>VXAD01006008.1:1356205-1505790 GCA_013399195.1 Dicrurus megarhynchus
CATAAACGGCAGCCGGGACGTGCGGCTCGCTCGGGAAGGGAGGTTCAGCCCTGCCCTGCAGTCAGGAAGGTGGCTGAAATCTTCTCCTGGGCATTGCTGAGGAAGACCTTGGAACACCCAGCCCTAGTGTTGTTGAGGTTTTCAAAGCGTCTTTGAACTCCCTGTCGATGTTTGTTTTTAGAGTGGAGAGAAAACACTTGAGTACGTTGTAGAGGCCAAAGTCTTTATTAGCGTGCCTTTTCCTTCCTTTTGCTTTTGTTTTGTAAACAGACTTCTGTTGTGCTCTTCTTCCCACCCTCCCTCTGCGTGGGGCTGAAGAGGAATGAAATCAGACGCAGCAAAGTTTCTCAGGGCAGCACGCTTGGGGTATTTTTAACCTTACCTTTTATGGCTGCCCCCAGCTTCAGCATGGTGTGCTTTCCAGTTTGATAGGGGAAGGGTAGATGGAAATGCAGGAATGAGAACTTGTTGTTTGCTGTCCCATCTAGTGTACGCAGTTCGTCTGGCTACTTGCAGCTTCACTCTGGGGTAGTGGAGCAAAGAGCTGCTTCCCCAGGGTTAGGCTGGCTCTGCGGAGTCTGTCTGCAGCGTTGTCCGGCGATGTCCTTGCTTCCTATAAACAAATTCATGTTGGAAGATTTCTTAAACTACAGCAATTGGGACTTCAGATACCAAATTGTGCCAAACTCTCTAATTTTACCTATCCGGAAATGTCAAAGAGCCGCCTGTGGTGGTAAGCTGTTTGGTAAGAGACAAGGAGGTGTGCTTTACAGTGGAATGCTAGTAAGCTTTCAAAATATGTTCTCATAAGTTTGCCATTTTGATGACATTCTTCTTTGAGGGAATTATTTCTAGTCAGTCATGTCACTAGAATCACTTTCTACCTGTTACAGCTGAAGTTATGTAAAGTTTTGGAGGTCCCCAGTGGATAAGAAGAGTCGGAATCTCTTCTTGAGGAGAAAGGAATGATTGGGAAGTGTAGTTTTGGATATTCATTACTGTGGTCTCTCTTTTGGAGGAGCTATTTTCATATAAGTATAGTGTAACAATGTTTCCTTAATGTAAATGTAATAACAGTATTTCCTATAGCTGCATTCATCTTCCTTTCATTATCCATTTCCCTGGAAGGTTATTAATGGATTTCTTTTCCTCAGATTTTAAAATGGCTAACAGAAATATCCTTGACTGCTTCAGGGCTGTTTTTGTTGTTGTTACTGATTCTATGAGGCTGTGTTAAGTTAGCAAGATTGTTCAGAAGGATTAAGAAGTGAAAGGTACGGAAGCTAATTTCTGCTTTTTTTGGAAAGCGATGATGGACTTAACCTTTAGAAAATCCAAGAAAAAAAAATTGACCATAGTTTTTCCCTGTCTGAAATTATGATATAAGCATTAGTAAGTGTGAATACTATCGAATTGTATTTTAGAAATGGAAGAAAACTCCAAAAATGTCAAACTTCTATGCTTCCAGTTTTTGTGGCTGAGAACTCATAGGAGTTGATATTTCAGGGTTATGGATTGTACAGGAGGGGCAAGTTGTCTTTGTCCAACAGGAGAACTTGGTCTGTAATTTTTTTTTTTTTTGATACAGTATTTTTCAGGATATTTTCTGATAGGCAGCACTGAATATTTAAAGTGCAGTGTTTTAAAATAGTCCAGTTTTGAGCTAAAAATAATCAAGATTCTTCTCTTAAACTCTGAAAAATTTGAAGCAAAATTAGCATAAAACTGCTTGTATCCACCAAATTGTATCCACCTATTTGAATATGTGCAGTTATGTTTTAAGGAGGTATTTCAGATATTTGTTCTAATGGAGGCAGGTTTGTTGTTCTGACTTTGTTTGTTTTAGGATGTGAAGTTTAAAGTGGAGCACAAGCTTCCTTGGAGAGAACACTGATAAAGAGTTTTTAGCCCACCTCTTATTTATATATATAAAAAGGCTCATAAGCATCAAGATACCATAAGAAGCATGCCTGTTGTTTCTCTGCTGAGGACAGGTGGTAGTAGCATATGGCACACTGAATGGATGGGAACCTGGTCCTCAGATGTCAGAATTTACCTGTTTATTCTTTACGTCCTTTTCCTGCTACTGAATTGTTTTATTTTCCATGTACTTCTCCACAGTGGAAGACATCCTTTGCTTTCTTTTGTTCATTTCAGATCTGAAATATTTGAGTAAAAGTTTAAAAAGCTCATAGAGTTTATCACATAGGATTCCTCTGAACTAGTTATTACTGAAGTTGTATTTATTAAGTGAGTAACCAGCACTGCTACAATTTTTTTGCTTATTCAATTGTGGTTTGGTAAAGTTTTTTATTACTTGCCCCCACCAAAGTAGCAGAAGATGGGGGGGGCAGGAAATCTCAGTGAGCAATAGCAACTTTACAAGTGCAAGTCCCAAGACTGATAATGAAAGTCACAAAAGAGCCATTGTTTGTAGGCGAAAAAATATGTGAAAGAAGGATAAATTACATGGATTATTTCAAAGGAATCAAAATATTTCTTTGACAGGTTTCCTCTGATTAAACTAATTCTGGACTTGAGACTTGCTTTGTATAATTAATAGAACTGTGATCTTGAAATATGAAGTTAAAAGGCACTTGGAAAATTGGGGCTGAGGTGGGGTTTGATAACTTGGTCAAGACCACACTGAGTTTTCTAAAGATAATGGGTTGCAATAGAAAAAGACTTCTCATTCTGCAAAGTTTTTTGATAAATAAAAGTAATTTCTGTGACTCAGTGATATTCTTGCTTATCTGTCTAGAAAATACTCAATATTTGTACTCAGAACTCCCTGGGCATCTGTAGTCTGGAAAATTAGCTGAGTGATCATAGGAGTCAGTCAAGAAATTACACTGTTTACACCTCACCTGCTTCTTGGTTGGGATTTAGTAAAGGGAAAGAATTTAGTAAGGGAACCTTTTTAAGACTTCCTGTTTTGTTTTGGTTTTTTTTTTTTTTTTTTTTAATATTTCAGTTAAGCTACTCTGGACATAAGAAATTAATTGTTTTTTAACTGAATTAATCTCAAAAAAAAATGATAACATTTCTTTACACATCAATGAAAAGTGCAGTTTCAGTGAAACATGATTCTAAGTGCATGACCAATCAATTTGGTACTTATATGTACTGTAGTACAGTTGTAGTATAATAGTTCAAGTACTTTTGATAAATTAGAAAGTTGGGGTTTTTTTTTCAAACATGATGAAAGATTATTTCCTAAAATTCAATTTAGCATCCTAATAGAAGAAATTAATTATTTTAAATAAGATATTTAAGTGGAATACTTAGACTAGGGTAAGTTCTGATGCAAAAGTGGAGATGGAGAGAGACCATACTAAAATAGAAAGAAATAATTCAGCAAGATACCATGTGGCTCATGGTGACTCTTTTAATTTTGACCCTTCTGTGCACAGGGCAGAAAAATATAGCAACTACTGCAGTATCATCTGCTTCATAGATTTGTCTTTAGTTTTTATCTTGACTCTTACTGAGTTCTGCGTTATCTTTCTAGTGTATGTTCATCCCATATGTGCTTGCATGTGTTTAAATATATATATATATATATAAAATCTTTATAAATATGCATGTGTGCACACATGCTCTGCTGCATTTAGCCAGGGATAATAGCTGCAAATTATTGTTAGGCGTGCTTGTGCCCTTCATGTAAGAGATGTAGGTTAAAGTTTGTACGAGTTGTCCAAGTAATGTGTCAGCCCTTACGTAGCTGTAGCAGAAACTACAGCAAAACCTTTGTATGTCAGTACACAGATGAAATATGTCAAGAAGGTTGACTGTAAGGGAAATAATTGTATTAGAGGTGCTGTGCTATGTAAGAGGTCAAGACCCCTGATCATTTGCTCTCCTTCTGTTGATAGTAATTTCCCAGTACCAGTCTTGAATTGTGAGTTGTGTGTATCAGGCTTTCATGTTAGAAAGAAATCAGAATAGTTCATATAATTCCCTATATTATTTTCTGTTAAAACTTTTAAAGCACTGTTATAGTCAAAATATCTGTTATTCTTCTTCAAAGAAATACTAATTTAGAAATAAGAGCCGACATTGGATTGAAAGAATGGATTGAAATTTTTTTTGGTGAAAACTGACTTCTGCAATGCAAAATCACATTTATTTTCACAGGCCTGGAACATCTTTCACTCCCTAATTTCAGGCTTGTTTGCTATGTTAGCAGCAAGTGAGATCCATGGTCCTGCAGCTTGAACTAGTTCTATCTTGTTTATTTCTGTAACAGAAGAACAAAGCATTGTTTAATAAACATTCCAAGTACATGATAATATCACGTTATCTGCTTGTCTTATTGTGCAAAGACAACTTTCTTGTAAATGTTCTAGGGCATTCTTAAGGCGAAAGGCTTTTATGGCCTGCCAGCATCAGACCTAGAGGCTCTGCTTGCTTCAAAAACTCATCTTAGGGTTTTAATATTATTACTATTTTTTAAAATTAATATGTATTTAGGAATTCTTTCTTCATTCAGTTGTATGGCAGCATTTTGTGCCATGCCCCTCCCTCCCTTCCCCTTCCTACCAAGGGCCAGGTAGTATAGATAAGTGTGTATATATATATGTATATGAAAATATATGTGTGTGTGTATATATATATATATACACATACATACAAGAAATTGTGTACTGGAATCACTTCTTGCCCTCTGCTTAAGAGAAGATTGGAATTACCTTTTTTCTTAGTTACCATAACTTGTAAAAATGCGCTCTTGTTAGCGCCTGTTAAAACTAAGATGAGTGGCATGTGAACTATTGTGGACAAGTCTTGCGGTAAAAGTTGGATAAATTGACTGGAAGGCAGAATTAATTCTTCTTGTATCTGAGACACTGTTAGAGTATGGAAGATATTTCTTACTCCTGAGTATAGTCTTCTATTATACTTCACTAAAATACCTCTGCAGTGAATAAAAAAAAAATCTAAGTGTAAAATTAGTCCAGCAGTTAATTTTATGCTCTTTGTTTAGAGAAATGTCTTGGTAAGATACTGCTGCTTAGGAAGCTCATTTAGAGCTGGAGTCTGGGCTCCAGTGAGTATGTAAGAGGATCTGACATCTCTGCACAGAGAGAGTCTAATGGGTGAGTTGCAGGGGGGACAAAAAAGAACCAAAGGAAGGACACCTTAGGAGGAGGGGAGTACACAAGCTTCCCTCCTAAAGTGTCCGGTCAGTGTGAGGAATAATGGGAACAGTAGGCAACAGTAGAAAAGGGTGTCAGTTGCAGTTTTATTTGTCAGAAAACTTAGTCACCTTCTGATTCAGACACTTTTTCCATTGCAATATGTAACTTCCCTACCCTCTGCATCCCTTGCCTTTTGTCTTTGAAATTGTGGTTCTCCTGCAGGCAAACATTAACTAAACATCAGAAATAACCTCCAAGTCATCATCCTTCTGCTTGGCTGTGGTTATATTTGGAAGCTCTTTGAAAAGGCCTTTTTTTCCCTTTCTATCTCTTTGGGAACAGATCAGCTCTACAGGCTTCGGAGGTAGTCCGTGGTTCTGCAGTTTATTAGGCATTGGGAAGCCAATGTGACCAAGTATGACCTAATCCATCTGAACACAGTGATGTCTGAAGTGATTCTTTTTTTTCCCCCAAATATCAATTTTTTCAAGTAGTGTGGAGAAATACCAGAGCATAAGGGTGGAATGATTATATTTTTCTTCTAGAAACGAGATTTCGAAAGGGCAGTCATCTTACCCTCACCTTCTTACAAGTGCACTTACAATTAATTGTTTGAACTGAGAACTACTATGATGAAAAGATACTCCCCAAGTTTTTATCACAAAGTTCATCCCCAGTTTGACAATTTGATGTTTTTTTAAGCACATTGCATATGAAGTTATTATTAAACATAAAATAATAGCCATGTTTAAACATAGCGGGAGAGAGGAGGAGGTATAGTTCTTGGTTCATGTTCATAAAGGGGACACCTTCAGGAAACAGCAAGTCCAGGATGCTTGAATACTTCTTTAATACTTCTTGTCCATCACAGCCCAGGTTAGCAGGAGCTAGCCTGGGTTCTGGGTTTTGAGCAGCACTATATAAGAGTGGTATAAAGCTATGAGAGAGCATCCAAAGGAGACAGTGAAGGGTCTGGAAGCAAAGCCATATCAGCAGTGACAGCCTGGCTAAGAGGAGACTGAGGGGAGACCTCATGGCAGCCTACATCTTCCTCATGAGGGAAAGTGGAGGGGCAGGACTGACCCCTTCTCTCTGGCAGGACTCTGTGGAATGGCCTGAAGGGCAGGTATAGGCTGGATATTAGCAAAAGGTTGCTCTCTCAGGGGGTGGTTGGGCACTGGAACAGGCTCCCCAGGGAAGTGGTCACAGCACCAGCCTGACAGAGTTCAAGAAGTGTTTTGACACTGCTCTTGGGCATGTGGTGTGATTCTTGGAGCTTCCTGTGTAGGGCTAGGAGTTGGACTCCAATGATCTTTGTGGGTCCCTTCCAGCTCAGGATATTCTATGATTGTATTTTAAATCTTTTTTCCTGGTGCATTGATGAATATGCCAGTTCCTCAAGTCTCCAATATATAATTTTGATAGTTGCTAACAGAGTTCTTTCAGTGCAAAATGCCAGGTGTACTGAGGACTTAACACTGATGGAGTTATTGATCTCATTAAAATGGTTATTTTATGAATTTCATAATTTCTACTAATAGCGTGTGTTACTGCATATGTTGGTTCCTACTCACTGTGGTGGAAGTACAGAGCTTTATATGAGGTTTAACAAGGCCAGGTGCAAGGTGCTGCGTCTGGGTCAGAGCAACTCACAATATCAACACAGGCTGGGGGATGAACAGATCAAAAGCACCAAGGTGAAGGACTTGGGGCTGCTGGTGGAGGAGAGGCTGGACATGACCCAGCACTGTGCACTCACATCCCAGAAAGCCAAACGTGTCCTGGGCTGCACCCAGAGCCCCGTGGGCAGAAGGGCAAGGGATTCTGCTCCTCTGCTCTGCTCTGCTTTGGTGAGACCCCACCTGGAACACTGCATCCAGCTCTGGGGTCCCCAGCACAGGAAGGACACAGACCTTTTGGAGCAAGTCCAGAGGAGGGCCATGAACATAATTGAAGGGATGGAGCACCTCTGCATGAGAAAAGGCTGAGAGAAGAAGTTCAGTCTGGAAAAGAGAGGGCTTAAAGACCACCTTGTTGTGGTCTTCCGGTTTGTGAAGAGAGTCTACCGGAAAGATGGAGAGAGACCAAGAACATGTAGTGACAGGGCAAGGGGGAGTGGCTTCAGACTGAGAGTAGGTTTAGATTAGATGTTAGAAAGGAATTCTTTACTGTGAGGGTAACGAGGCACTGGAACAGTTGTCCAGAGAAGCTGTGGATGCCTTCTCCCTGGAAGTGTTCAGGGCCAGGTTGGATGGGGCTCTGAGCAACCTGGTGAAACAACCTAGTGAAAGATGTTGCTGCCCATTGCAAAGGAGTTGGAACCAGACGATCTTTAAGGTCCCTTCCAATTGAAGGCATTCTTTATGTTCTATCCTATGATTGTGGTGGTGGCATGAGGTGATTTCAGGCTTGCCTGTGAAGCTAGAAATAGGAGGAGAAGAAATAGATAGGAGTAGTAAGTCTTTGAAGTGCTGATGAGGCCTAGAGGGGCATACACAGTAGGTGGGCTTCATACAGCCTTTGACACTTAAATACATTTTTAATAAAGCTATGTCTATGTTTCTATGTTACGTCTTTACATGGAAGCACTTCTTTTAGTTTGTGTTTGTTTTCCTTAAAACTGCCTCTGTACAGAACTCTAAATTCTACAAAATGGCTTTGGGAAAATTTGTACATAGGATACTTTTGAATAAGCTTTTTTTCTGGAGAACTGTGGACTTCCCTAGTGAGTCACCAGGTAAGATCGTTTTTAACTGAAGAAAAAAATGTTCTGTGATGAACAGGTCTGAAGTTCATGCCTTCACCATATCAAAATAATTACTTTAACATTTGAACAAAAATTACTACTCAATCTCCTCTTTTGGAATGAGTTTTCAGTTAGATTGCTTTGGAACCTGCAGTTCAGTATGTCAATTAGTAACAAATGCTGCTCTTTTGTCAAGAGGACTTACACTGCTTGAATGTCTTGAAGCTGAAGGGGGAACTGGGCAGGAAAGGGCTCAAAAACTTACCAGTAATAAGTGATCATAAATAAATATATGGTTCTGTTTAGTCTGCAGAATTATAGACAGTATTTTCAGTTACGAGGTGGTGCCTAGTGTTCTGCTGGTTGCAATGTGATAACTGAATATTGGCTGGGAATGGTGATCACAGTCTTCTGGCTAAGACTCTCTTTTGAAGCATCACTTAATCGTTTGTGGTGAAAAATGTCTTTGGACCGAAATCTCCATATTTTTAATTTTATTTCTTTTAACTGTGTGTAATGGTAAGTTAGTCTAGGCTAGCATTGGTAAAATATTCTTTCATTAAAACACCTGAAAACACAATTATCAGACTTGAAATTTATATATCTAGTCTTCTGCTTTTGTTTTCAAGTCCACGGTTTTTATATGATATATCAGAAATTAGTAGAGGAGTTGGTTGTAAGGCATGATTTTTATCAGTGTATGGAAATCTTCCATCTTCAGTTTCTGTGAGACTGTTCTGTTCTTGAAACTTTTAGTCAATTAAAATGGTATTTTTGATCCTTTTGTCATTCTCTTGCTCTCTAACAGAACACTGTTGTTTGTGCTCTTAATTTTGTTGCTGTCTTTCTGACTAACTTTTTAATGGGCGTGCATTCCTTATTCTGGGACCTTCATCCTTGAATGCTGCTTCCTTAGGCTAATTGGATGATTCTGCTCACTGTTGTTTCTACAAGTTTCTCCAGTGTTTAATCTTTTCCTCTATTTTTATCTGTAGTCAGTATCTAATAAAACTTCCTAGAATATAGGAAGAAATTTTGACTTGAACATTGCAGGACTCAATGAACTGGCTCTGTGAATGTGTTAGATATATCAATGTGCTCAGTGAAATATAAACTTAAGAGAGAATAGAATTGATGCCGATAACAGGAGACTCAACAAGTCTGAGAGTACAGGTTTGCTTTTTTATAACTAAGCTTTGTTTTGTTACCCTTTTGATTTTTTCCCATACAAAGTCCTTACTAAATGTTTCAGTAACATTTTAGCTCCTCAATTCTATTCCCCCTCTCCAGAAATTTCAAAAATTAAAACAATAACTTCTAAAGTCTGTCTCCAGTCTAAGAAATATATTACTTTTGCCTACATTGCAAGAACTTAAATTTTTATGCTTTTCTTTTAGATGTTTTTGTATTTTCATCTTTTTTTGCCTCTTCTATCATGAACCACTATTTGCTTGTTATGCAAGTCTTATGATGCGCTTGTAAGCATGGAGAAGGAGTAATTTGCCACTTCTGTTGCTCAGTTTTAAATTGCAGACATCTGTATGATCTCTGCAAATACCTCTGTTCTACTGACTGTATAGTTTTTTACATGGATAGGATGCATGGACTATACTGTTTCATACTTCACTGATACACTGTAAGTAGATAAAGCTTTACATTATTTTGGGGTTTTTTTGTTTTCTTTGGGGTGTTTTTATTTATTTATTTATGTTTTTATGCTCTAGGCATACGCATCAGGATGTGATATTGTGGTACTGGGGACTGACTTCGAAAGATTACAGATAATCCCTGGAGCAAAACATGGAAACATTCAAGTGGGATGTGTGGACTGTTCAATGCAACAGGGGAAGGTATGTGGAGCAGTGTTTCTAATAATGTTCCAGCAATGTCATGTTAAGCGCCTTCTTAGGAATGTGGATACTTGCAAGTTAGGGCAAATATACTACAATGAATAGTAAAATGACTGATTGTTTTCTGTCTTTACTTGTTGTAAGCAGCACAGTGAATGTGAAATAGTAACCATAGATATGATAGTTGTAGAAGATAGGTAGGACTGCACAGAAGGCTGTGGATTCAGGGCTGCATAGAGGACATGGCAAGAATTTTACTAAAAGATGACTGAGTTGGAAGCAAAAGTAATTTATTCACAGTGGCTTTGCACTACTAGGCATGTCATTGGCATGCTTTGACACGTTAGTGGCTGGCAGGAGATGAGTGCTTCCACAAAAATTATTTTCAGATCATCCAGAAAAATGACATCTGTTTTAAGCAATTCATAAAGCCTCTCTTGGATGGGGTTTGCTTTCTTGAATTCTTAGCTTTTGTTTTTGTAGGTAAGTTTGCATCAGAAATGTTGTATTTTAGACGAGACTGGGTTTTAAGTCTCTTTAACAGAGCATTTTAAAAAAATTTTCCTGTCAGAGTGAAAAAGAAATAACCAGGTAACTGTCCGTTGGGATGTCACAGTTATGTAACACCCTATTGGGATGTCACAGGGATTAAACTATTGACCAATTCAGTAGGAACTCTGTCTGGATAAATATTTGCTCATGTAAGAGGGGTTTTCTACCTCTTTTGTTTCTTTAAGCCTGTCCTTGTGAGTAGATAATGTCAGCTTTCTGCTCATTCTCCACAAGCCTTATGAGCTGCTGAGAGCTTTGGTTAGATTCTGGTGTCCATCTTGAGACAAGACCTGATGGAATCCAGTTTGTGTTTACATGTGAACTCTGTGCTGATTAAACCCTGGCCACGCCCTGTTGCTTCTTTTTAGCATTTGAGTGATAAACTCTTGCAGTGGTAGTAAAGGAGCACAAATGAAAATGAGGAAGTGTTCTGTGTCTCTGACCCCTCATAGCCATAAAGTCTACCTGGGTTTCTCCACTGGCTGCTGTTAAATAGAAGTTGTTTTTTGAGTTCACTGAGCATTATTTCTCCAAATTTGCAAGGTCATCTTGATTTTGTGATACAAATTCTGTATGCATTTAAATGACAAATTGTCCTTGAATTATAAATTGACACATGTGAATATATATATCACACTGTAAGGCTTCCTAAGCGTCAGAATGTTTTCATTTCTTAAGTAGACCTATGAGGTCATTTTGAGTCTGCAAGTTGGTATTGTTTGCTCTCAGGAAGCTGGATGTGTTTCTAGAGTGCTGAAGTACTAAGCAGTGGATGGCTAGGAATTTGCTTATTGGCCAGACTGATCGATGCATTTTCAGGTCTTTCTTAAAAGGGTGGAATTTCTTCTTAGACCTTCTTCATTGGTGCTGACACTCAGATTCCTTTTTGGTTTACTGAAATGTTGTACAATTCCAACACTCTCAGTGTGTCTTTATTGGAGAAATATTCCAGCTCTTGGACCATTTTTGTGTCCCTTCTTTGGACCCAACATGTCCATGTCTTCCTGGTGCTGAGGACACTGGGTGTGGTATTCCAGGTGGTGTCTCACTACGGTGGGGAAAATCACTCCCCTCACCCTACTGGCCACCCTTCTTTTGAAGCAGTGCAGGATATGGTTGACTTTCTGGGCTACAGACACATGCTGCCAGCTCACGTACAGTTTTCCTGTCCACCAGTACCCCCAAATCCATGTCCACAGGGTTGCTCTCAATCTGTTAGTTTCCCTAGTCCGTATTGATAGTATTGATTTTGACTGACCCAGGTGCAGGACCTTGCCGTTGGCCTTGTTGAAGTAGATGATGTTCACATGGTCTTGCCTCTCTAGCCTGCCAAGGTCCCTCTGGCTGGCATCCCTTCCCTCCAGCATGTCGCCTGCTCCACACAGCCAGCCTGGCATTGTCAGGGAACTTGCTGAGGGTGCTTTCCATCCCACCATTATTCTTTCTGGTGGTGTGTAGCTCAGTGAGGATGAGGGCTGAGTGGCTGCATCACTGTGGAAGCTTGTGGAGATTTTCAAGGGGTAGCAGTTGCTCTAGATGCTACAAGTTGAGCATTTTGGAATGCTAATCTTAGTTTGTCTTTAAAACCCATTAAACAATAAAATATGGAAAAAGTGTCCACATTTGGAGAAAAGGAAAAAGAAAAATCTTATCAATATGAATTTATATAAATTTTTTGCTGTTGGGTGGGGAATGGAATTATTAGAGAATAAAACAGTAAGTGAGGTAGTTAAAGAGAATTAGAGAGGGCAGATATTAGTCTGAGATACAAAATGCCTGAAGAAACTTTTTCCTTGCAAATGTGACAAAATTATTCTTGGCATTTTTGGGTCAGGCTGATGTTTAGGTTGTTAGTAGGATGGAAATTTATTTAACTATCTATTCTTCTAATGTAGAGGGTTTCTCTTAAAGCCATGGAACTGTGGAATTAGGATTTGTATGAATCTGTTTGTATAGATCTTTGGTATCATGGTTTAGCTTTGGTTTTTTTCAAGCTTTTGTGGTTGATACTGGAATCAAAATATATTTTATAAAGTTAATCTAACTTTCTTTATTATTGTTGAAGGAAAACTGTGAATACTTTCTAAGTCAGAATTTTACAGAGTTACAAAATTGATTATTACAGCATATCGTATCTGTAGATGTTCTTTTAACAACAACCATCACTTCAGAATGCAGGATGTCCATTATGTGTGACCTATGCAAGCTCCTTAATTTTTGTAATTCAGAATACTTTTTGGCAACTTTGCTCTATGACAGTTCTCTCAGGCTCTCTGCCCGAGGTCTTCAACATACATTTGGCTTGTTTGGGCTCTTCCTAGCAAGTCTTCTAGGCTTGCTTTTATATGGATACCTTGAGATCAAATACTGTTAATTTTGTCTTAATGCAAGTTTGAGGTGGATGATAACCTGTAATGAAATAAGACTTTCAAACACCAGTTAAAACTGACCATATTGCAACTCTTTTTGAACTGTTTTATGTTAGCCTTTAGTAGTAGTTTTATTTGCAGTTTTCTGCATTGAGTGTTTTGCTTGCATAGTCTTTTGAAAAAACTTTTTAGAAGATAGTCTCTTCTATGCTTGCGAAGTGCACAAAAGTACTCTGAGCATATATTGGTTTCATGTCTGAGAATGTGAACTCCACAGACTATTTTGAGTGTTAACCTAATTTAATATGGAAAGAATGTTGCTAATAATCTGATTTTTTAGAAAAAAGGACTTGTCCAGCTATAATCTCAGTAGTTCATCATTATTAACAAGTAAATAGAGGATTGTATTTTTATTATTGGCAACACTAACTTCTTGATTTTTTTGTAGATGTCATTTTTCTGTTATCAAAAGGAAATATAGATGTGAGCTTCAAGTTTATCTACAAAGTTAAAGGGTTAAAAGTAAAATCAACCATTTGCATTTTGTTCTTGTGTGTCCAAAAGGTTGTTTCTTCTATGTATGTTTATATACATATAAATAAATATTACTTTAGATTGCAGCTTCTTACGGAAAAGTGATTTGTATCTTTGAGCCAGTAAGCCTCTTGAAGCAGAACAGTCATCATAATGTGAGTATTTCATCACTCCTTAATTTATTTGAGCAGTTACAAAGCCTGACTGATTTTATTGGTTTGCTTTAAAGTTGGAGTTATTTTTGGTGTCTTCTTATAATGCTAGAATAAAGTGGAGACGTAAGGTGGTCCTTGGGAAGTGAAAATGGTGGGATAAGGACAGAGGTCTGTAATTTGAAATAGTTTTAAGGAAGATAGGCTTTACGGTAATGCTTCATATTACTTATTTATGTAACCCTGCAGTTCATAACCAAAATATTCAGAACCCAAAAAGACGTACACAGCCCCATTCTGCAATGAGTGTAGCCGTTAAAATACTAATTCCTTTTTGAACCATCCTGTGTAGCCTTTGTTTGGATGTGTTTTACAGTTCTTACTTTAACTTTTGTTTATGAAATTACATGCCCTTGGCCAAATTGTAATAGTTTTGGAAATCTGTGGCTTTTTTAGAATATCTGACTAAATGATTATACTTCAGAGTTATAATGGTGAATAAGAACAATATTTATTCTCTTGGGGCTTACTTTTGGTGACAGTGGTTTAGTGATTAACATCCAGAATCTTAATTTCTGAATAATAATGTGATTTAGGGCAAGTTACTTAACCATGCTTCTTACTTGAAGAGGAATATGGTTATAATTAGAAGCATTAGATTCTAATTAAAGTCAGTTTGTTGATATGAGAATTTTGACAGCAATTGCTCAAGGAGCTTCTGTCTTCCTCTTCAAGGGTTTGGTCTCCATTTGTATTAACAAATTGTTTATATGGCCATCTGGTGGATTCCCCTCTTTGTATTAACCAGCTCAGTCATAGGATTCTTGGTGTAGATGTAAACCGGTGGTATATTATAATTAAATAGCTGGAAGTGAACACCTATGTAATATTTACATCACTGGAAAGCAGTGGAATAAAATTATGGTAAGATGTGAGTTCTTACACTCCTATGAACACTTTGGAAGTACTGCTCTTGTTTTTGGTCCATCCACCTCCTTTTTCAATCCATCCTGAATGTTTTTCTATACTGGTAAACAGTACACTTTGAAACTTCAAAGTTAGAGCTGTAAGAAGAGGAAACACTCACCACCCATGATTTGCTTTCAGTTGTTTATAGTTGGAGAAATATTCTGTTACTTCATTCTTTCAGTTAACTTTTATGCAATAATTTCCAACGTATTGTTCAAAGTTATTGTAAGATTGTCTGTCTTATATTTACTAGAATGTTCAGGGTCTAAAAAAACCCAAACAAACCAGCTTTGCAAATACTTTGTTTAGATCCTTATCTGCAGCTGCTTCTTACTGTCTTTTGCCAAACTTGTGAAAGACTGAGTTGTTATATTTTAACTTCACATCTATTTAGTGTGATATTTTTGGGGTGGGGAATGACTACTTTTAAAAAAGTCTGTGAATTAAGAAAGAAACCTGTTGGGTCCTAATATTATTTCCAGAAATGTTTTTAGTTTCTTCTATAATTCAAAACATCAAACCTTTGTGGTCTATTACGGAAACAGGCAAGATAAATACTTTGTGAACTTAAGCCTCAACTTGTTTTAGAGAGTGAAGTAGTGATGCAAAAACTAAAGATATTTGACTGTCCTAATGTATATTTAAAAAAATAGAAAAGGAGGAAGGGGAAATATCACCTGTGTTATCTTGACCTTTTTGAACTCCTCTAACTCAACAAGAGTACAGATATCAAATACCAGGTGCATTTCACTTGTGTCATTTTCAATATCTTTTCTTTGTTCCAAAAATAAATTCTTACTTCCTCCTAAAAAAGTTCTCAAATTCCAGTGCTTTTTTATATACTGATTTTTTTTCAATCTAGATTTTTTAAATAGGAAATTAAAAACCTCTGTAAGTATGGTCATATTAGCAAAAAGCTGTTTTGTTTTAACATCAGAATGAATCAATTTTTATTAGATAAGCAGTAACAGTGTTAAACATCTTCATAAAATTTGAAGAATGCAGTGAAGATGAGCTATTTATATTATGAAAAGAGGAGGGAGGAGAATGAATTGTTTTCATGTAATGTTTGTAAATACTTAAAATTTCAGGTGTTACATTACCAGTGGCAGAAGAATGCTCAAATCTCACTGGAAGCCATAGCACATAATCTAACATGGGATCCCACAGGTAAAAACAGATTAAAAGAAACACTTATCTATTTGATGCCACAACTGATTTTTTCATTTAATTTTTTTCATTCCTTGTGGACAAGGAAAAGGTTTTTGTTCTGTCCTAGCATGATAGAGAACACCAAAGCAGAGTGAAGTTTACCTTTTGTCACTTACTGCAGGCAAACTAACATGCTGAGTGCATCTGTATGGTCTGACTCGATTATTCTTATCTGAGCAGATAAGAAAACACGGCTTAAATGCTAAATATTTGTTGAGAAAGAGGAATGTCTACAGTAGACCTAGGCATTTTTTTTAGAGCATAACTAAAATTTGATTAATTTTCACGATTTTAATTGTAGATGCTCAAGTCTAGCAAAACAATCTAGTAAAGGTGTATCTGCCTGATTTTTTTCTGCACTTTCAGCTTTGTAGAACTTTTTTTCTCTCTCTTCACGAAAGTCTGTATTTTGCTGCTTGTTTTGTAGTTAGATTTTCATAAATGTTTGTTCCAGGTACTCGCCTTCTGACTGGTTCCAATTGTCTTCAACTTTGGTCCAATGTTCCTTTGGAAAACCCTACTGACAATGACAGTACTGAAAGAACAGATGTTGGACTTGGAGAGTGGAGATGTATCTGGCAATGCAAGTAAGAAACACATTTAAAGACAAGTAATACCTTTTTCCTTACTGATTCATACCTTTGGGATGAAATAATTAGTGTCATTGACTGAAATGCCATTGCATACTGTTTCTTAATAAATATTATTGATAAACTTGTGAGATAAAGTGAGATAAACTTGAATCATATTTCCCTTGACTATGTGACATTCTTTCTTCTTACAAGATCAGTTGGTTTTGGGACAGTTCTTCAGTTACACAGAACACTAGTAAAATGCTGAGGGAAGGCTAATATTGAAGTTGTCCCAATAGGCACTCTTCCTTGTACAAGAAATAAGGTGGAAGCTGTGTGATTGAAAACTATCATGCTGGCAGGACTGATTAAAAAAAAAGCTTCCTTCTGTGTTCAGTGTACTGCATTGTTCTTTCCTTCTCACACATCCCCCTGCCTTTCACTCTTTCTTTTTCTCAGTTTATTCTGGGTATTTGGAACAGTCATGCCAAGGTTGATACATTCTCTTTTGTGTGTCTGAATTCTTTTTGTATTCATGTTGATTTTTATGTTTACAGCTGTGTATTATACATTCAGAGGAGTTTTAGTTTAGTACTTAAGTTTATAAGACAATTTAAATCATGGTCCTTTTGCCATAGGCAGGCTTTTCTAGTACAGGGTGCATTGTTCACTCAGGAGCAATGTACCATATGACCATTTCCTAAAGAAGTTTCCCAAAGTGGCTGACTGGGCAGACCCACCTGAAGTTATTATTTTTGAAGCATTTAGAATTCTAGTAGGTAGTTTTTTAGGTAGTTCTCTGCATGTACCAGAAAAACGTCCTTTTTATAATCCTTCAGTTGTTCCTTTTATTCTGTGCTTGAACTTTTATCAATGACGTGTTTAAAAACCCGAGATCATCCAAATGACAACTGAAAAGCTTTTCTTTGTGTAAACTTTGTGTAAACTTTCCGAACACAAGAAGTTGAAGACTTAGTTTATTTTTTGAGACATCTTTGGGTGCTCATCTCTCAGCCTAAAAAGAGAAATCAGCTTATAGACAGAATGCCATTGAGCATGGCTTTAGAATTTGGCGTTCTGGTAACACTAGTCAAGATCATACAGAGTGCGCTTTTCCTCTGTCCCTTCTATAACAGGTTTTGCATTTGTATGATGTATGAAGACTTACAGAACTCTTCTCAGGTCTGCACCTGTTTTTCTCTTTTAAACACTTTTTGTTGGAGATAGAGCTCAGTGTTGTCTTCTTTGAATGAGTAGGTCCTGGAAAGGGTCAACAGAACCTGCTTTTTTTGTATTCCTTTTATGCCTGTATTTCTTCTGGCATTTGTACTGCAATTAGATTTAGAATAGGTTTTTCTTACAGAGAAGTCTGCAAGAAAGTGATTTTGCCGTACTACCCTTTGCCAGAAGAATTCTTAATGCCTGAAGGAAACATTCCCACATGTTTTCATATTTGGCCTAGTAGGAGAATTTTGCTTAAACCTGGGTGGATTTCTTTCATACATGGCTCTTGTAATTGCCCTTCTCTTGTTACTGCACACACTTAAATGCATCCTACTTTTGTTGACCTGTTGGCTAACGTAATCAGTTTAGAAAGTTGCACCTCCACAACTTGTTACACATTTATTAAATTCAAAATAAGAATGTACATTGTATCTGTGATGTGCAATTAAATTCCTGTCTGTTCTTTGTTTTATTAATAAGCTTTGTTACTTAGTCAATAGCTGAGTGCTTCAAACCCTGTAAAAGAAGCTAAAACACTACAAAAGCTAACCACATAATTAGGTTTAGAATATTTTGGTGTAGCATCTTGTATCAGTGTGACCATTCAAGTAAAAACTACTTTCAGATACTTTTTAACTACATTATTCTTTTTACACCTTTTTGTTTTCATGAGTTGTAATTGTAGAAATGTGAGAAGTGGAGCTGTCTTCTAGAGAAGTTGGAAGATAATATGGTACAGCAGAGACTAGTTTGAGATCCATATTATCGTGAAGTGGGAGTAGTTTAATCTGTTAGCATCTGCTTTTCTCCTATGATATTTTTGAATAGTGGATATTCAGCTACAAGGTTTTGGTTTTCTGGATCACTACAGCCATGTGTTGTACATGACTGTACCTCTTAGTCCTTTTGGACTTTGTTAAAACGTAACTGTTTCACACAACACAATACACACTTGTATTTAAGAATTAAAAACCTTTCATGAGTTCGAGAAAAAAAAATTGTTTAAAATTCTATAAAAGTTGTTAAAATTAATTTTCTCTTTTTAATTGTCTTTGTTCCATAGAACAGCTTCTCAAGTTTGTTTGATGAAATTCTCACCAGACGGGGAGTTTTTCGCTACTGCTGGAAAGGTAAGCTTTTTTTTTCCTTATAGCTTTGCACTAAGTCAGATAAGCTATTAAAGCAAACCAACAAAAACACATTAAACAAAAGGCTACTTAATGAAAAAAAACCACTTTTTTTGTAATTTTTGCATAGTCTGTCTATGCATCTTTACATTTTGGTAAATATGACTTTGGGAGAAAGGTGGTTAGAGGCGGGGAGGTAACACACCAAATAGTCATTGCTTACTGTTCTAAAATACTAGTTTTTAATTTGTGCCAAATTATAAGACATCAAAAAAAGAAGAGCTTTGGGGAATGGGGGAAATCTGTGGGTGAGATCACTGCTGGATATCCTTCTAGTGAGGAAATACAATCAAAATGCCAAAAAATATAAAAAGAATAAAAAACGGCTCTTCCATATGTTTTTTTGTAAACATATTTGTATGCCTTTTTGTATACATAGAAGAGAATTTGCATTCCCCTCCACAGTTGTGTTGGCACATAATTCATGCCAGTGTTTGTGGCCAGTCTCACTAATTAGTTCTGTGTGCTCAACATTGAGCAGTTTATCAGCGAAAGCAAAACCCTTTGGCAAAATAAGCAAAAAAATTAAAGTAAAATGTCAGTCTTTTCTTTTCCTGAAACAAACTAATCTTTTATTTATACTCCAAAACTTGTTGTTCAAGTTTTGTAAGAGAATAATGTCCTTATAAGTCAAAGCAGAAAAAAAAAAAATCAAGATCATGTAGAGGATCCAGTGAACAAATATGACAAACCCATACAAGAATTTGTACTACTTGTTAAAGAATATGAGTGAGATAAGGAGTTGCTTTCTGCGTCAAGTTTCTGCTACCAACTAAAGAACTTAGGAGAGGCTGCAGAGTTACTAGATATGAAACAAAGTGCTAGTATGTAGGGTTAATTAGAACAATGCAGTTGCTGAGATTAGTGAAAACCTGATTTAAGTGTCACAGAATCCTGAGCAGTAGTAACCTGACAGAATGTGTTTTTGCTCTAGTCTGTCTTGCAAGCATGAGTGAAAAATTAGTGTGCACACATAAAAAGTGGTTAGAACAGTGTTTGAGTTAGTAATAATTTGGAACTTTGCTGTTTGGGTAATAATGTCCCTTAATACATGCTTGAAAGAGTCAAGGATGATTCAGTCTGCAAATAAATCTTGCTTTTGAAATGTAGTTGTTGTGCATATTTTTACAATTCAGTTGTGTGCATCAGAAACAGATGAGTGATACGCATCTTGATTAGTTGTATGTGTTTGTTTTTTCCTTTAAAGCTTGCAGTTTCAGGTCATCTTGCTTGATTGGAAGATTAACTTTTAAGGCATTTGCTGTCTTTAAGGAAGAGATAAAGATGTAACAAATCTGTAAAATCACCTAGATTTCTTTTTTCAGGGAAACTGTAGTCCAACTGAGGGGCTTCCAAAATAAAGTGAAATACTAGACTTCATGATAAATTATTACCTGGATAATAACAAAGCAATAAGTTCTCATGGTCCATACTTTCTGTGCTTATTTGAATGTTGTATTCGTTGCTATTCTGTGTTGCCTTTAGCCACTTACTGACTGAAAGGAGAGCCATTCTAGCCATGTTTCAGACAACTAATAAAATTCTTTGATTATGTTTTACGTAAAAAGCAAGTGTTTTTTCATTGTTGGCAATACATGCTATATGTATTCCCCCTTTTTTGATGGGTAGCAGTTAGTTTTTATTTTACAAGCCAAGTTCAATGATATCTAATGTTACAATTTGATGGAATTGTGGAAAAATTAATTAATCTGCAAATAGCTTGTATAGGGGTAATATTCTTGCAGAGTTTTTGACTCTAATGTCTTATGTCACTTATGTCCTGTTACCTTACATTATAAACTCCTGCAATGCAAATTACTGAATAAGTAAGAACATTAGTAAGTACGAGAATTAATAACATATTTTTTATCATAAATGCCTAAGTTAGTTACCTGCCTGGAGAATCTTTAAAACACATCTTTGTTCCTGTGTCTTATTCCTTTACTTAATATTTTTATGAGGGATGATGCTGGTCAGCAAAACCAGCCCCTTCTCCCCCCAGTAGGGTAATGTTATGCATACCCAGGTTAATTCAATATTTCAGTGCCATTCACATTTAGTAGCTGATCAACAACTTGCGAATCTAGATCCAGATTAATTTTTCTAGTCCTTGAAGGCATGATCAATTTATGTGTGTATCTGAAAAAAGCAGGCTGAGCAGTACTGAGCTTGGATTTTGAGATATCATCTATGACCTTTATTTTGTTTTCCTAGCAGTTAAATTTGTGCAGGGGGTTTGGATGGTTTTCTGACAAGGTAGAATTAGTTGTATTAACATTTGAGTACCATCTCAGGCTAGTACAAGTTGTGTCTTTGTGATTAAAAACTGGCAGCTAATCAGAAGGAGCAAAATGAAATCCAAGTTAGTAATTGCAATAGTTAAATGGAGGCTCTGCTGCTGTGTTTTCTTTAAGATCAGGTTTTGATGTTGTTCTTACAGAACTGTTTCTCTCTGATCAGAAAAGTATTTTACTTTAAAGAAAAATGAAACCTCAAGAGATGTACCCAAAAGTACTTGAAATGCATTGTATTCTTACGCAAGGTCGTCTTATTTACTGTCCTTTTTTGTCTTTCCACAGGATGACTGTCTTGTGAAAGTATGGTACAACACGGAGAGCTGGCGGTCAGCCGTAACACCACCTGGTGCCAGTCCAGAAAACCAAGCAAAAGAACTTGATTTTTCATTTGTTTATTTGGCTCATCCTCGATCAGTAAATGCATTTTCATGGAGAAAGACCAGTAAATTCATGCCACGGTCAGTAGTTCTAATAATATGAGGCTCATACAATGCCCAAAAACCCCCTCACACTATACAGTCTGCCTCTCTCTACAGTAAACAGTCACACTATTGTGTGGTTTATTTCAGTTATTGAGTGTGCACACCTTTTATACTGTTTGTGCTCTTGAGAGGATGGTGAGCATCCTCTTACCTGGGAAAGAACTGGAAAGACAGACGAGGAGTCTCACAGACTGACTTAGGCATTGAACTAAATACAAAATCAGCTCTTGGAAAAGCATTTCTCTTTGCATTTTTTTTGGTTGCACTAAGTGACCATTCATGCATTTAATCTCAACTTGTTCTATCCTGATGGAATCAGAGCAAAAGTCCTGTGACTTAAAGTCCTCTTTCACAAACATTCATATATTTTCATGTCTTTTCATTTGTTTCTTAACCTAGTACAAAGCTAGACCTCTGTCAGAAATAGTATCTGGAAATTGAATTCAAGTAATCATTTGGAACCGATATTTTGAGTTTGGGGTTTAGACTTGTGTTCAGATGATTCCAAAATGACCTGTCCCTAGTTTTCATGAGTACTTGCAGTCCTAAACTGAAGTAGTGTTAGCAGTTTAGTTTTTTATACCAGTCTCTAAGACTCTTCATAAAGCCATTGCTGTAGTTTTTACTATATAGGTCACTTTTGAAAATTCAACTGCTCCATGATTCCCAGGGGAGTTTGCTGCTGGACAGTCTGGTCATAGCTTTCAAACCTTAGTTAGAGCTGAATTATGAACTTATATGACCAGGAAGCCTGATGATCTGCATAGTTTTTTTCAGTGTCCAGCTTAGGGTAATTGGATTTTTTGGCTATATGTTTAACACAAGTTGCACTTGGGAAAATAGTAATTAAAAATTTGTAGATTTAAATTTTCTGTTGTTTCCCTGGTATTACCTGAGTTTCTCTCTTTTTGGATGTATAATTTTGTGAGTGGTAGATACCAGTAAGATCAGGAATTAAGATCAGGTATCCAGAATTATTATTAGCCTTTTGTGTGAATGACTTTAAAAGGTAAAAATATAA
This sequence comes from Dicrurus megarhynchus, assembly GCA_013399195.1. NCBI lineage: Eukaryota > Metazoa > Chordata > Aves > Passeriformes > Dicruridae > Dicrurus > Dicrurus megarhynchus. The sequence goes on from VXAD01006008.1 coordinate 1,378,511, forward strand.
ATTTTGCTATTCTGGGTATGAATTATTCTTCTCATTGAAATCCACAATTTGCTGTTGCACTGTTGTGTGATGGTAATTTATAGTCAGATACTTGAACAGATGGGAAAGCCTTTCCTACGTCATTTATTTTCCTAACAATGTATTGATGAGTTTTTCTTTTGCTGGTGTCTTTAAGTTGGTTCAATTCCAAAAACTGATAGTGGAAAACTGTTTGGAACTGTTGGTTTATTTTGATGCTGTGTAATAGTTAGCAGCTTCTTCACTCCTTAAATTTTCTTTCATTAGTGGTGCTGTCTGCAATGTACTCCTGACTTGCTGTAAGGATAATGTTTGTCGTCTCTGGGCAGAGACTTTGTTACCCAATGACAGTCTGTTGTACGGGGGAGGATACAGCAATTGGAGTGAAGCAGCGAACTTCACAAATAACTTCAAGAGAAATGTTTCAAGTAAAGAAAAAGTGCAGAGTGCATTAGAGGTAAGAATTGAAATTGAACAGTGAGAATAAACACACGTACAAACCTGTCATTTTAGACAGGTTTGTCCTTTGTAACTCAGACATGTATCACAAGCTGAAATCCTTTATACTGGAGATGTGCATAAAATGTTGTGAAAGGGTGAATTTCCTTGAAATCTTCCTTGGGCAGGCTAAGCTGACAGCTCTTCTGCTGAGCTTCTCACGTAGAAGACACACTGTTCCAAAGTCACAACTGCCTATTTCGGTCTGGTGACTGAAGAAAAATGCTTTGCAGTATTTAGTTCAAAGGCCTAGAAACACTATGGAGCACATATTATATATGGGTTATGTGAAACCCAGGAGTGATGCTGCCTTAAAACGTATGATAGGGGTTCACTTGTTACCTCTGAAATTGTGGGATGTTCTTTCTGACTTCTGCAACTGGAAGTACAGTAATATGGAGGGAAGAAAAACAGCTTTTCTGCTGTAGTCCTCAGAGCAGACTGCTCGAAAGCATTAAGGCAAGTGATTTTTACCAGATAGTGTCTTCTAATCAGTGGGAATCAGGAAGAAAGTGTAGTATTAGTGGTCTGCATCAAAGGTATGTAGAGCATATGTGGGCATTGTGCCTTTATCTTAATGGAGTGATGTATTTTGCATGCTCATAGTGCTTTCTTAGCACATACAGCATACCTGAAAAACATGACAGGCTGAAAGGCAAAACAGAGCAAGGAAAATAGTCAAAGAGAGGAGAGAAAAGGAAGATGGAGAAAGTTCTGTCTTCCTGTGGAGAATAAGAGGCAACATTAGAGATCAGAAACAACAATTATGTGAGAATTGAAAGAAGACCGTTTGATATGAGCATGCTGTGTTAAGATGCAAAGCACAGCAAGTGAAAAGGAGTGCTAAGTGTGTAATACCATCCTTAATATGAGTTGTGTACCTCTGTGTACCTTTGGATGCTTGCATAGATGTCTACAGCACAAAAGGCTTGAGCTGTGTGAGTCAGTCTTAAAAACTGAATATTATTTTTTCCCTTGAAAACGTGCATTTCTATAAAAGAGGAAGACTTAAAACTCATTGTGCCCTTTTGAGGGGTGTTGAAGTGCGGATTTAATTAGAGCCAAAGTACAGATCCAGTTTTTCAGACTGAAATGACATTACTCGCACTTGCTGCTTTGTTCAGAATCCTGAATAAGCATGGCATATGTTTATGAAACACAATAGTATCTTCTGTGTAAGTATAAAAACTCTATGAAAATTGTGCATTGAAGTAGTTACTATGTGAAGGTACTTTATGGGCCTTCATAAATAAATATAAAGGCACTGGTTTCTCTCAACTGTGGACTCAACACAAACAATTTTACAAGAAACACTGATTCTTTAAATTAGCTTTTAATCTGAAAAATATCATTAATTAGTGCTTAGCATTACATCACTTACGGATGAAATCTGCTTTTTCTTTTTGGAAGGATTTAAAACGATACCTTATTTTTCATGCAGTTAAACCTGAGGCACTTGCGACGAGGAAGGAGGAGGTCAGGTGCTGTTGTAGCACATACTGGATATGCTCTGCATCAGCAAGATCCTCATGAAGCTCACAGGAGCATTCCTCCTCATGCAAATGCCCTTTGCCACTTCCATATTGCTGCCAGTATCAATCCAGCCACAGGTAAGAAATGTAATGCTTGCTATGAAGTAAACTCCAATTTCTGTTAGGTATGTGTTCTCTCTGAAACTTAGCAGGTGTATTTGTAGAATATATGATCATGCAAAATTGCTAGTATGTTGGTTTCGTTTATGCATGAAAGGACTTTCTACAGTAATGAAATGATTTGAATAAATTTCCTATGCAGTAATCCTTTCTTTTATTTTGTCTTTTAAATGAGATTGATAGTGTCTAAGATGGAGAAGGCTAAGTACTTGTATCTGGATTTAAAATGTACTGTGAATTGTGTATGATACTGGGAACCCACTGATAAAATTAAAAATTTCTAAGCTTCTTAAAGTGAGCACCTGACACTTAAGTCTTGAAATAACCGCACATTCCTGTACTTCTGTCTCAGAACCAGACAAAACATGCCTTCACCCTGCATTCCATAAACTTTGATATTGCCTTGCACTGGAACAACATGTTGATGGGGATTGAAGAAACACCCCTATAGCTGCTGATACTTCTGTCTTTATTATCTTTGTGTATGCTGAAAAATGAAGTGCCTGTCTGCTTGTTGAAAAACTGGATAGAAAAGCCATGTTGAATGGACTTTCATGAAGGTTCTTATGTGGTTTTCTGTGTCTAGACTTAATGAACAAACATACTGTGTAATTCTTTTCTTAAACTAGTTAAGCTCTGTTTTATAGTACTGTTTTCCTGTTCCTACTGAACCTTGTTTGAAAGGCAAATTTTAAGCTAAGGGCATTCATGATTAGTTCATGTTGGTAGCTGTACAGCCTTTGGTATGATTGGAAAGAACAAGTGGTTTCTGTTAACACTGCTGCGCTAAGCAAAGCTGTAAACACTTTCTCCTTGATTAGCCTTCAGTGTTTTGGGTAGCGGTTCATTGGTTCATATTTTAATAGACAGGACAAGAATCACATCCAGCCTACCAGAAGGAAGCTTCATGCAGTTTTGTGCTGTACCATCAGGGCTATCCTATTTCTACAGTAAAAGTCTCCAGTCATTATTTATTACTGCCCAATGTCACACAGGAAAGTTTCTTGAAAGCTTTGTGGAGATTTGTAGACCTCCTCTGTTTTTTTTCTCTTCATATTACAGAGTGAGCTAGCTAACCTTTTCATGTGGCTAGCACATAATCTTTGACCATTTTTTTTTACCTACTCTTAATGCATTTCTGATTTTTGATACAGAAGAGCTAATGTCATGGTTTAACCCAGCCGTCAACCAAGCCCCAGGCAGACACTTGCTCACTCCCAGCAGGACTGGAGAGAGAATCAGAAGTGTAGAAGCCAGAAAACTCGTGGGTTGAGATAAAACCAGTTTAACAGGGAACGTAAAAGCTGTGTACACAACTGAAGAGAAAAAAGGAATTAATTCAGTGCTCCTTATGGGCAGGGAGGTTTTCAGCCATCTCTAGGAGAGCAGGGTCCCATCACAGGTACTTTGTGATGACAAACACCATCACTTCAAGCTTTACCCCTTTCTTCCTTCTTCCCCCCACTTTATATACTGACCATGATGTCACATGGTCTGGAATATCCTGGTCAGTTTGGGTCACCTGTCCTGGCTGTGTCTCCTCCCAATGTCCAGTGCAGCCCCAAGTTCTTCTCCAGTGTGGCAGTACAAAAAGCAGAAAAGGCCTTGGCTCTGTGTAAGCCCTGCTCAGCAATAACAAAAACATCTCTGTATTATCAACCCCATGTTCAGCACAAATCCAAAACACAGCCCAGTACCAGACACTGTGAAGAAAGTTAACTCTATCTCAGCTAAAACAAGCACAACTATGCAAACTTTAGTTTTGCTTTTGATAGACTTTGCAGTATAAACGTGCCAAGCAGCAAACACACAGAATGAGGATAAAAATAATTTTGAAAAAGATTAGAAAAATATTTTCCTAGGTACTTAAAACTTTGGCCTTTCTAATCTTGTATTCTTTTAATGTTACCTGTATTAAGAGGTATCTGTTTTAATAATGTCTTTTGGATCACTTGGTCTTTAACTCAATCTATTGGAGGATAACAGGTTGTTCTTTAATGCAGAACCTCTGAAATATCTTCCACATTTTAAATCTTAATGAGAAGATTCTTGTTCTCCCTCGCAGTCAAGTCTTTAAGTACCTCAGTCTAACCAAATTCTCTAAGTAGGCCTTTTTGTTTGCCCTTTCGAAACTAAATTTAATCCAAAAACCTAACTGTATTTTCCTTTCATTCAATTTAAAGCAAATTGGTTTGTGATCTCTTATTTGAACATTTTCCATTACTACAACATTTTAAAGTACTTGATAAAAACTAAAGCCAAAGCAGCTTCATCTCTCATTCACCTCACATTTTGAAGAAAAATGCTGTCATATATATTTATATAAGAATAAAGATGATATGGAACTAAAAATCTTTGAGACCTACTTTTATACTATGATTTTACTTTTACTGGTGTTCAGCCAGGGTGGAATTCAGTGAAAGAAAGAAGCAGTGGTTGCTAGGACAAAATTGTCTCTAGGCAATTTCAGGAAAAGTTAAGACTAAGACTTCAGAAGTTTTCTTGGAAGAGTGATTGTGATTTCTGAAGCAAATAGAAGTTCACTAAGAATAATGTCCAGAGCTGAACATCATTTAGAAGCTGGTAGTTTTAGATGGAAATTGGAAAAAAAGTGATTTCTTTAGTGACTTTGATAAGTACTCAAAAAGCACATAGATTTATAATCTAATCTGAAAAGTAATCTTTCTAGTTAACTTTATTCACACTTACTGTAGCTTCATCTTCCAACAAGCGTCAACAGAATTTTTCCTTCCAGGTTGTGTTACTTGCCAGATGTATTATGATACTTTTGAGACTGGCTTTGGCCTGTGTAGGAAGATAGACTGTATTTCTTAAATGAGCTGTGCTACTTTTGCCCCCTTCCCCTGCTGTACCCCCTCCCCACAACAAAATTGCTGGTTGTCCTGGTGCTCCTTTCTTTTTATCTGTATGCTCTCAGTTACAATTTTCTTTGGCTAGATTGGAGGATTAGTAATTCAAACCTATCACTGATTTTGATAAAAACAACAGATTTTGAGTGAAAATTATTTTGTCTCTCAGGACTTGGAATTTAAGTAATACTGCATAAATAGGGAGCAGAAGGAGATGACTCTATACATGGAGACTTCTAGGTGGGAATTATAGGCAGTTTGAGATTTTAACATGTTGCTGTATCAGGCATTACAGGAAATTGCAGTAAGTCACCTGTCTGCTTTTTAGCCTTGCTTAATTTAGATTAATTTACTCTGCAGCAGTCTGATCCTTGCTTCTGTCACACACTTGTGATTACTGCTTCATTTTTCACTGCAACATGGAACACCAAATACCATCAAACAGCAGTGTGAATTAATAGAAGGGATCAGAACCAGAACTCCTGGGGTTTTATGATGGTGTTGCAAGAGGGCATTGTCTGGTCTCTGTACTAATTTTTGCTAGTGTAAGCCTGTGGTCTTTGATTACAGTGTATATCTACTGCAGCATCCATTGTAGACTAAATGTTGGGAAATTATGCTTAAATGATTTGGTTCATACTGAGCTGTAGTAGCAAAAAATAAAGCAGATTAACCTGTATGGACAGTGTTACATCAAGGAGATACAACATTGCAGGACCCTACGGTTATTCTAATGTACGCATACCAAAGAACCTCTGTGTGGAACAAGTCTGAAAGCAGATTATGTTGGTGAGAGCAATGACAAGTGGCAAGACACTTAGATTTATTTTTTTCATTGTGGGGTTTCTGCTTAAAAAACATTGCTGTAGAATTATTTTTTAACCAAACTTACTTAGTTCTCAAAAATGTCAATATCTTTTTCTGGTAGATATTCCTCTACTCCCTTCTATCACATCTCTAAGTCTTGGTGAAAATGAAGAAAAAAGTGGGCCTTTTGTTGTGCACTGGCTAAACAATAAAGAACTTCATTTTACTTTATCTATGGAAGTGTTTTTGCAACAACTTAAAAGGAGTTTTGAACATCATTCTCCTGAGACTAATACTGAGGATTCTAATCAGATGGATGGCAGATCAGAAGAAGGTAAAAGTCATCTAGACATATGTCATATAGAGAAATGGCCTTCAGTTTATAAAGTAATTTGTAATGTTCCCCCAGGGGAAGTAGGAGGTGACATGTAAGGGTGCAGACAGATTACAGTAGCATTTCAATGCATTTTCTTCCTTTATGCTGAAAGTATCTAAGTGACTTTTAAAAGATTTATCTGGAAATTTCTGATTTTTTAGAGAGAAAAATTCCAGAAATTTTGAGTTATATATGCTGAAAACTGTATTAATTAATTAGGCTCAACTGGAGGCATTTAAAGTGTTACTGTAATATTAAGGAAACAGGAGCAACTTTAGAATTAACTTTCTTTTTTTCAGATATTAATGTGCAGCTAATTTAAATAGCTTTATTCTAGGTTTAATACAGTCAATTATTTTGAATATATACATTCTGGAGATTATTGCCTTTGCTCTGTCTATGCATGCAAAAATTTATATAAAATAGGGGAAAAAAATATTTCAAATTAAGGTGCAACATAAAACTATTTTGGTTTGTTAGACACAGAGCTCCATTAGAGGATTTATGGTTGTAATTTTCATTCTTTTAAATTAGCTCGCATATGAGTGGCTTATAAAAGGTCTGAAATTAGCTCCAATGCATGAATAACGCTGCTTGTTGTACTTCTGGTTTTGAATATTATGTATATATATGTGTGTGCATCTATCTATCTGTTATATATATCTGTGTATTCTAGAAGCTGATGAAAATGGAGATGAACAAAAAGGAAAAAAAGAAAAGAAGGAACTGGGTGATGAGAAAGCTGCTCCATATTCAAACCTTGTTCCTTTATCCTCTGCTATTATTGATCATGAAATTGAAATTCTGCTTTCTGAATGGAGTAAAAATGCTGACATGCTCTTCAGTATACATCCTATGGATGGCTCCCTGCTGGTGTGGCATGTGGACTGGCTAGATGAATACCAGCCTGGCATGTTTCGCCAGGTGCAGGTAATTTCTCCTGCATTTTATATTGCTGTTCAGTGAGAAGTATGAGGGGAACTCTAACACTTATTCTTTCTTTCTTAAAATTGCAGGTGTCATTTGTCTCAAGAATTCCTGTTGCATTTCCAACAGGTGATGCAAACTCTCTTTGCAGAAGTATAGTGATGTATGCTTGTACCAAAAATGTTGACTTAGCTATTCAACAAGGCAAACAAAAGCCTTCTGGCCTTACACGATCTTCGTCTATGCTTATCTCTTCTGGACACAGTAAATCAACCAACAGTTTAAAACTAAGTATCTTCACACCTAATGTTATGATGATTTCCAAACATGCAGATGGGTCACTGAACCAGTGGCTAGTGAGTTTTGCTGAAGAATCTGCTTTTTCAACTGTACTCAGTATTTCACATAAATCCCGATACTGTGGTCACCGTTTTCATCTTAATGACTTGGCTTGCCACTCAGTATTACCACTGCTGCTTACAACCTCACATCACAATGCTCTAATTTCACCAGATGTTGAGACAGCTCTACAGGCAAATGATTGTTTAAAGTCTCAGGAGTCACCAGTAAGACCTCGGAGTAGAGGCAATGCAAATGTGACATCCCAGGATCCCAACGCTGTTTACAGTGAACTCATTCTTTGGAGAGTAGATCCTGTTGGGCCTTTGTCCTTTTCTGGTGGAGTTTCTGAACTTGCTCGGATCAATTCTCTTCATGTTTCAGCTTTTTCTAATGTTGCATGGCTGCCCACACTTATACCCAGCTATTGCCTTGGTGAGTTTCATTTTCTGATTAGTGAGGTGTTCTAGAATAAAATTGATATAACCTAATAATGCTCTTAAATAGATAATACAGATATACTTGGATGTACTGAAAAAAATGTTAAGCATGGGTCCTTTATTTCACAGATATGAGGCTGCTGGTACTTGGGAATTCTTTATTCCTGTTTGAAAAGTTGCTGTGTTCTTCCGTCTTCTATGTACTTGGTATTTTAGGAACTTACGCAGTAAAGTTCTTATAGACTAGGGCATACTTCAGAGCATGCTGAAGATTTAAAAGCTGAGGGAGATATAGCTTTAGTTTGCGAATGGAATTCTTATTTCCTTTCCTACCCTTTGATTTCATTGCTAAGTGCAGCTTTAGACTTTGTAGTTCTTGCTTGTGAATGGAAGTTAACAGGAGATTTTTTTTTAATGCTGTATTGTTTTTCATCATAACTTCAAAATTTCCTCTTGTCAAAAAAAAAAAGGAAGCAACATGGTGTTTCAATATTTGAGCACTTTCTACCTTCCTGCTTTTCAGGTGCATACTGTAATTCTCCAAGTGCCTGCTTTGTGGCTAGTGATGGACAGCATTTAAGATTATATCAAGCTGTAATAGATGCTAAGAAACTTCTGTGTGAGCTCTCCAATCCAGAAATTTCTGTAAGTGAAAAGCCATCTCAAGTTTTTGCATATTACGACTTCATTCAGTTGCATTAGGCTCAGACTTGTTGGTGACTGACTAAGCTGGTTGCTGAGGATTTCACAGATGATTCTGCTTTTAAAAACAAATTAGGTAAAGGGTTTTTTTAGCCATACTACATTTAATCTCAAACTATGCATATTGAGGCAGGCCAAGGTTTGATTGGGAAATACCTGTGAAGTGCTTGCACTAAGGAATAGTATTTCTGTGGGTGCATTGTCATCCTCAGGAAAAGTTGAGACAACAGTGCAGCTTTTGGGGAAAGGACAATAAATTGCTGCATGTGGAGCTTTCCAGATACTCTTGTCACCTTTCAGCCATCAAAACCAAATGTGCTCTTCATAAAACAGGGAATGCTACCTGTGTTCTTACTGAATCACAACTAGTGCATATTTAATCACAACTAGTTAACACTTGCATAGTGATGTTGCACCTATCTAGCAGGCTGTGCCACAGAAATGCACAAGAGTTAACAAGATTACTCCCCTGATTCTTTTCAAACAGAAGTATGTTGGTGAAGTTTTTAACATCATAAGTCAGCAATCTACAGCTCGCCCGGGATGTATCATTGAACTGGATGCCATCACAGAGCTTGTAAGATCTTTTGCTATATTCATTTTATGTCACAATTAGCTTTTTAAAAAGTGTTACTAATAGAGGCAATACCTGTAGCTCTCCATCAGGTGCGCTAGAGGTACTTAAAGACTGTTTTTGACGTATGCTTGTACTTGTTTTCAACAGTACCTGTAAATGAAAAGAATGGGAGTAATCATGGTGCGTTTTCATGAGTAGTCTTTTGTTGATGTGTTTAACTTACTGAGAGAGAGAGCACTCTTGAAAAGTATATGCCATGATGTTCACTTCTTGTGTGTTTTTACTTTCTTAGCATGGCCGGAAAACACAGTTATTCCATGTTTTTCAAGAAGACTTTATTTTAAATAACCAGGAGAAGGAAATGCCTTCAAAGAAGAACAATTTATCAGACTCTGGTAATGAATTCTTTTTCATAGAACATTGAAGACTGTTTTATTTTTCATACCACAGAAGAAAAAGAACTTGTTAAATGGCTTTTATCATTTTAATGTCAAATACCTTATTTGAGATCTTCAGAGGAGCATCTAGTCTAATGAAACTCATGAGTGTTTCACTTCCTTTGAGTTGTGTGCAACCAAATTTTCGATCAAGTAGTTTAAATCACAAGATACCCATTGTATACTGTACTCAGCAGTCCCCTTACGTGAAGGGGGAAAGGGTTTTAAATGTGAAGCCTGTAGTTATAGGGTATGACATAGACAAAACTTACTGCATTCTTTCATGGTAGATGCTCTTCCTTTACAGCTGCCAAGTGCTGTTCCTCAGGTCCTGCATGGTATAACAAATGGCAGGCCAAACAATTCCTCCTCACTATAATACTCTGAGTAGTGTGTGGATTTGTAGGTCCTTGGGCAGGTCTGAGTTGCTCTGGAATAAGTGATTAGTTTTTCCTGGTGATGTGGCCCACTTATGTTACATAGCCATCATATTGTTCTGTTCCAATGAAATAATGGCGAGGGGGAATAGGAGAGTAAAGTTTGTGATACCAGGTCATCTGCAGTACTAAATGGGGTCCTGAATGAAAGGAAGCAGAGTTGTGGGAAAGTGTCAAAGGGACCTAGCCAAGTACTACCTGAACTGGATATATATAGTGATTGATTGGGAACTGGCTCCTTCTACCTGATGAAAAGATTTGGAGTAGTGGAAATAATCCCAGCCCTCAGCAGAGTTCAAAAAATGCAAATGGGATGTTGAAAATTAGGAACAAAATAGAGAACAGAAAAAGTGTTACTCTACAGCATAATTGTATGTTTACATCTTGAGTATGATATGTAGAAAGAATTTTAAGAGAAATATGGAAAATGTCTTAAGACATCTGTATATATATGTATGTGTTCTGAAAGTCTGTATAGATTCTGCATGCTGTCCCTGTAAGGAATTGGGCTAAATGAACCGTTTGAAAAACTGTTAAATTAGAATTGTATCATTTGCATGCATTCCAATTTGAAAGTATTTTATAATACTTTTAAAGCCTTCTTCCCTCTTTAATAATGCATGAAGGTAGTTATCTCATGTTGTTTTTGAAAAGAACAAATTCACTTACATTTTTCTATGGTACCACAAGCACTGCAATGTGAAAAGCACAGGGCAAATACAGATTATTCTTGTTAATGTTGGATGTATACACACACCTAAAGGGTTGGAGGAATCATGGAAGAAAAAGAGTCACTAAATTAACTATTCCTTCTTGGTCCTGATGGGTTGACTTTGTTATGAAAGGAAGAGAATACGTGGGTGTTCCCTCCAGAAATGGGCATCTGTTGATAGTACACCTTGCATCCTCTTCTCTTTGTGTAAAACTAGAGCAAGTAAACTCTTGCAGAATTTAGGAAGAAGCGTTGTATCACTTGTGTTCCAGACTATACTGTACTGATAGTACATTCTGGAATTTAACTTTAAACATAGCAAAGTCAGGCAAACATGTTGTCATCTCTCAATGAAAACATTGTCAGTTCTTAACATGAGTGTACCTGTAATTGTCGTGATAAAAGACTGAGAATACTAATGTAACACTTAGATACAGTCAGACCATTGCATTTCAGTATTAGTTCATGTTAGCTTAATGTGATTATTTGCTAGCCAGGAAAGTTTAGTTCTACTTTCAGGTGAGTAACCCCTACGATCTTCCTGTTCTCAATTTCACCAGGAAACCAGCAGAATGGATTCTCTGAAAAATTTTACTTGATAGTGATAGAGTATACACAAAACCATTCATTGCTACATATGTGGCATTTACATTTGAAGTCAATTCCTGTCTCAATGGGTAAGCCCTCTTTTCTTGTACTTTTCTTTTAAAAAAATCTGCTATCTAGTGAATACATACTGTCCAGTGTAATCTAAATTGTATTTCATCTTTTTGAAAAGATTATGCAGTTGATTACAAGATTTTATCACAACTGTTCTCTCTTGGTTACTTAATCTTCTGATTGCTGAAACTCTTCAGCCTGAGCCTGGAGTTTGGTATTTTTCTTGCATCCTAAGGCTGGATGTGTTTTAACTGGCTTTAATATAGTTTAACAGTTAAGTTGTTTTGCATTTTGGAAGTTTTTGTTCTGCAATTTTTATACGTAAGTTTTAAATTGGACCATAGTCTGAAACACCTAAGCATCAGTGATGCCATTACAATTCTAAAGAATTTTGACGTTCTGAAATCTGCTGGTTCTCTTTCAAACTACCAAACTACCTCTAAAACTATAAAGCTTTAAAGAAAGGTAAGATACACTTTGGTAGTATTCTGTTAACATTTAAAGATTTTAAGAAAATGTAAGTCTGATATTCCCCACTTACCAGAGGAATCTGTTATAATGCGTATTTCTGTCACGTAAACAAAATTAGTATTTCTTACTGTTGCTTTCAAATGAGAGAAAATGTATTATTGCAATTAGTTTATAAGTTAGTGAGAATAATAAAGATCTGAATTTTCTGATGCACTTATGTGATGAAGAGATTCCTGACAAGGCTTTTCAACAGATCTGTTGGAAATTTTTGTGTTCCATTTCCATCAATTTCATATTTCAATTCTTGAGTTTTATTAAAAAAGGGAAGCATTCATACCACATTCTCTGTGAGGCTGTGTTTTAAGGAATAAAATAGCTGTTATTAAAACTTTTCTGAAAAATAACTACAACCGATTTGTAAGTTAAGACATGAAGGTCTTAATTTTTTCCAGCTGTAGGTATTCTTTGCTTAGTGAAACCTTATTTTCAATGGCTAGCCGCATACATACCTTTTTGACTGCAGTTTTTGTCTTTTTGGTTATACTTTGATTGTTTTATAATTTCTCAATAGTTCTGGAATCTCAGAAGTATTTAATCTGACATGTCCTCACATTTCTCTTTAAATCTGAATATGAAAATGCATTTTATTAGAATTAAAGTAAAATTTTAAGTCATGTTTTGTCTGTCTCTTTCAAAACTGCTAAGGTGAGTAAAATCACTTCTTACATTTAAAAAAGTCATTGACCTTTTAAAATTAGCAATGCAAACTTTTTTTTTAGATGAAAAGATAGTTTCAAATCCACCTGGAGAAGCAACACAAACAGAAGAATCGTATTCTTCACCAGATCCAGAGAAGATCCAGTCACCTTTCTCTCAAAAGTATCAGGCCTGTAGAGCAAATCTTCAGAGCACCAGCCGGCTTACTCTGTCTTCCAAAATGGTATATAGTCAAGAGTTGAGTATGCCAGAAGGAGTAGAGATAATAAGCATAAAGCCATCAGCAGGTTTGTGATCTTTTTTAAAAGACTAAAATAGGGAATCTCTGGCTTTCTGACTTTGGTCTTAAAAAAGAAACAATGTAATAGGAAGTTTTGGATTTGTTGTTAGAATCGAATATTTGTAGGTGAATCCAAAAGGTTTGCTAAAATGTACTTCCCTGACTTAATATCTCAGTCCTGGAGCTAACACTAAAATAAAGCTCTTATTTAAGGTATAATATTTACTGTATTCCACATTCTTGCAATAAATAGAATAGTAGAAACACAAATGTTGTTTTGCAGTCATTCATGAAATTTTTTGTAGGATCTGTACTTAAATGTTAAGGTTTTCATTACTACTCTTTCAAAAATAGAGTTTTAAATTTTTCAATAACAAAATGTTTGTTTGACAGAAGAGAATATATTTTAATATTCATGTTGAAAGAATGTAATTTGGCTCCTCTCTAGAGCACAAAATGCCATCGAAGGGTACAGCGGTTTCATGGTATGTTTGTCATATTGCCTCCTTTGTGAGGCCCTGTAAATGACCTCTTTGTGAGAAAGCAATAATCCTTTTTTTAATTTGGAGTAATAGGATGGTGGCTGAATAACAATGTTGCTAATTTTGCTTTTCCCCAGTAAAAGAGTATTTTATTTCATTTTAGGACATCTCAGTTCTTCTTCCATATATCCTGTTTGTCGTGCACCTTATCTGCTGGCTACTTCCTGCTCTGATGGAAAAGTTCGATTCTGGAGATGCAGGGTTGTCACTGAATCATCAGCTACTTCCATGCCGGAATATAGCACAGACAGTGATGTTAAATACATATGGGAAGAATGGCCATTACTGATTGAGGATGGACTTCCTAGCAGTAGTGCTATTAATGTTCCAGGGAGGCCAACTGAAGTTAGCTGTGCACACACAAACAGATTAGCAGTAGCGTACAAGCAGGTAGCATCTAAAAACAGCCATCTTTCTCAAGATTTTGTGATGCACGTTAGTATTTTTGAATGTGAATCCACAGGGGGTTCTTCATGGATTTTAGAACAGACACTTAATTTAGATGAGATAGGTAGCATGTTGGACTCTGGTATTAGTGTTGATAGGAATTTGGTGGCATATAACCAACAAAACACTTCTCTGTCTCATGGTGGGAATGTTATACCCAACACTAAGCACTTGGTACACTTAGATTGGATGTCTAGGGAAGATGGTTCACATATTCTGACAGTGGGAATTGGGTCAAAACTTTATATGTTTGGTCAGCTGTGTGGGAAGAGGCAAGAACAAAATGGTAATGAGATTGTAGCAATCTCCCACAGTGGCAGTCCTAAGGTTGCAACCCTTTCTGGGTTTGTTCTGCTGCGTTGTGTTGACTTGGTTTCATCTGTAGAGGGGTCACCTCCTTTTCCTGTATCCTTGTCTTGGGTGCGTGATGGCATTCTTGTAGTTGGAATGGATTGTGAAATGCATGTTTATTCCCAGTGGCAATCTCCCTCTAAGCAGGAACTAGTTGGTACAGATTCCTACAGTGGAAGTATGCCATGCATAACTAGCTTACTGAAACAAAGCCAGTCAGCTGCCTCAGGTCTGCATCCACCAAAGAGAACCTTGACCAGATCTATGACCAGCCTTGCACAGAAACTTAGTGGGAAAAGGTCTGCCTGTGATCTGTCTATGGAAATGGAAGATTCTGGTCTTTTTGAAGCAGCTCATACATTATCTCCAACTTTACCTCAGTACCATCCGTATCAACTGTTGGAACTCATGGATCTTGGTAAAGTACGCAGAGCAAAAGCCATTCTGTCCCATTTGGTGAAGTGCATTGCTGGAGAAGTTGTTGCTATAAATGAGTCTGAGCCTAATCATGACAAGAGGCTCAGATCTCTGACGATCAGTGCTAGTGGAAGTACCTCAAGAGATCCCAAAACGTTCAGCAAAACCGAGACTACGGACTATATTGAAATAGACTCTGTTCCACCATTGCCTTTGTATGCTCTGCTTGCTGCAGATGATGATTCATCTTATTCCTGTTCAGAGAAGTCCAATAATCAAAATAGTCAAAATAAAAAGGATATGCCCAATGACAGTTACGAAAATCTCTTTCAAAATACTGTTATAAGTACAGATGACCTCGTCACATTTGAGGCAGATGAAGACAGTCCAAAACCAAAAGTCATTGATCTTTCTCAGTACAGCCCAACTTACTTTGGACCAGAGCATGCTCAAGTTCTTTCTCGTCACTTGCTTCATTCAAGCTTGCCAGGTCTGACTAGGATGGAGCAAATGTCGTTGATGGCCTTGGCAGATACAATTGCTACTACCAGTACTGACATTGGAGAAAGCAGAGACAGAAGTCAGGGTAAGTTTTCTCTTCCAAGTTAAATGTGCTACTGTGCTTCACAGCCTTTCCTGGGATTTCTGACGGTTTTGGAATATTTTTGGCTTAAAAAGTGATGATGCACCTTCATTTCATAGTGTAACTCTGCCATCACACTATTTACTGTTTAACTAGAGTTTCAAGACCTAATGCTTTGATAAAAAGCAGATTTTCTTTTGCTACCTGGTAATGCCACTGTGAGTCCATCAGTCCCCATACTATAATTATTTTTAATTGACTTTGGAAGAGACAGCTTCTTAATGACAAATATTTGTTGTACACTGTAGAGAAATTGAGAAATAATTTGGTTTGATTTTTTTAATATATAACACCTTTTCTGTTTCTTGCATTAAACAGAACAAATAACTTCAAAAGCTTTTATATTTGAAATTTTCTTCTTTATCTTGAAGGGAAGAATTATGGATTAAGCAATCATATGTACAAATTTAAAGTGTTAGTAGTCAGAAAATTATATTTCTTTTGTTAAGACACACAATACTTACTTTGAGTAATTTCTGTAAAGTGTGTGTAAAAACATTTATTTCCAGGTGGAGAAACTCTTGATGAGTGTGGTTTAAAATTTTTGTTGGCTGTTCGGCTTCACACATTTCTGACAACAGCGCTTCCTCCTGTGCATCGAGCTCAGCTGCTTCACCAAGGTAACTGATGAGTTTTCTTAGATGAGTTGAGTTTTAGTGATGTAGCTGTTCATGTGACTGGTGTGCTGTTGATGTTCCTCTGCAGAATCAGTGATTTAATTGGTTGGGGTTTTTTAAAAACTGTTGTCCAATATGAATGAATGCTAGAGCAGAAAATATTTTGGTAAAGGTCTTGGAACTGAAGTGATTTTTTTCTAACAAGTTTTTAGTTGGCAGGGGAGTGTTTCCATTTCCCCAGAGTAAATGGTTTTCTAGTACCATGTTGTTCCAATAACCTTCTGCAGGAATAATATAGTAGAAAACAGTACTATGTAGGGGTTTGGTACATATCTGGAAAAAAAAAATTACTATTCAGACATTAAATATTTCTATATGCTTACTGTAATTATACAATCAACTATTTCATATAGGTTGGTGGGTTTTTTTATATAATTTAACTAGTTCTATCCTGATATTGCAGATGACAGAATGAGATGGATTTGATTAGTCATAATCAGATCTAAAAGACTGGCTGCGATTACTCCTTTAGCCATCATGAAAGTTGATGGCATTTTCAATCGCATGGCTTGTCACCCCTCAGCTGAATCAGAGGTTGGAATTTGCCAGGACTGCTGCAGCAGAGTATTGCAGAGTTAGCTTTCTGATGGAGTAATTTTAGTTGAGATACTTCTGCTTCTGGTGAGCTCAGAAACTAGTGAGAGTGAGAAGTGCCTCCGGGGCACATGTGGAAGTGCCTTTCTGAAGAAGCATCTGGCCCTCGCTGGAGTTGCAATTGTCCACAGCCAGCTATATTGCTGCTTAGTAATTGCTGTCTTCCTTGTGAGATTTTTTTATTTCAAGTTTTCTTTTGTATCTCTATCCTCAAATATGTTTTCTGCTCTGATTATCTCAAGCCTGTGTGTTTTCTAATCCAAGGTAAAATAGTGAACCTACCTTTCAAAACTCTGAAAAGTTTAGTCAGTACAGTTACTATCCATATATTTGAACTTCATAGAGAAGCTCTGCTCTTTGCAAACTAAGCTAAGGAGTTTGCAGATGAAAAAATGTTTCCAGCTGTATGATTTTTCTTTAATATTTGATATGGAGTCCTAACAAAAACTCTTATATTTCTGTTGCCTCATTAGCAATGCACTTAAAAATTCAGTTTGACCTTCTTCCTGTCGCCCTTTCCCATCCCCTTGTTTTCAGATTCTGGATTATTTTATTAATGAATGTCTCCTGAATTTTCTTTTTTTCTTTCCCCCCCCCCAAATGTTTATTATGTAGGCTTATCTACCAGTCACTTTGCCTGGGCGTTTCATTCTGTAGCGGAAGAAGAACTCCTGAGTATGCTCCCTGCAGTGCAGAAGGGAGATCCAACATGGTCAGAGCTCAGAGCTATGGGTGTAGGATGGTGGGTTCGAAACATCCACAGCCTGCGGAAATGCATAGAAAAGGTAAACATAACATTTAAAAAAAAACCAGCATACCAAAATCTTTCCAAACAGCTGTTCTCCAGTGTTTACCTTCTATTTATGTAGTTTTAAGTTTCCAGATAATGAAGTTTTTGTGAATGTTTTGTGGTGTACTTTTTTGTACGTAGTTTTTTGTATGAATATGAACTTGTGGATTTAGCTATTTTTTTTTTTAGTACTTTAGATTTCAAATTCCAGTGTAGAGTACATTTTTTGCTCTTACATACTCCATCTTAAAGGTAATATTGTGCAATGCTTACTGTGGGTGCTCAAGATACAAATGGAGAAAACAGTTGTTTTTTATAGCAAAATTAAGAAAGAAGTTGCAGGAAAAGGTTCTCTTTAGAAACCTATCAGAAGTGGGAACAACTTAGGTATTATATATACATCTGTCTTGCAAATTGATTATTTTCCATGATAAACAAACCTTCTACAGTTTTGTTTTGGCTTAGTGGGGTTTTTTGTTTGTTAGAGAATTTTGTTGTTTTTTTAATATTAAATATTTTAATCATCACAAATGTGGCAATAAGCCTAACCTCATTATCATTTGTTTTAAGCTCTTGGAAAAGCCAAGTGTCTTGAGCTAGTAAATGACATGCACAAGATCCTTTAACTACAAAGCACGAAGTGGTAAAATGCATGTCTCTACTTTTACTTTTAAATCTTCAGTAATTAATCTTCACTTTATGAAACTTAACTGCCTTGCATTAAAAAAATTCCAGATATTCTAGGCCTGAGTTTAAGGTTATCTTACATCAGTCCTGAACTGTTCTTGCTGCCACTTACCCTTTTTCCTTTCCGACCTCCAAAAGTAACCTATAAACAGTTTTTCTCCTGTTGTGGCTGGTCCCAGCCTGGTTTTCAAGACTCCATCTGTCCTTTGATTACCAGAGAAACTAGTAAATTAATTTTGTTATGATTTTAGAAACTGATTTCGGATATAGGGATTCCCATTTGATCTGCAAAAAAGCTTCTAGAACTGGAAGAGCATGAGCGAAGTGATATCAAAGGGGGTGTTGAATCTTCTCATGTTCTTACATCGGACTCATAATGAGAGGAGGGATCCTGTATTAAAGAGAACTTCAGAGCATTATGGGATACAAGATGTCAGAAGCAACAAGAATCCCATTTAAGATTAATTTAAATTGTGGCTGGTTTTTTTTGCTTTTGACCTGTCTTCACAGGTGGCTAAAGCAGCTTTCCAGCGAAACAATGATCCGCTTGACGCGGCCATTTTTTACCTTGCAATGAAGAAGAAGGCTGTTATCTGGGGATTATACAGGTATTCAAGCTCTTACATGGAATTTCACGCTGTCTAGTATAATTTTGGGGAAAAAATGTTGAATGTGATGGTAATCCAAAGGAAGCACAAATATTACCATTGAAAGCTGAGGTTTGATTTCTAAACCAGTCATTACATTGAATGAGTAGTTTCTAATCTTCTTATATTTACTGAAGGAATTTAATTGCTGTTTCTGAAGGTAGATGCTTCAAGTTTTAGTCTCAAATCTCCTGTAATTTCAGTTACTGCTTAATTCTGATTTACTTTTGAGGAATAGCAGTGTAGTGTGTGAAATGTCATGTCTATCTTTTGCATAAGTGTTTGCTGTTAAGAATTTTACCTTAAGTTCAGGTGACTGAATTCTGTCTTTCTAACTGTAGTTCATAATACAGTGTTCAGTATTGCAAACCTTTTGAAAACTAATTTGCATTGTCACTTAAGAGCTCACCTTAAGAAAAATGAGATTTTCTGTACTTGTATCAGGTTATTGAAAATACCACTAGGTTTTGTATTTACTGAAGTTTCTGCTATTTTTAAACATGTAGCCTTCTTAACTCCCAGTGTGGTGAGAGACTCTGCATTTCCTTATGTGAGATCTGTGTAAAATTATACTGACATCTGAGGAAATTAAGAACCATAGTGCATCTAATAAAATGTAAAATGTTTTTATCAATTATGTTTGATATACAGGTCCCAAAAAGATACTAAAATGACACAGTTCTTTGGAAACAACTTCACTGAGGACAGATGGCGTAAAGCAGCATTAAAGAATGCTTTTTCTTTGCTTGGCAAACAGCGTTTTGAACATTCTGCAGCATTTTTCTTGTTGGCAGGACACTTAAAAGATGCAGTGGAGGTAATAAAATATTTTATGTTTAAGACTGTTACATTGTCCCAAATGTACAAATATACTGAATGTGATTTGCATTTTGCATTAGTATGACCCCTGAAGCTTCTTATGCTTTCAATTTGTCCTCTTCTTTCCCACCCTCAATTAATGACAAATTCAAAACTTTCATCTTTACATTCTAATTCCTTTTTAGCTGTCATATTAGTGATACTGAAAAGTGACATGGGTAATTTCTCTGCTCTAATACTAAGGGGCCTGTGTACCATTAGCTTCCTTTCAGATTGTCTACCCAGTCCTATATGAAGACAACATAGTTTCTCATTAGGAAGTTCCAGACATGGTGTTTCGTCAGGGATGTAGATTAGCTCCTAGAATCCCTTTGCAAAAACCTAAACAAACAAAAATTATTTCCTGGGTCTGTTTGAATTGCAAAATGGTGAGGAAATTAGTCTCTTTGATAATGAAGGATTTGTTCTGTAAAGATTTGTAGCTAAAACAACCAGAATCAAGAGGTAAGAGGTGGCACGTGCACAATGACAATGATCTATTGAAGTCAGTAAATTTCAAAGATCTATTGTCATGCCATACCTAAACTGAAGAAATGCAAATCAGATCTTGCATGTGATAGTTAGCTACACCTGTCCTGCATATTCCTGCTCAATTTTTTTGGAGCTGATAGACCAACTTACTTTAATCTGAGCAGATTTATTTCACTTCCTGCCCTGTAATAATTTTAAACTGAGGAAAAATTACAAAGTTTGGTCATTTGAATATACTTACTTTCAATTAGGTCTGCCTTGAAAAACTGCATGACATTCAGTTGGCTCTTGTAATATCAAGACTTTATGAATCGGAGTTTGAAGTGTCTAGTACTTACAAATCTGTGCTACAGAAGAGAGTTTTGGAAAGTGTGTCTACTGGAAAAGAGAGCTCAGGAAACATACACTGTGACCCTTTTCTGCGAAGTATGGCATACTGGATTTTGGAAGATTATAGCAAGGCTCTTGACACTTTAATTAAACATTCTGTTGAAGACGAAAGAGGTAAGAATACAAGTATTTGGCCTGTTAGGTTGGTTTTAACTACATGTTCATTTAAGCCACCATTTCTTAAAGTGTCATCCGACCAAAACCAGGTACCACACAGTTCCTCACCATTGTTAGTAATTAGCTTGCTGCAGCAGTGTATGTGGACTTTAATCGCAAATATGGTGACTGTATTGTTATTATCCTGTATCCCATGAAGGCATACTTTGTCCTTTAAGCATGTGAATATCAGGATAATGGAATGACCCTGCAGTAATGCAGCTGTTTTTCCAGAAGCAGTTTAAAGAAACAAAGTAACTTCTTAATTAATTTGACTTCATCACAGCCTAAGACAAAATTTCTGATTGCGCAGTTGCATAGGAGAGTCTGGAAGACACGGTGTTTTGTAGCTTTTAGTCCTTGGTAAAAACAGTTGACTACAATAATAAACTGCCAACAGAAAGATTTTGAAACTTCTGATGGTACAAGGAGGCCTATGTGCATCCTGAAACAGCGTGTGAATCTTCTAGAGCAGTTAATTTCTGTGTTCATTTGCTGGCTTTATAGGCCTTCTAAGAATCAATTATATTGTTTCCTGAAGGTAATGTTTTCACTGAAGTTAAATGCTTCAAGTTCTTGGTGGTTAGCTGGTTTCAGTCCTGGCTGCTGAGAGAAATTGGAAGGGAATAAATGAAGACTCAAATACTTAGAACTGGGTAACTAATTTGTGAAACTGATTTCAGTAGAATTTACATGCCTCAGGATTATTTTGAGCAAATAGGAATATAATGTTTGGTTGTTTCTATCTTGGTCCCATCTTTCTGTGTAAAATAATTTTAAAGTGTTGCTAATTCTTCTGTGGTCAGTTCATTGGCTTGTTTGTGATGTCTTGCTTTATTTTCTTACCTGGAAGGTGCTTTTTCATGTACCTCTCTCTGCTAACTGTCATCAGCTGTGCCCCAACTCTTGAGAGAGGAGAGAGTAGGGGTTTCTTTCAGCTATCCTGAACTCTTTGAAAGCTGTGTGAATCATCCTGTGCTGATGCTCATATCTCTTCAGGTTTTTTCTTCTTGTGGACACGAAAATAAAATGACTAGGTGTTGCACTGCTGTGTAATCCATTTATTTGTATGTAATACTGCCAGCATTATGTATAAATGTTATGGTTTTCCTAGTTTTATTGTAAGTTACATTTCTTTAAAGATGTAGACAAAATTAAAAATACCAATCCAAACTTTTTTTAAAAGACTTTAAGTAAAAATCTGTAAGATATAGCACCTTTTTGTCATTCAGAGATGGAAGATGGAGACTTCAGAAATCTAAAATGAACAGAAAAGTAGTCTTGTTTGGCTGCAGTAAAACTGGCCTGACTGCAAGGAGAAGAAATGGCAGCTGTTTTAATTTAAAATGTCTTATCTGCTGCCCCACCCTACTTCTTTTTAGGTTTGGCAATGTCCTCCCCACTGAGATATTCAAATGATGAAGGTGCAAAGGAGGGTGCAGTGAAGTAAACAGTAGAATGGATGTATGAAGTAGACAATATAATTGATATTAAGGCCTAAAAGCCTTCTGATGAATTTAGGATTTAGCAAATCGGTTATTTCATACAGAGTGGTAGATTTTCCTTATGCTGCCATATCTTTTCAGATGAAGGAGATGGCTCATCAAGTTGCAACCCTGCAGTGTTTAACTTCTATAACTACTTAAGAACACATCCTCTCTTGCTGAGACGTCATTTTGGCTCTTCTGATACATCTTCCACACACATTTGCCTAACAGTAGAAAATGGATTAGCTGACAAAATCAACCTAGGTGAAAGACGGCTGTTTTTCACCACTGCATATGCTCATCTAAAAGCTGGTTGTCCTATGTTAGCCTTAGAAGTGTTATCAAAGATGCCCAAAGTTGTCAAGAGGTCAAAGTCATTCTGTAAATCCCCTAGTTTAATGGATACTGGTAAAGATTTCTCACCATGTTCTCCAGTTAAAGAGTTTGAAACAAAAGATCAAGCTTCCAGTATTGATTGGTCACAGCCAGTATTCAATGGTCTAGGTTCATCTTCAGATTGTTCATCAGAAAAACATTCAAGTTCCACTCTTTCCTTTGATTGGAGCCAGCCAAGTGCTCTGTTCCAAGATGAACAATTGCAACTACAGTCAGACAGTGATGAAAATGATGAGAGTGAAGATTCTTCCCTGATAATGAAAGAGCTAAAACCTCTGAAGAAAACTGAAAAACTACATGAGACAAGTTCTAGCTACACAGAATCTTTTAGTGTAGTTGATGACAAAGATATTCTAAGTCCATCAGAAGATATCCTTTCAGCACAGCTGAAGTTTAGAGCCTGCCTGAAAATCCTTACTGTGGAGCTTCGTACGCTGTCCACTGGCTATGAAGTAGATGGTGGAAAGTTGCGGTATCAGCTTTACCAGTGGCTTGAGAGAGAAGTGGTAGCTCTTCAGAAGACCTGTGATTATGGTGTTGAAGTAGAAGAGATACAGTCAGGAATTCAAGGGATGCCAGAGGAAACTACATTACATGAAAACACTGAAGACTTAGCTGACCAGCAAAAAACTATGCTACGGAAAGAAGACTTCCAGAAAAGACGTCAATGGCTTTTGAAATACCAGTCACTCCTAAGAATGTTCCTTAGTTACTGTATACTTCACGGCTCACATGGTGGAGGCTTGGCATCTGTCAGAATGGAATTAATTCTGCTGTTGCAGGAATCTCAGCAGGTATGTGGGGGAGCTTAGGTTGTGTTTTCTCTGCTTCAGGTTTGTAGATTTATTTGAGGTGTTTTGTAATATTTTTGAAGTTTTCCTGCTATAGCGTACAACAAAAACAGGTTGTGTTTTTTGTACATTGTTTATTTTTGTTGTTGTTATTTAGAATCCTTTTCCCTCTTTTAGAAGTTATGTTCCCTTAAAGCGTATGTGCTATTGCTTTCTCTGTGTGTTTCTTGCTTGTTTTTAGGAGCAGTCAGTACAGATACCTTCCAGCCCTCCACCAGAGCAAAGCTCCATACCTCTCCTATTTGCTTGCACAGCTAGTGCCAAAACAGTGGTGGCTAATCCATTGCTACATCTTGGCAATTTAACACATGATATATTACATGCTATAATAAATCTTGATTCACCACCTCATCCAGATACTCAGAACAGCAAGGTATGTATTTTTTTACAGTTGTTTTGTTGTTATTATCTAGTTTGCTGAAGTCACAAATTTTTTTTTGACAGCATGAAAACTTTGTGCTGTGCCTATCTGTGACAAATAATAAAACCATGAAACAGAAACATTTTCTGTAGTACTTATCTTGAACTGTCCACTGATCATTACTCATTGTTGAGGTGTTGAGCATCTGGTCCAACAAGCTGTTGTAGATTGGCCTCTCTCAGAACCGGATATTTGTCCAAGACATTATTGTGGAAAACATGTAATACTAGATCATCAGCATCATATCTGTCTTTATGACAATATGATCATTACTTCTGTTATGTTAATGGCAAATTCTGCATTTCATTCTTAGACCTAAGTAAAACTAAATGTTGAAATATAAAAACTGATTGTCAGCAAAGTTCAATAAACCCAGACTTTTCTGTGAAATTGTGTATGTGTTTGTAGAGTAGTTTTTAAAAATAATTTCTGTAAGATTTCTCCTGTATTTAACCTTTGACTGGAAATAAAACTTAGTCTTTCCTAAAGTTTTGTATGTGTTAGGTCCCAAATCATGTCTCCTTTTACTAAGGATTTCTGGAGAACACTAAAAGATTGCTTACTTCCTAGTTAGCTTTGTTTTAGAGATAACAAAAAAATAATAAACTGTTTTCGTTTTAATGGAACCTTTTCGATCAACAGATTCTCTAGCTTTTTACCCAAGTGTGTTTTGGGATACATTGAGAGAAAAGTGTCAGCTATGTTAAAAGTACTGATCAGTGTGATACTGAGTAAGTTGAGTGTGTGTCCAAGAGCTGCACAAGAATTGGTCAAAAGCTAAGCTGCATTATAGTTTTCATTCTGAAATAAATTCTTTGTATTCTGAGCCAGCAAACTGCCACTGTCTTAGGGTGTAATTACTTAGGACTGTTGTGTACAGGCTTAATATATTGCTGTTTATTAGCTGAAAACATTTCAGATAGAGCTGATCTGTGATTATGTGTTGGTGGGGTGACTTTTCCCCCATCCTTTTAATTGCAAAGCGAACTGATTTGTCTGATATAGATTCTGAAGAGAAAGGTGGCTTTTTAAGGTAAGTACTTACACCTTCCATGTCCAGTGCTTGTTACAAATCTGTATGCAGAGTGAAAGGCTGTGTTACTAACCACAGGTCACTTTGGGTGTAATATGTTCCGTATAACTTTGTCTTACAGATATACGTCATGCATACCTTAGCGGCGTCGCTCTCTGCTTGCATCTACCAGTGTCTCTGTGATGGCCACAGCTACAGGTAAAGTCTATGAAAAGGGATTTTTAGACAGCTGTCTCATTGCAGTCGTGATAATAGAGCACCAGAAGGCAGTATTGACACTTGCCTACCTGTAGAAAGTGCTATCACTTGAATAGTTGTAAATATAACTTTTTAAAATAAATATGATTTCCTGCTTTTCTGTTTCACAGCTCATTTCAAGCAAATCAGTTCACTGGGACAGTGTATCAGACAGTCCTGTTAACTCAGCGTCATTCTTTAAGAACAGCAAGCTTAGAAGAAACAGTGACTCCCAACACATCACCTGCTCAATGGCCAGGTATCTGGACTTGATTTGCTCCTTTCCTCTTAAGGAAAACTGAGTTATCTGTAAGAGCATGTGGCTATGCTCTGAACTTTCTAGTAGTATTTGTATTTGTGTGGTAAAATTGAGTTCTTTGATTAAAATGTTGGGTTTTTTTTTTTTTTTCAGATCCTCTAAGTTAGTGCTTCTGATTATTCACTAAGTCAAGTTTCTTATATTGCTTTCTTTAGCTAAAAAATGTTAGTGCTGGATCTAGTAGAGAGCAACTAAACAGGAAGTAGGATAAAGTCATGTCCTGTGCTCTGCTTGCTCCTCCTGGAGCACCAGTATGGTATTTCTTCACTCCTAAGAAGCACTGGGAAGGCTGTCTTAGTCTGTGCTCCAACTAAGAATTATTTTACCTTACGGACAACTTTTGAACTAACTTGAAACTATTAAAATTAAGACATTTGTAATAAGTAATGTTTTTTTTGTAGCTCTAAAATTCATGTCAGGCTTCGGGAATGTTGAAGTGTGCTGAAAATCTATGCTGGTGAAACTACACTAGGGGGCTACATTAGAGGGAGTGTTATCAATGTAGGTATGAGCTTCATTTTACAGCACTAACTTCAATGTAAGCATAGCCAAGAAATATGCTTACTTATTATGAGATTTGTTCTTTAAATCAGAAAATTTCCCTTTAAAAATCTTCTTGGAGATCTTCAAGCAGTCTTTGTGTTTGATATTATGCCATTTTTTCTTTTCTGCTAAACACTGTCACTGAATCTAGAGATTGTAGAGAGAAACCAGACTGTCATCTGTTGTCTTTTTTTTTAATTAATCACAGAGTTAAATTTCCAATTAATGGGACAAGGAATTGTTAGCAGTTGTTCTGATGAGTAACATGACCTTGAACTGATTTTTCTATTTCTTAATAGATTCACATGCTGTATATGCAAATTGGAGAGCATGACAAAAAGCAGAATTCTTTGGCCACTCTTTGCACTTTCACTTGTGTGCACAGAGTGTCATAGTTGAAGCCACACCTGAAACTGCACCCTTTTGTGGGAGCATACAAACACTACAAGATGTTTAGTACTTGGGTGAAAGAACACATGCCAGGCAATGTAGTGCAAGTTGATGCCCATGGCTTTTGATTGGTTTTACCACTATAAAGTGAGAAAATAGAATTTCAATTGACAGGGTTATAATGTAGTTATAATAATTGAAAACTTGTTATACATTTCTTTAACCATTAGTCCAAAATGTGAAGCTAAAAAATTAATAAATTAAAGAGCATGCCTCCTTCTCCTGGAGTTTTCCACTTAGATTTCCATGTCTAGAGCTTAGAATTTTTCTACACTAGAAACTACTAAGTAACAGAGGTTGCCAGACAAAATACCCATGATAATTTGGAGTATGTTTACACACACATGTGTGCTTTCTTAAAGAATATGTTTATTTTATATAAACAGGAATGACGGCTCTAATACGTCTCTTGAATTCTGCTGGTGAGGAAGCCCAGCCAGGTCTCACAGTTCTACTTTGTGAAATTCTAACTGCAGTCTATCTCAGTCTGTTCATCCATGGCCTCGCAACACATTCTAGCAACGAGCTGTATAGAATTATGGCTCATCCACTTAATAACAAAATGTGGTCTGCTATCTTTGGAGGAGGAGCTCATATGCCCAGCAGAGGACAACAGCAATTAAAGACAAAAACTGGTCAGTTCTCTTGTTTTACTTATATTTGTCTTCTGGTTTTTATAAGAAAATTATGTGATTGCTGAAAGCTTAATTACTTTAGGTAGTTTGTTTTCAATAAGAATTTGGTATGGTTTTGGATTGGCATAGAAAAACGAGGATCTGAAATTATTGGTGTAGATACTGTGTAGAAGAGAATAGTGAAGCAGAAGTGAACACTACTGAAATAAGGTTTCCAAGTAGCACAGCTGCTCTAATATGAGGGAGTTAAGTTGATCTTAGAGAGTTCCCAATACTATTGCAGCCTAGTTTTTTATGTTTCTTTGAAAGCTTTCCAGTTCTCTCATAACTGGAATATATTCCCATTTTACAAATACAGTATGTTTTCTCTCTTTGACAGGTAGGCACTTCCCAATGCCTAGCCCACATCAGGTAGTAGTGCTCTCCATGGAATGCGTGGGGTTTTCCAAATCCCTTACCTCCTTCAGTACTCATAGTTCTACCAAACCTTCAGGCAAGATCCTAGATTTAGTACTAGGCCTCTACATGCAGTTTGCTATGTGTGGTTTTTTTTTGCATATGCAGAAAGACAGAAAAACTTCTGTTTGCAAGCCATGACATCAAAATTTAGAGAAAAATTTTGTAATTAAAGAATTGGGCATTTTTAAAAAAGAAAATTGCCAGTGCTGTCATATTCTTATGGCTCTTCATTTGAAATCAATATTAAATATATAATTACTTTAACCATGGTTTGAAAAGATCAGAAGTGTTTCATATCTTTGTTGGAGAGCTGCTTGTTTTGCTTTTTGAGTATAAGCATTATTGTGCATGTGGATTTCTAAGTGTTCATTCCAGACATTACAAATGAAAGGTGTCTTGTTGATATTCAAATTTGGTATTCTAAGAATCCTTTAGAAAAGCAAACAATCTCCAAGTTTCAAATTCAGGTAATGAGAAATTATCCTCAGGTCCAGAATGAATTCCTGTAGTGTTTTTATTTTGGTAGTTACATGCTTTTTAATTTAGTTGGACTTCTATAAAACCAAGAGCAAAAATGCTACCATTAACCAAGTTTTTTAAAGGAAGATTTTGTAAAGATAAACTTACTTAAACTGTGATGACTTTCTAAGTCATATCTGATTATATATGTAGAGAGATAAAATATAACTAATATATTTATAAAAAAAATTTATTATTTATATTAGATGTATGTTACGTATCAAAATGTCTTACCTTGCGTTCAAGGAAAACTGTAAATGCAGCCTGTTTAAGTATCTTCATCAGACTTTTAGGAAAGTGTTTTCAGAATAGAGATCTTTAACCAAAAATGAGCTCTTATGCTAGATCTGATTAGCTTTCTCTGTGGTATTGAATAAATATTTCTCTTTATCACTCTGGTAAGGTAAATATGTTGGCTGTTACAGAAGTGTCAGAAGCCATAACTGGCTTTTGTTGGCAATGCTGCTAACTAGGTGTTGGTAACTGTATACTAAGCTGTGTTAATGGTTTGCCACTAATTGAAAATGATAAGTATTTTAACAAAGAAGTGTATTCTGAAATGTGTACTAAATGTAGCCTGTCTGCTGCATGTTGTTTTTTGAGGAGGAGTGCTGGCTGTCTGATCACAGATTTAATAAAACTGTTGCTGGAAGAATCCAGAAGCTCAAACTAAAAATTTAAGGGAAGAAGGGACATTTTAAAATACTGGTTTGTAGGGATAATCACTAGAAAGGGGCCTAGAGGTGTTGTGGAGTCTCTATCTTTGGAGTTACTCAAAAACTTGAACAAACTAGTCCATTAAGTCAGCTGTGTTCTGAGCAAGGGTTGGACCAGGTGTCTTTCAACATATGTAATTCTAGGATTCAGTGGGTTATTATTTGATTTAATGTGTGTTTATGTAAAGCAAATTTGGGGGAAAGGTATTTCTCCAAAATCTTTCCTCTGTCACATTAAAAAAAAATGGTGGGTGAAGAAAGATGAAAACCCCCAGACTTCCAACGAAGCAGAGGGATTAGGATTAAAATCAGCTATGTTTTTGTGCCTTTACTGTTTCTGACACCAGAAACAAATACTGAGAAGTGACTGGAATGCTTGTTCCAGTCAACTATGCCATATTCTTCCATAATATTATTTAGATCTTTTCTATAGCTTACCATTTTGTTATGCTTAATTACTCTTTTCCCTTATGTTTACTTTTAGATTTTTGTGAAATGTTTCCACTCTCAAATGAAGATCAAAAGCTAAAAGTTATGAACACTAATATTTCTAATACAATAAGACTCTACATGTCTTCTCCTTCTTGCCTCCCCTCCAATCCTTTAGTACATATCTGAATGTAGATGTTGATCTCCAAGTTTGAAACTTATTTTAAGAGATCATAACACTATGTACAGCTGTAGTGGTTTAGTGCTAAACCATGACAACAGCACTGGTCAATGAAGTTATGTTATTTCCCTTTCTGCTCTTTGCTTTAGTTGACTTGAGCACATAGTAGCTTTGAGTATAAAATTTCACTTAAATAAATATGATCTTTCTTTTAGACTCAAACTGTAAAAACAGGAACCAAAAACCAGTACCTGGTAGTCTTATAAATTCCTAACCTCTGTTAAGAATTCATTTTTTATGAAAAATCTGTTTTAGTGCCTCTGACACGTAAAGATCAGACAAAACATAGCAGTTTGAATGCTTTTCAGAGCACTAGACTTTTCAGTCATGTTTCTTGTTTTTGCAGTTGCAGCAAATGATTTTGGCAAACAGAACTAGCACATGATGTTTTGTTTTCCAAGAGGCAGTTATCATCTGAAAAAGA
Source organism: Dicrurus megarhynchus (assembly GCA_013399195.1). NCBI lineage: Eukaryota > Metazoa > Chordata > Aves > Passeriformes > Dicruridae > Dicrurus > Dicrurus megarhynchus. The sequence goes on from VXAD01006008.1 coordinate 1,408,282, forward strand.
ACCTTGTTGTTGATTACAGTAGATTTTTTCAGAATCATATTTACCCTGTTTCTCTTGAACACTACCTTAGAAAACAGTTTTATAATTTAAGTCTATATAGAGATGGTAGGTTCTCTGTCATCCAGAATGTTCTTAAGGAAGAATTTGACCTTTGCTTTAACAGTTAGAAATCCATAGATTCATTTCCTATATTCAGTTATTCCATTCTGCAAGAGCAAATGAAGGGAAGTTGAAAGAAATACGCATTTTAGCTCTTCCTGGGAGGGTGGAAGGGAGGTAACAGATCTTTTGATTATCATTGCATGTCTTAGAACCTGGCAGAAATTAAAGGATTTTCCTTGTTTGAAATAGTCCAGTATTCTTGGGAAATAACATAAATTTTATATTTGCCTTGTAAGTAAAATGGGAGAAAAGATAAATGCTTCAAAATAAAAAAAAAAAAGAGTAAAAGAGTTTTAACTAGAAATATATGAGAAATTTGAAAGGGCATGTAGTTGGTAATTTGGAATCCCAAATGACAGTCAGAATTTTAATTAATTTTTTAATGTAGTTAATTTCTTTCATAATGTGTAAAAAGAAATTTGTATTAGTAGTGTGTTTTTCAAACCACTTAGGTGGCTTTACTTTCATTTGCCTTAAATACTGAATTTTTTTCCAATGACTAGCCTGAAGTATGCTTAAAAGTAGAAAGAGTGATCTAACAGAAAGGAATAAAGTACTTTTAAAAAGTGAAACACCTTCTTTTTGAATTCTGCTTACAAAAACAACCTGCAGGCATATACTTGCTCATTTCTGTATCATGCAACACTTGCTCCTTATCTCACGCCTAGTGAATTTCTTTTTTTTTCAAGCAGTTGCTAAAAATTAGCTAAAAATTCATAGTGATGCATGTGCATGCTCTTTCTTAACTGATAAGCTTTAAATAATGAAATGAAAATGTATTGTACTGCAGTTATTGTGGTTTTGACTTTTAGTAGAGGTAAGTGGATTTCAAATACTATCCCAACACACAGTGTTATGATATTCCTGTCTCAAGATGAAAGATGAGATGTTTTCATCTTTTATTAGATTCCATATATAAATTATTTTGTAGCTGTTGTGGTTTAACCCCAGTCATCAGCCAAGCCCCAGGCAGCCGCTTACTCATTCCCCCTCTGATGGAACCATGTAGGAAATGGGAAGGGTGAAAGATAGAGAAAACTCATGTGTTGAGATTAAGACAATTTAATAGCAAAAGCAAAAGTTGTGCATGCAAATAAAGCAAAACAAGGAATTAATTGACTGCTTCCCAGTGGCAGGCAGGTGTTCAGCCATCTCCAGGAGAGCAGGGCCCCATTGTGTGTAGTGGTGACTTGGGAAGACAAACACAATCCCTCCAAATGTCCTCCACCTTCCTCCTACCTTCCCCCACTTTAAGCACTGACCATGATGCCATATTATCTGGAATATCCCTTTGGTCAGTTGGGGTCACCTGTCCCAGCTGTGTCTCCTCCCAACCTCCCATGCACCCCCAACTCCCTCACCAGTGTGGAAGTACAAACAGCAGAAAAGGCCTTGGCTCTGTGTAAGCCCTGCTCAGCAAAACAAAAACATCTCTGTATTATCAGCCCTGTGTTCAGCACAAATCCAAAACACAGCCCCACACCAGCCACTTGGGAAGAAAGTTAACTCTACCCCAGCCAAAACCAGCACAGTAGTTCAGCTGCTTGTGATGATAATGTTTGTCTTCATATGGGGTCAAAAATCTTTCTGAATCTTGGAATAACATGTTTATTCCTGGTCCAGAAACGACCAGAAAAAATGAATAAATAAACTAGTGTGAGTATAGAGAATTTGTCCATTTGAAGAAAACAAATTAAAAATGGTGAGGTATAAAAAACCTGGAATTTTTTTTGAACACCATGTATTTAAATCTTACATGGCTCAGAGTTAAAAATCTTACAGTTGGCTCAGTATGTGTTATGAGCAAATAAGTCTTATATATGGAAATACTTGTTTGTAAATTACCACTTTTTCTCTTGTTCAGAGTGTTGGACCTTCTGTTTCCAAGTGATTGGAATACTCAAAAGAGTTTTGAAGGAGAGTCTTTCAGGCACCTATCAAGACTCAGAAAGTTTCCTGTGGATAAAACATTAAAAAAATAAGGGTATAGGAAACACTTCTTTGGGGTAGTTTACTCCAGGAACACATAGGTGTGCTGGCTCTTCTTTTGCTGTCCCCAGCATTATTTACAGAAGATAATTTGGAAGCTGCAGTGGTTGTTAGTTTTGTTGGCCCTTGGTAGCAGAAGGGAATAGGAAAGTTAAAACAATAAGGAACTCATTGCATTTGTGATGTTTGTATTAGTTCATCCTTGCAACCCAACATGTTGGTGCTTGAACTCAGTGACAGGGATATCTGTTCCTCAGGTGAGCTCTTTAAGCCTACAGAATTGCTTTCTTGGCTCCTGCTTACTACTGCTGTTCAGTCATAAGGCAACCCATACTCCCCTCTGCTTAAGAAAACTGACTCAGTTAAATAGGTGTTTGAAGTTCTGTGGACTCCAAAATGAAATTCAAAAAATCAGCTTCTTTTTTTTCTTCATATTTTATCTTTCATTGTTTTACCTAAGTCTTGAACCCACTCTTTCACTGTAGAAACTGATCTCTGTACATTACATGTATCTATTTGAAAATTGAATAAAAAATCTAAAAACAACCCCCAACTGAACAAGAACAAAAAAAACCAAACACGACCCCCACCTTTTACAATCAAGTATGAAATTGATTCAAGTCCATTTTGTCTGTTATGAAAGATGGCCAACAAATCTCCAAATACAGTTTCTTTTCTCCCTTATCACTTTCACTTCTGATGTGTTTGCTTAGAGACAGTGACAATTGGTATCATTCTTCCTCTACTAATAGAAAGGCTGTGTTGGAATATGATCCTAACAAGATCCAAAATTATTTCAGGATATCAGGTGATACAATTGTGTTAAGATATTCCTGAAAACTTGGATAAACTATTTCCTTGAGTGCTGTAGTAATCAAGATTGTAAGTAAAATCTTCTACTGACACTTCTTAGTTGGAAAAAAGTCAATGCTGGGGCAAGTGAGGGGACCTCTCTACTCCTAGGATTTAGGGTGTTACTGCAAATAATTAGCCTGTCCTTGTTTAATAAGGTGTATATTAGATTGTGTTAGTTAAAATGTGATCTTTTATATTTGCTGAAGGAAGGTATTGTCAGGGCATAGTGATTTAGCAGAATTGTGCCATTTAGAAAAAATACAGATCTCCGCTAGAAGGAGACATGGAGTTAGAAGTTGGAGTAGGAATGGCAAGCTTACATACTTGCAATATATATTGTGAAAAACAAGAATCCTGGCTTTTCTTAAAAGCAATTATAATCAGTATTCAGTAGTTCTTACTAATTTAGTTTTGCAAGATTATTGTTTGAGTAATAATATTTGTCACCTTTGTAAGAAGAGAGCTTCTAATGCAGTTATGGGTGTATTATTTGTGCAGGGAGTTTTTGCATTCTGGAGTTCTAGTTGCATATTAGTTTTATGTATTTGAGGATTAACATTCTTTGTGATTAATTGTTACAGGAATGCTAAGATAAAATTCTGAAAACACGTAATGATGAAAATTTTTACTTTTTATTATGAATCCCTTTATTAAAAGCAATCAGGAGGTAAAGCAGATGGTTTAAAGCCACATACTGTATTTTCTTCTCCCGTAGATGATGGAGAGAAACAGCAAAAACCTTACAGGCTTTCATCAAAAACCTCTCCAAAAGAGAGTTCTCAGTTGCCTGCATTGCCATTGGTAGACCAACAATCATCATCTTACAAAGAAAGATTTATCCCTCCTGAGCTCAGCATCTGGGATTATTTCATTGCAAAGGTAATTTTTTGCTGTTTGGACAATTAAGTGTCTTCTGTCACTTCTGGATAGCTAGTTTTTCTCTTCTTAGTCATTATTCTAGGTACTGATGTGATAGAATCTGCTTGTTTTTATTGCTCATGTTTAGGTTTTTCTAAAATTCTTCCTGTTCATATTTTTGGAACAGCTTCCTTGAAAACTGTTGTTATTCAATTAATTTGTTTTCAGATAATGGTATGAACAAATTGTATTGGTTTTTATAATTGCAGAGTACAAATGTGTAGATAAATACGGGTCAGCTATTTAGGGGAACAAGGAAATGTGAGAAGCGTTTTATCAGCTATTTCAGCTGGGTGAAATACATGTTGTGTACGTACTGGAAATCAAATTATGTAGCCTTGTTAAGTCCGTTGTGTCAGATCTTTCTTTGTAGAAAGTTACATACTTCTGTCGAATTGTCTACACACTTCTATATCGAGTGTTATCTACATGAGCAAAATAAATTAGGTAAGCGTATTTTAGGAGCAAGAACAAAAAAGAAGTGGCAAATACTGTGAAGCACTGGTAATGGGCTGATCGTAAATATTGAGCACTGTTGGGAGAGGATAGGGTTTCTCGGAGCTCTTGGAAGAACTGAAGAGAATACACCCTGATGGTTTTGGCTTTTCTCTTGACAAGCCTGTGTGTCCCCGATCTGGTTTGATATATCTGGCATGAAAATATAATAAGAATTGGAAAACAGTTGGCGTTTTCATTTTCAGCATTAGAATTTTCAGTAATGTGAAAAATAGTTAAGCTGTTAAAGTATGTAGTGTTTATGGATAATTACCCTTTTCATGAGGTACAAGCTCCAAATGTTTCTAAACTGAGTCAGATGATATGTCTGCTTTTTATACAAAGCATTAAGCATTATAATGATTCAGTTTTTAACAGGAAATTTAGAATGAGATGTTGGCTAGAAGACACTTAGGGAATATTGTTTAAATTTTTAGCCCTTTCTTCCATCACAAAGTAGAGTGGAATATGATTCAGAAGAGAGTCAGGAAAGTGATGAAGATGATGAAGACATTGATGGAGATATGTTTGGATCAAATTCACATAATCAAGAGCATTCTAATTCAAATTCTTACAGGTAAATAACTCTTTAGAATGCAAAATATTCTGCCACATCTAGACTTGCATTTCTGGTTTTTTATTATTGAGATAATATGCCAGTTACTTGATATTTCAGTGCATTATCTAGACATAGTAGTTAATTTTTCATAGTAATTATTTTATTCCTTTTATTAGTATGTGTTATAGTGACTTTTGAATTCCTATAATAGTACTTACAATATTCTAAAGTATGGTTTGTAGTTTTCTGTAGTTTATAATGAGGATTTGAAGCTCTAAATTTAAAACCTAGTATTGAATGAGTGAGAAAATTACTTTCCTGTTGGTAAATGACTTACTAGTGCTTTCTTGTTAGTTGGTCACTGATGAGATTGGCAATGGTTCAGCTGGTACTTCACAATTTGAAGATTTTCTACCCTTTGGCTGGACATGATCTTTCAGGTAATAAGCAGCAGAGTTGTCTCTTCATACCTAATTAGCACATTTAAAATCAGTGATGTGTTGAATAATATATATATGTATATATGTTGTAGCTTTTAGTTCAAAAGTTCTTAGTTTTTCAGTGATATGGGAATAAATGTTTTGATACTGTTTATCATACAGTTATACTTATGAAATAAATGGTGGGTGGATAAGACGAATGGGTGAGAAAGGTTGCTCAGTAGTTAGAGGAGGTCTCTGCGTACTTAACATTTTCTTTGCTTGTTAGTCACGTGAGAATGTTTGCAATATTTATTTCTTCGTGGAAACACTATAATTTTTTTGTAATTGAAGTAACATTCTTCCTGCTCCTTGTTTCATAAAATCATAGAATGGTTGGGTTGTGGAAGGGAGCTTTAAAGATCATGTGGGTCTAACCCTGTCCACCACATTGTGGGCAGGGACATCTTTCACTAGATGCTGTTGCTCAAAGCCTCATCTGACATGACCTCCCACATCTGAGGCATCCACAACTTCTCTGGCAACTGGTTCTAGTGTCTCTCTGCCCTCATCATAAAAAATGTCTTTCTTTTATCTGATCTAAATCTACTTGCTTGGTGTGAAACCATTACTCCTTGCCCTATCACTACAGGCCTTGGTAAAAAGTCTCTTTGTGTCTTTCCTGTAAGTCTACTTTAAATATTGAAAGGCTGCTATGTTATGTCCCTGGATCCTTCTCCAGTCCAGGATGAACAACCCCAACACTCTCAGCCTGTCTTCACAGGAGAGGTGTTTCAGCCCTCTGGCCTGTTTTTGTGGCCCTTCTTTGGATCCCCTCCACAGGTCCCTGTCATTCCTATAGTGGGGGCCTCATACCTGGATATGGTGCCGCAGGTAGAGTGTCACAAGAACAACTTAGAGGGGCCAAATTCCCTCCTTTGCCCTACTGGCCACCCTTCTTTTGATGCAGCCCAGTATGCAAAATTGATCATGCCCAGTTTTTCATCCACTGGTAGCCCTAAGTCCTTCTCCACAGGGCTGCTCTCAATCTATTCACCACTTAGTTTTGGTACTGGTGATTGCCCTGGCACAGGTGCACTTGTCCTTGTTAAAGCTTGCGAGGGTCACCTGGGCTCACTCCTCAGGCCTGCCAAGGTCCCTGTGGGTGGCATCCCTCCCTCCCCTCCAGCAAACCAACTTCACCTCTCACCTTGGTGCTCTCTGCCAGCTGCCTGTAGGTGCCCTCACTACCACTGCCTGTGTCATTATCGGAGAGATGGAACAGTACCAATCCCCACATGCATCCCTGAGGGATGCCACTTTTTACTGATCTCAATTTAGACATTGAACCATTGAATGTAACTCCTTGGGTGAGGTCAGTCAACCAGTTCCTTAGCGGTCAAATAGTCCATCATTTTTCCTCCAGTTGAGAGAAAAAGATGTGTGGGACATAGTCAGAGGCCTTACAGAAGTTAAAAGTGGAGGAGATCAGTTGCTCTTCCCTTGCCCTCCAGTGCAGTCAGTTCACAATAGAATGCCACTAATAGATTAGTTGGCCACAATTTGCCCTTTATGAAGCTGTGTCAGCTTTCTCTTATCACCTGCCTGTCATCCATATGCCTTGACAGCTTCCAGAAGGATCTGTTTCATGATGATCTGTTCCATGATATAATTTCTCCAATGTCAGCATTGGAGAAATCTGTTCCTTTTTTAGCAATGAAAGCACAAAGCAGTTAATCTTTTTATACTTGCAAATAGCAACTTAAGGTTTGAATAAAACTTGACTTGTGGTGATATTAGAAATAAACTTCAGCCTTCACCTTCTGGAATTATCTTCATCAAGGTTATAATGGAAAGGGGAGGGGTTTTATTATTGTTTACTTGTCTTTCTAGAGCTTCCAGTTAGCTCCCCGATATGCCATGCAGTTTTGAAAACTTTACAGCGCTGGGAACAAGTTCTTCTCCGACGTCTTGAGCTATATGGGGGTCCACCTCAACATTATATTTCAGTTCATGCTTCTGAAGATGCTCTCGCTGCTGGTCCTGCGTTGCTTCGCCACAAAACTTTACTCGAGCCTACAAACACTCCTTTCAGGTGAGTCTAATTCCTATAAACACTGACTGTAATATCTTTGATATAAATCAAGCATTAGGTTGTTAGTGCACATGATAGATTGCCACTTCAATAACTATGTGAAATATGGAGGGTACATGTCATATTTCATGCATCTCTGGTCCAAAGCAAGAGCAGGAAAAACATACCACAGTTTCTAATTTTTTAAAATTCTTTTACTTAAGCTTAACATATGGATTTTGAGTGTCTCTGGAAAAAAAATGCTTGACAATAAAATAAAGAAGAAAAAATTTGCCTTGAGAGGTAATTATGGATAAGTGACAGTGAATTAAATAACTGCCCCACCTTTAGAGGTAATAAAATTACTTGACATTCTTATCAGTATTGTTACCTAAAATCAGAGAAGAAGTACTTATTATTTATAATATTTGCATAGTTGTGACTTAACATAATTGCATGTTCAGACAGAAGAGTGTGCTTAGTCTCTTGAAGTGTCATTTTAAAGACAGAGTTCTGCCTTTTTAATCTTAGTGTCACTTGTGGATTTCAGAATACAGAAAGTCTTGCTTTTTACTGTAAAATATTTCATCATGGTCACACTTTCAGTAACTTGAGTTGATTAAAAGGGACCATCTTAACATGTATCTGCTGTCTGGCATTATTTTTAAATTACGGTTTAAAGTAATTCAGAGTTTGATGGATTTTGGCTTGTCATAAGCAGCTATATATATAATTTTTGCTTGAATATGCCATTTCTAGGGATAAGAATAAACCTTTGAATTCTGATCTTATTCTACAGACCTTCCAATTTTGTTACTGAAAAATCATGGATGTTTCAGAGAAGTTACGCAGCTGATGATGTGTTCCTAGCAGGAAGTGTTAGTCATTCATTGGCCGTGTGAAAGGATCACTCGTTAGGACTAAACAGAAGTGATTCATTTTGTAAAGAATGAGCTAAACTAATAAATAGTCTGTGTGCTGCTCTTACCATTGTGTAATCTCTTGATGAGATTTTTCTCAGTTGTCCCAGGACAGAAGGAGAAGATGCTACATATTCTTTTTCTTCTTCCTTTAGGCACCTCCTCAGATGTGTAGGTTTTTCAGAAAGAGGGTATTAAAGTGCTTTCAGATAGGTCTTGTGTACTGTCTGTAACTCTGTAGTTTTGCTTCAGCATTTCTTCTGACTATAGTTTGATTAGAATATAAAATACTGCACTCTTGTATAAGTATGAGCATGATGTAAATATTTATTCAACTTTGTTCTGTAGATCTAGCAGTCATGTTGCACTGTCTGTGAAGAGGCTCTGGCAATACTTGGTCAAACAGGAAGAAGTCCAGGAAACTTTCATTAGAAATATTTTTACAAAGAAGCGATGCCTAAATGAGGTTGGTATGGTATATAAAATGCAGAAAATATTGCAGGTCAATCTATCAACTTTTACTTTAGGTATTTGGCTGGCTTGTTTACTTCTGATGCATGAGTGGTTGATGTACTTGTCTATGACTCTAAATCTGCAATATTTCATATGAAAAATACTTGTCCATTGTTTCACAGAATACAAAAATAATCAGACTTTGACTGTAAAATGACAGCTAGCACAATGTTGCTACGGTTAGTCTCTTCTTTAAGATCAGTATAAAAGCTGCCTCAAAAGAATGACAAAATGGAACATTTCAAAGATTAATACCAGTGACCTAATGAGCCAAAGTTGTGAAAGTTTTAGTTCATCCCTACCATAGTCATCCTGGCTTTTGTCCACTGCTTCCATAACAATCATGTTATGATTCAATTTTAATAAGAAAAATGCTCATACAGCAGTTACTATTTCTGTCCCTGATTATTTGTCCCAGTGTCTAGCTGGATTCCAGTTCCAAATGCAGTTAAATGTTTTTAAATTGTGGTTCTGTAATGAACTTTTGGATTTTTTCTACTTTTTTAGTAGGTCCTTTTTTTTTTACTTATCCCTACTCCTCATTTTGAAAGAATTGCTGATATTATAGAAAAACTGTGGAGTAGCAGAAATGGAGGAGAAAGAAGCAGATGTGAACAAATTAAACATGCAGGAGAAAGAATATTCACGACTGGAAAGGCCATGGCAGCAGAGAGTTCTGCATGAACTAACCTTTGTCCTGTCACAACTAGACTATTAGCTTGTTTGAGTAATGTTGGCTAATTGTGTTTACAACAGAGTGCAGTTAAAAGGAAAATTGTTCCTTTTTGCCTTTAAAAATGCACCATTTTTGATCATATCTTAACGTTAACACAGCCATGCTGCTATGCTGTATGAACAGGTATTTTGGAAAATTTTACATGTTCTTTATATGTTTCAAGGTAGGCTCATTTACAGCCTTACACAGCATAGGTGTGTTGGCTTTATTTTCTGTCTTGTTGCTGATAAAATGTCAGTGTATTTTTCAAGAATGTCAGTCTTATTTTTCAATAAGTTTGACTTTTGCAATGGACAAGCTGCTGGTACAGTACGGAATAGGTAAATCAATGTATTCTGTACTGAAAACAGAGTTTAGAAGTTGTTAATTATTCATATTTTGTAAAATACGTGCATGTGTGCGCAAACACACCGTTCTGTTTCAGTTGCCCTGTGTTGGGGTAAACAACAAGGAATTAAGGATTTCCTTGATACTGTGAAATGCGTGTTATGTCTTATCTTTATGCTTTGTTCTTTGGTTGTTCTTTCCTTGGTGAAGTCATTAGAGGAGCACAGTGAAACCATGAAAAATTCTGTGGTGGAGGAGCCCGTCACCAATAAGGTACACAGTAATCCTCAAAATTATTAGGCTGTACATTTTTCTGAATTTTTTTTCTAAATGGTGCTGATCTCACTTTAAAAATCTTTGCTGACATAGCAAACAAACTTAAAAATTAAAAAAATGCAGGGATTGAATTAGACTGGTCTTGTTATAGATCTTATCTGAAACTTAATTACCTTAGCTGGATTAAGCAACCAGGTACAAACAATATGTATTACCAAATTCTTTAGCTTGGCCAAGTGGAGGGCTGAAGTTGAGGTTTGCTCAAGTGACAATTCAGCAGTAGTATGGTACTCAGTACATGCAGAACCTTTGATCAGTATGAGATGGCTACAATAGTTGCTTATAAATGAAGGTGGCTAACTGCACTTAGAGCAGTTTGTTAGCATGATACAAGTTTGCTGCTGAAAACTTTCACTGAGCCTTACTTAAAGATGGTGACACATCAACCCAAGTAACAGTATTTTAGCAACTGTCTTGAAGGATTGGTATGACATACTAAAAAAGTAGAGTACTATGCCTAGAAATGAATACCATGTTCTTTAAGCTTTCTTTTACAAAACTAGTGTGAAGACAGAAATGTGAAGTCTGTGGTGTCCTTGGGCTACTTTGTTAATATTAATTATGTAATAAAGCAATATTAGCAAGTAGGTCATTGGAACTAACTGGGGAAAAAAAATTTAATTTCCTACAGGTTTGTTCATCACAACACACAAATCATGGTTTTGTATCTGTTTGCCACTGCAGTTTTGTGCAGTGTTAGGTACATAAAATCAGTAAAGTATCTATTTTGTTTTGACATTAAAAAAGATATTCTGCTTCTTGGTCTGTAACAGCTATTTTTTTCAGATTTTGAAAAAGATCATTTGCAGTTCTTTAACAGAAGAATCTTACTGTTTTCTTTTAAAGCACAGAAAATTAAGAATTTGAAGATACGGGGCTGCTCATAGTTCTGAAATAGTTCTGAAACAATTCTTTGGTTTTTTTAAAAAAATTTAAATACTACATTTGTGATTCAGGTTTGAATTCACGGGTCACCATTAGTTTGGCAGTGTTATTGTTTTTACTGTAAAATTATTTTGTAACTGCAACAGTCTCGTCTGTAACTAATCAATTTAATACTTGCAGTGCTGAGTTCTTTAATTTTGAAAAAGACTGCTACAGTGCTGGTAAAGTGTAGAGTTTTGTTGTGTGCTGGCATTTACCTGGATGCATTTCTAAAATACGAAATGGTAGGCAATATTCAAATGCAACATTATACCACATTAAGAAAAAAAAAAGAATATGTGATAGAAAAAGGTTTGTGCTTCTGGAATGTACAGGATTCCACATTTATTTAATTGTAATTGTGAATAGATGCACTGACAAAGTTCAAATTTTCCTGTTTCATTTTCCTGTTCAGGAGCTTGCCTGCACCTTCTTTTGGACTATTTCATCAGTTTCAGTGGGAAAAGGTGTTTGCTAAGAGCAATCAAAGGCTTAGCAAACTTTTTTGAGGGCAAAACATCAAGATTCAAAATTTCAATCAGCAGTGTGTTGCACGTAGCCTTGCTGGTTTTCAGCATCCCTGAAAAACCCGAGAATGAACACAGTAGTGTCTTCTGTGACAAATCACACTTTTTCTCTTGCTGTGGTAATCTTAACATGGCAATGGGAAGCTGTGTTATGACACAAAACAGGTTTACCATAATTGTTACAGGCTGTTTGTTGAGTTTTCTTAGCATTAAAATTAAGGAAAAAGAAATTCTGCACAAAACATTGTTTGGTCTCTGTACTTCCAGTAAACAGTGATGTTGCACTGAAGTTTGCATTTAACTGTGCTTTGCTTTTTAAATACAGATAGAAACAGATTTGGGATACCCAGGTGGCAAGGCAAGAATAATCCATAAAGAGTCTGATATCATTACTGCTTTTGCAGTCAATAAGGTGAGTATAAAGGAGGTAGAATAATCTAATTGTGTTGTACTTCCACCTGATACACAGTCCCATTGTGACTGGGTGAGACAGGCTTTGCCAGCCATCCTGCTGTTTTTAGCAGCTACAACTTTTAGCAGTCCCTTCTCTAAAGCACTTCAAAATTACCTTTTCATAAACAGTTTTACTGCAAATGGTCTTCTTTTTTCTATTGCGCAATTGATTGATGCAAGGGAGGGTGGCTTCTACTTTTCCTTTAGGCTTGTGTGTAGGAGTATTTGTCCTTTTCTATCAAACAGGAAGTAACCTTTCCTTCTCTGTTCAGCCATGTTCTGTTCAGCCTTCAGAGATGGAGGGGAGGGAGCCTGATTGCAAACCTTGTAGTGTAGTTACCTGTTGCTTATCCTCTGAGAAAAGCAAGGAGATACTTGAGCTGCTTGAGAGGTATAAGATGCAAATAGTGTGTGATACTATCCCAGATGCAAATAAGTTTTAAAAGGGAAACGTCAAGTGTAAAGTTACATAGATTTGTAGATATAAGTGTTTGGGGTTTGTAAATTAAGTGTGTATTTTTGTGAGCAACAGTGCCATAACCAGAAAAAAATAAAATAAATCCATTTTTGAGGTTTTCTTTTGCATCTGTCTTTCTGCATGTTATTTTTTTTCAGGCAAATCGGAACTGCATTGCAATAGCATCAAGTCATGATATTCAAGAATTGGATGTTTCTGCAATTTTAGCTACGCAAATCTATACCTGGGTTGATGATGATATGGAAATAGAAAATAAAGGGTATATATTTTTTGTTTTCAATATCACACTTGACTGTGCATAAATCAGAGTAACAAAACATGGTATTTAATGTTGCTGTTCAGAATTTTAATTTAAAATGCTTCTTTCATTTATAGGGCTGATGATTTCCTAGTTATACATGCTCGTGATGATCTGGTAAATGTTCAGGGAACCACTCCTTATACTCATAGTAATCCTGGCACACCTATCAATATGCCTTGGCTTGGTAGTACACAAACTGGCAGGGGTGCATCTGTGGTAAGTCACTTGTCAAAGGTTAGCTTTATGTATTCTATCTACTTCTCTCCTTTTGTCTGTTCAGTCTTGCTCATTATATTTTACAATTAACATACAACTAAATATAGCACTTCTGTGTAATCAAGGGAAGCTGGATTTTTTATAACAATTCACTTAATAGGTTAAAATGCTGCACAGAATTTAAGGGACACCAATTACACAAATCTTTCAATCAAAGCAAAGCTTTCAATGAAATCATATATGCTTTCTTTACTTAATGCATCATTTAAAAGCAAAGAATCAGCATTTGAGTAAGAAGTTGCCCTATAAATTCTTCTTTAATGACTTGAAGCCAAATGGTCTATCTAAAAAGCATGTATTCAGTAGGTTTCAGAATATAAATTTGTAATGATTGGGTAGAAATATTTATATGAAATGTTGTGGTAGCTTTTATTTTAAGCATGATCTTCAGCTTCATGCTGAGTTTTAGAAAGAGATCTTGTGTCTGGAGTGAAACTTGGCCCTGAGCAAAAAGTATTAGATTAAATTTAATTCGGATCAAATTATAATTGTTGTCTGGCCACTGGTGTTCTTAACTTAGTTCTTGTGGAGCATAGATGCAGATCTGTTCATTAGCTGGCTGGGAGATGCTTATTTGGAGACTCTTAAGTGAGCTGAAATGCTCATATGAGACACCAGCATCTCTCAGCGTTTCTGCATATGGAGTGCAGGAAGTGGAGTTTTCCTGAATAACCAAATGCATTAAGTCTTGTCACTTGGCTGCATTTGGTGTCATTTAACAGTTCAAAGCGAGTCTATAACTGGTGGCAGAATGAAATAACCATATGTTAATTAATATTGCAGTGGGCTTTTGAAAGTAGCTGATTAATAGGAGGAGTAAATAAGGAATAAGCAGTGTAAGAATGGTAATGTCTTCCACATATGGAAGTGGGTATTGTGCCAGTACCTACACCTTTGCCTTCACTGTAGGAACTAGTGATCCTAGGTGCCAGTGTTACAGCTCTACTATCACAATCAGGTCACTTCTGCAAGTATTCTTTGAAAGCCTTTGCTACTTTCTCTTCTCACTTCCATTTCTGAAATATATATATATATATATGTACATACAGAATTTTTTTGTGTATTTCTCAACATTAAGTAATTGCATATTATTGCATATAATTGCATATAATTAGTGTAAATGGTACTTACATGACCTTCTATTTTGCATGCAGTAAAACTTTCTTCCTAAATATATTTGGCTATGCTTGTGTGGAATGCATTTGCTGTTAAGCTTTGGACCTAAATTTTGTCTGGCATACTGTTCGACTGTGGCAGAGAACCAACCACAGCATAGAACAACACCTGCCCACTAGGGAGGAAAGACAGAGGTACCTAATGAAGGACAAAGTAAATGAGGGAAGGAATGGGGATTCTTGGGAGGAAATAGTGTTGCTGTGGAAGAACTCCAACCTGGAAGAAAAGCAACTTCACTAAGACCTTTCTTTTGGTATTATTCGCTACTGTGTTCCTTCAGATCCTTGGTGTCATCTTTGCTTTTCCATGTCGTACAGCCCATTTAGTAGTTGTAGCCCACTGTTCTGTACCATTACTGGCTTTTCAGTCTCATCTTTGCTTCACTTTCATCAACAAGGGACACTCAGGCAGTTAACATTTTATTAGCTGTAAGGTTTTTCTCTCACTCTTCACTGTTTCCTGTCATACAGTTCACACAAGGTAAGTAAGGAGGGTCACCACCAGACACTTCAGCCCGGTTTGTTTACCCAGTTCTTACAGGAGGTGTTTGTAAGAGAGTACTGAAGGAAATAGTGTGTATCCACAGCTTGGAAACTCAGGCAATGTTACCAACAGCTTGTTGTACAAGTCAGTGTGACTGACACCAGTATTTGCCAGTTTAACAACTGGTGGGGTGGATTTTATGTGCATTTTTATTTTTCAGTCTTAATGTACATTGCCAAAGCACCCAACTCTCCAGCAAAGCAACCACTGTTCTAGCCATCAGCAGTTCTAAGGGAAAACTTGAGGGCTAGCAGTGTCAAATGTCAGTTACATTAATAATGGAGGTATTTGAATTTGATAATTGTACTTGTCTTCTAAACTGGAGATACTGCACCAGAGAGTTATGTTAGTGTAGCCTTTCAAAGGGACGTTTCTGTAAATTTGCATTTTTCTGAAGCGTAATCCAGCAAGGGTTAGGAGATCCTTATGTGTACTTATCTGTTGAATGGAGGAAGATGACTTTCACTGACTTCTGGGTAAAAGTTAGTAGCTGTAAAACTCAACACAGCCCTTCATTTTAGTGAAGAAATAGAGTGAACATGAATTACTGTTCTTCCATTTACATATAGAAGATATGTTGTGAGTTTAGAAGGCAAAGTATTGCAATTATAAGTGCACGTACCAATCCGTAAGTGTTTGAAGAATATAATTTTCTGTTGTCTTGTCCTAAATTTTAAAATGTATACCAGTTTTACCAAACCATTTGGCTTTTTTCCTTGACATTTAAAGTACTTGGAGAAAAAGAAAGGGAAATACATATTTCAAGATCATATTTTTTATCTTTAGAAAGTATTGTGAAATGAACTTGAGTAAGTGAGGGGCATGTGGCTTTCTCTTCAACCATGATAAAACTTTGAGAATTGAAAGATCTAAATCTGCTTCCAAAATGTAATTAAGAGGATTGCAGTTATTCCACTAATCCAAACCCAGGGAAAGTTTTACAATAAAGTAAATTACTTCCCTTCCAAGTATTTTTCCTCATTTTTGTTTGCAAACTGATAATTTAGAGGATATTTCTTTTAAACTCTGTTAATCATATTTAGGAGTATGAAGCTCATGAAAGTTTGTAATTCCTGCCTCCTTCCAGCTGACACCCTGATACAATTGTAGGCCAGGGCAGAATAGCATACTTGAAATACCTCATCACTATCTACTGCCCCATGACAAAGCAGTGTTAAACTACTGTACAAAATTACAGCAGCTGAAAGTCACAGTTGGATTCAATGATCTTAAAGATCTTTTCCAACCTAAGTGTTTCTCTGAAAGTAGTTCAGTGCTGTTGGTGTGTGGTAGGTGATAAGCTGCTGTGTCCTGGCAACAACATTTCATTACGTTTTCTCATTTGAAGTTAACCCCTGCCACAAATATACATTTTGTCCTTCTCTAATGTTGAGGTAAATAATACATGCATGAGCAAACCAAATCCAACAATTCTCTGAGGAAAGACAGTCCTCAAAGTAGTCAGATACTTTTGAGAGCTGTCAGGGAATAAAGGAATGAAAACTTAACTTTAGCATACATTAATAGAAGGAAAAGAAGGGAAGAGACATGACAGGCACAGGTGTATTTCCATGATAAGAAAATCCCTACTGTTTTTTTTCTTTTATGTGTTGAACATATAATTTAAATAGATGGGGTTTAAATATAATTGTCTAATGTCTCCAGTCCTCTTCACACATTTAATTCTTCCCGATATGAATTAATAAAATAAGAAAAACAAAAATCTTGGTAATGCACTTTGCACAAGAAAAATTTTGGAGTTTAGGAAAAAACGTGCTGCCGAAAATTAATTGGATCTGTATTTGTGAAATTATAAACACTTTTGAAGAATTTTTTTTTTTTTTTAATTAATTTTTTTAATACCAGTTACATGGTATATTGCTTGTTCTGGATGGTCACAAATAACCACTTTTCAGTCAATGGCAATAAGTTAACTAGACTTGAAAATAGATATATTCCTTCCTATTTTTTACTTCTGTTAAAGTTTGTTTACCTCTTTCTTTACATGCTTCTGCCTCTCTCTTGCTTATCTTACAATATTCAGGAATATTCCAATAAATTTAATGGAATCAGAAAGGAATTGGCAAGAAAAGAGGTAAGACTGCAGTCTAAGGAGTGTTTATATTTGGATCCGTACATTTCTGAAGCAAAAGTTTAATATTTATCTAGATGTATAAAGCTGCAAAAGTGTTAACATCTACATTATCTTGGAAGACACTGACTTCTGTCTGAATCTCTAAACCCAGTACTTGTTTTCAGTAGGAATTTTGATAGGAAACAGCTCTGTGCAATCACTAATTATTCTCTAACTTTTTGTTTAGTAATACTGTTTAATTTTCTTTTTTTTTTGTGTGTATTTAACAGATGCTCAAGAAAGCTATTAATAATGTCAGAAGAATGGCTTCACATCCAACACTGCCATATTGTAAGTTCAGGTTTTTTAAAAAAAGAGAAAAGTTGTCTACAGATTATATATTTCTTACTCACCTGTTGCTAAGTGTGCTATTTTGTGCTAGCACAACAATCTAGTATATGTTTTGAAAGTTGTTTATAAGCCATACATACTGAAACTATTTTTCATTTTAAAAAACATTATGGGGGAATGTAGAATAGCCTTTAGAAACAGGAAAAAGTACTGTGTTTCTGTCTTACTTGTGACTAGAATGAAAGATAGGAATGAAGAAAGGAAAAAGGTGTTTTGTTACCTCCAAGTAAATAGCTTCATATTTCATGAGCATCTAAATACAATTCTTAATCAAATAATGAGTAACACGACTTTAAGTTGCAGTGATACGTCCTGCTCCTACACCAAGTCAGATACTATGGTGTAATTGTGGCACTAGTTATTTTGAGATGGTGTGTGCTTTCTTGAAAGTGTAAAAGGTACAACTCTTGTGAAAAGCCTTGTCAATATTTTCTGTTGCAGACCTGACAGGTGCTCAAGATGGTAGTGTAAGGATGTTTGAATGGGGTCACGCACAACAAATCACATGTTTTCGGTCTGGTGGCAACTCGAGGGTAACTCGAATGAGATTCAATTACCAAGGAAATAAGGTAACTGACAAAATGCTTCTGTATTCATTCTCTTCTCCCTCTCCCTCAATATAATTGTAAATTAGCAGAAATATCACATGCTTCAAATAGAAAGTATTTTCTCAAAATTGTGGATATTTTCTCTGCAATACATATATATGTATTTACTGTTACTATATATTTTCTTTCAGTTTGGAATTGTTGATGCTGATGGATATATAAGTTTATATCAGACAAATTGGAAATGTTGTCCACTTACTGGAACTTCACCTAAGCCATATTTGGTAAGCTGAAAACTAAATTAGTTTCCATAAACTTGCATTGTGTTCCCTTACTTCTTTCCCCCTTCAGAGTAGCTAGGCGAGGGCAAGGATTGTGCTGATAACCAGTATTAATCCAGAATAAGTTATGTATTGCTGCCATCCTGTGATCTGTGTTACAGACAGGTTCTTACATTCTAATCATACTTGTGAAGTGGAGAGTGGAGAATGTAACATGAGATCTGAAATAACTTTAATGTTCGTTGAGACTTGTCAATAGTTGTCACTTGTGAATTAATTGACAGTTACACAGGACTGCAGGGTATATTTCCATGAAAAACTAAGTGTCTTACAGGGCATACCAATACTTTTCTATCCCATGTTCTTTAAATTTCTTTTGAAACACATTACCTTCTCAAGGAAGTTTAATATTGCCTGCTTGCACAAAATAGATTCCTTTTTAATGAATAATTTCTAACTGCAATTTTTCAGACATGGCAGTGTCATAACAAAACAGCCAATGACTTTGTTTTCATCAGTTCATCATCTTTGATAGCTACAGCAGGATTTTCTTCTGACAACAGGTAATATCTGAAGTGGTGCCATATTTTCTCTCCTTTCCCCCACTCTGGTTTTTTTATGATTCTTCTTGAGCAGTTTAAGAGTACTTCTGCTTGATTTCTTGGTGGGAGGGGGAGAGAAGCAATGTTTGCAGCTAAATTCACGTGCCTATTAAAGGAGGTTTCATAGGGAAGCACAAATATTCTGCTCGTGTTCCATATGAGGAGGGGAAGTAGAAAGGGAGGTCCTGAGTGCTTCTGTCAGAATCCAGTGAAGGATATGTGGGAATGGCTTGAAGCTGTGCCAGAGGAGGTTGAGACAGGACATCAAGAAGCATTTTGTTACCAAGAGGTTCAGGCACTGGAACAGGCTTCCTTGAGGTCAATCCCCAAAGCCTGTCAGAGTCTGAGGCATTTGTTCAATGCCCTTAATGACATGCTTTAACTCCTGGTCAGCCCTGAAGCTGTCAGGTGGGTGGGTTACATGATCTTTCTAGGCCCCTTCCAGCCGAACTGTTCTGTTTTACACACATGAACCTGTCTTAAATTATTTTTATAGCTTGGGGGATTTACATAGCTCTCCATTTCTCAATTTTTTTCATAAGTAAGTATTGATCAAAAAATATCAAAATCTGCTAACATTCGTGTGAATCCAGCGACAAAAGATTGCTAATATAAATCCTTTATGGAAATAGCCAGTCATAGAATGATTTGTGTAGAAGGCATGTTCTTGCAGTGTATGTTAAACTATGGAAGTAATTTGGGGTCTGCTCAAAAGTAATCATTGAAAGTCTGTTTACAGTGCTTTTGTGCCTGAAAGAACCTTTTTAAGGTGCAGATGACTTTTCAAGTGTTCAGAATACCTTAGAACATTTGTTGCTGAATTAAGCCATATTTTTTTCTACAGAAATATTTGTCTTTGGGATACTCTGGTTTCTCCTACTAATAGCTTGGTGCATGGTAAGTAAAATACAACAACCAAAATGTTTGACCACAGTATAAAGAGGTGTGTCTATCTTTATGGAAGAGTTACTGTGGGAAGTAATTTTAACATTGGCAGTAAAATGTCTTTCACTTCTGTGTGAATGCACCAGTGGGAATATAAAACCAGATTCTTGTGAAATTACTTGGTGTTCTGTATACATGATTGGTTTCATGGACATGAGCACCTTCCTTTGCATACCTTTATGCACTTTACACAAGTGCAAGCCAGACATTTCTGTTCTTTTTTAAAAGGTTCTGGGCAGCTTCTGCTTTAGAACAGTTATTCCTCTAAGTAGGATTTTGGAGGTGCAATAAATATTTAGCTGTGTTTCGTTAGCTTTATTACTAATATTTTGTTGCATGTAATACAACAAATACATTTCAGTATCAGAAATATGGAATTAAGATCAGAGAGTTGTGAACTCCTTGTACTTAAAGTATGGTGAATACTTAAGAGTATGTGAGAGACAGATGGAATTTCTAAATGAAAATTCATAGGCCCTTTGAACTACAAGTACAATGTACCAAGCTGTGTTCTGGTAATTGTAATTTTCATTCACTTTTTCCACTCATTTAGGGGAGTAGACACATCCAAATAAATGTGAATAGAAACAAATTAGCAGTAAAACGACCAGTGGAAACTTGCAAGAGTTTTGGGCAAAGTAGTTCAGGAGGAATTTCTGATGGGCGTTATGTGACTTAAAATAACAAACAAATTATATTACTTAAAATAATAAATAATGTTATTTTTATAGCAGATTATTAAAACAATCTATTTCTGGTCAAGGATTAATAGCTTGTGATTACACAGGGATAGAAAAAAGGATATAATTTTTTGTTAATTTGAGAATACTGCAGCTTCAGAATGTCTGACAGGAACCTGGGTTTACATATATATTGGTACTGCAATAAGTGGGATGGGTGTGGGCAGTTGGATTACATCATCAAAGTCACTGTTGCTACTGTCTTGAACTATTAGAGGTTGATTGAAAATTGAAGTTAGGACCGTGTTTTATTTAAATTACTTTGCTTTGGCTTTCAGCTTTTATCTGTCATGATAGTGGAGCAACTGTGCTAGCATATGCTCCAAAACACCAGCTGTTAGTATCTGGAGGCAGAAAAGGCTTTACCTGTGTCATTGATCTTCGCCAAAAGCAGCAGCAACAGTTACTCCAGAGTCATGATTCTCCAGTCAAAGCAATTGCTGTTGATCCTACAGAGGAGTATTTTGTCACAGGATCTGCTGAAGGCAACATAAAGGTATTAATGAGGGGGAGGGAGCAGAGATGATGTGTACATTCGGAAAGAGTCTTGAACAGGTGTGGAACTGTCAGATGTCATATGTACTGCATTTGTTCTCAACTCTGACCTTCACATTAACTACCTTAATTATGAAATGTCAGTCTTACCTTTTTTTAATACAGATACCTCCTTTTAATTAGTGATACCTTAGTGTCTCTCTATATTTCCTATTACAGAAAATGAGTATTAGTATTCTCTAAATGTGTCACTACAGATTGCTACATATTCTTTTTTACAGTTAGTGTCAGAAAAATAAATGCAAAATGCAGTGCAATTTCTCCACAATTCATTGCTGATGATTTTTAAGATCGTGGTAATATCCATATAAGAGGTTGATGTTTTGATGCTTTTTCAGGTATGGAGTCTGTCTACATTTAATCTTCTTCACACTTTCATCAATGAGCATGCTCGACAGTCTCTCTTCAGAAACATTGGGACAGGAGTCATGCAAATTGAGACAGGACCAGCAAATCACATATTCTCCTGTGGTGCTGATGGAACAGTAAAGATGAGAATCTTGCCTGATAGATTCAGCCCTTTAAAGGATGTGTTAAAAAATGATGTGAAGTTTATGATCTAATGTTTTTCTCAGAATAATGAATAACATTCCCCTTCTGCCATCCCTGAAAATATTTTTCCTGGAACTAACCAACAAAGCAGATGCACAATGAAAGCTTGTGACACAAAGATGTTTTGGGTTTTTGTCCTTCTCCCCTTCTGCTGCCAACCCCCTATTTATTAATTACCTGGAGCTTTTAGTCCCTGATGCACTAATGCCTTAAAGATTAAAAGGTCCTTTGGATTTTGATTGTTGCCTAAAATACAAGCTAAATATGACTCCAAATTACATCGTTATAATATTATTAAGATGTTGCCACAGTGGTTTACTCTCTCTTTTGAAGTAGTTACACTCTCACCTGGAGTGTACCATCTGGGCATGACCTCTGCTTATATTCAACACCTGGCCACCTTGTAAAAGCATGTCTGTCCTGATGGAGACCTTAGGTAATGTTTTTTCACTGTGGCAACCTTAGCTGTCTCACTCCTCAATTTGTTTAGTCAGCCGACAATAAAAATTTATTCCTGTGTGCAGAAGAGAAATGAAGTCTCCAGAAGTGAATACTCCTGGTCATGCAGGCATTCATATAACGAGCCACTCTCTCTCTCCATTCCTGAAATCCAGGCTGTTTACCTCTAACTTGCCTGATCTCCCTCCTCTCATCTAGAGTATAAGAAACTGAAGGATGTTCCGTAACTTGTCTTCTGTTCTATAGCTTGAATGACTGCCATCAGGATGGCAGGCTTACCTTTTAAAAATAAATATATTTTTAACCCTGATCACTCCCTTTACAAGAAAAAAATGTAAATACGAATTGATATCTTCCTAGTAAAGTAGTCAAGATTATGTGTGAAGCCTTAGACTTGATCAAAAAGATACAGGAAGATACTGCTTTAGGATATGGCACTAGAATTTCTTCAAAGACTATTTATTTAGATGTCTGTAGAGGAAATAAAAGAAAAACTGAACCTAATTTATTTTTACACTTTTTTTTCCAGTAAGACTTTAATTTAGCCCAAAGATAGTTCATTCTTAGCACTTAAGTTTGTCTGTTTTTCCTAAGTACTTTAAAAAAGGAAAAAGGAAAAAGTAGTTCAAAGCAAAGTACTTCTACACTGTCAGTCTTTCTTTCTTGATGTTTATGTTTACATCTGGTGTCAGATGAAAGAAAACAAATTGGGAAGGATAGATGTAGAGGGTTTTTTTTGCCAAAATATTAAACTGCATAACTTAAATGTTTGACCAAATTATTAATGCACAAGGCCTTTACTTTTTATTTTAGTCAGCTAAACTGTTTCTCTATGTATTTTGGTTTACTTTTCCTTACTTGAGAGCTTGACAAAGGTTTAATTTGTAAATTAGATGTGAGGCTGGATTACTTGAATGCCAATGGTGTACTTTTTTGCTAAAAGATATTTTGTGAAATATAGCACCAAGATATTAACTGTAAAATAAACTTGTCAAATTAGGAACTATGGGGATAAATAAAGCATAGCAGAAATGAAGGGCTTGTATAATGAACTATGTAACATTCTCAGGATGCTTTTATCTTAAGAATATAAAGTTGTTTAAAAAGATTTTGTAAAATGTATTAAGGTCATTTTAAATGTATGTTTCGCAAGTTGCAGTGCAAACACTATGAAGGTTTTTATGCACATAACCTGAATTTTCAAATTGTGCAATAAAAAGAATGTGAATGTTATGCCATGAAGAAACATGTGACAGCATTTCAAACTGGTACAGCTGTTCAGTGATTCAATTGTAACTGTTCTTCCTTAACACTTATAGATTGAAACTGAACTTGATATCAAAACAGTTTAAGTACAGTGATGGACCAGAAAAGAGACTAAAAGTGACACCACCTTACAACACAGACTTGCCCAATGAGTGTGTGTTATCTGCTCAGTGGCTGAGTTTCTAATATTCTTTATTCTTATGGAAGAAGGAAAACAGTGGAGTATACAGTAGCACACTCCTTTGGAATCAGCTGAGACCGTGACTTTGTAGCTGCTTATATACATGCGTCAGTTCTATACATCCACTGAACTAACAAAGTTACATGTGCAAAAATCATGGCAGTATTATATATAATTATGTCCTTGATGTTTTGTCCTTAAATATTTATATCTCAGTAGCTTTAATACTTCAAGCTCAATTCTATTGAACTGGCAATCACAAGAAGCTGTCTTACCATCTGCAAAATGAGCAGATTTTGTATGTAATTTGCCAAGACATACAATGTTGTCATTTTTCTGAGTAAAGCTGCACTTTGAAAAATCCTGGCAAAATTATGCTTATACCAGAAAAGTACTGACCGTGAACAAACATTTTCAATAATGTTTATAGTTACCATAAGCTATTCTCAAAACTAAATTATGTAAAATCACAATGTATTTGCCACACCTTTATAATCTTTCCAATAAATCCTGCAGAAACTCAACCTTATAGAGTTCCATGTTGCTGCTATTTCATTTACAAATCAGTTGTTTGCTTGCATATTGTTCATTGATGTTTAATTATTGTAAGACAAATTATCAGTAGCTTTCTTGTAATGATGGAGTCAAAATGAGTTAAATTCTGTTATATCGGAAACTTTTAAAGGGACACTCTCAACTTCTCATCTAGTCATTGGAGAAGAACTGAACTCAGAACTCTCTGGCTGTTGCCCTTAATTTCCACTGACTTTTGTCCTCCAGCAATTAATGCTTTTTCCCTGTTGCTATGCAGGTTACTCAAACTTTAGGGTACTAGTGCCTATAGAGGTCCCTGTGCTTAAAGTAACTGTGTGCACAAATTGAACGTAGAACTTGCCTTTGCCAATGCTTAATCAATACTAATTTACTGCCCTGACAAAATAATTTAGCTTGTAGTTGATAATGTCCCTTTTAAATATCATAGACTGGGAGTTGTGACTTGTGTTTGTCTGTGTAGCAATACATAATGCTGTCAGAGTGTGTCATTCTTGTGTTGCTAACCGATTTCATTACCTCAGATACATGATCCGAGTTGTTTATGATTACTTCAGTGACTTGTGAAAGTTAAAACTCTGGCCATCTGGGTACTTAAACTGGCTTGCTGTGTGGCTTTACACCAGAAAATTCTCAGCTGACAGCTGACATTGCAGGATGTTGATGGAGAAAGGTGGAATAGATGCAGATTTTGTACTGTGCCATGGTGGTGCAGGGTGAGGTCGTACATGTTTTACTGCATTTTAGGAACCTCAGAACCAGTTGCAGGAAATAAACTATGGAGATATCCTACACTAGGTACCCCCTTCCTATTAAAAGCACCCAGTGTTAGATTAGATGCAATAGTTATGAAAAAAGCAACAGTGATTATGGGGAAATAAACTTGGAGATGGTATATTCTCCAAGGTAATTATTTTCAAATGTTTATTTTTACTAAAAATAGCAAAACCATCGCTAATGGCAGATTCAGCACACTGATCAAACTACTTTCTATAAAATAAAGATATTGATTTACCAAGTTTCTTAGTGTTCCTTATTCCTCCAATTTCTAGCTCTAAAATATGCATTATTTTATTTTTTTTTTAATGCCTTATCGTCTCATGATTTTTTATCTTTCCTTGTTCTAGCTTTTTGGTGTTTGGGAGGAGGTGCTGGGTGTGGGTTTTTTCTTTTTTTTTTTCTTTTTTTCTATGCATAAGTAGCAGAACTGAATAAAACTAAATTATTTTGCAGTGTAATGCTGATGCAGTGATGACACTTTCTGTTGTCTGCCACAACTTAACCTTTGAAGCCCCTTTTCTGTTTCATTTAAGCTTGAAAACCTGTGAAGGTCTTGGGGAGCTGCACCCACCTCCATGTTTCCAGGTCTAGCAATGGTACAAGGATGAATGCACCTGTAACAATCTGATTAGTGAGAAATGCCCCAATTAAGGTGCAAATGAGACGAATACTGGCTTTATTTTGCAGCTTTTAGTGTGTAGGAGAAAGAAAGAGTACCAGCAGGAGACAGTCACCACCTGTGGATCCAGCGCTGTCTTGTTGGTCCTTTTTCACTCTGGGCTGTGGTGGGGGGACCTGGTTCATTCTTCGCGTAGTAAGTTCTGTGCAGAAAGGGGTGTTGGGTACACAAGATCAGACACTGACTGTGAAAAGTTTTCACTATGCATTTTGCAAACAAAGGAATTCATGCTTATTGGCTGCAAGCTGCATAGTTCTCTAGTTAGTACTCTGTCTTCCATTGGTTAATGATTTCAGTGCTTCCTATGCTAATTAGTCAGTTCTTTCTCTTCTTCTGAGGCAGTGGGTTTCTTGGAGGGCTATGAGCTGGCGGTTGCAATCTCCCCGTGCTGCAGTTGCCTGTTATCTAGTCAGAGATGATTGTAGCACAGTTGCTGAATTGGATTTATTAGTGTCTTGGGAGTTCTGCCAGTTGTCGTTGTGGCCTGTGCGTTTTGCATTTTTTGTATCCACTGTCAGTCGTACATCCTTCCCAAGCTTTGTTAACCTTCCCCTAGGTCATTGGACAGTACTGCTTTATACAGTCCAGGTTCCTGGTGTCCACAGAGCCCTCTTCGGGGTTACTTTGGAGACTGTTGGTGGTTGCAGAGTCTGTCTGTCCCGTAACGTGGGATGTTCTTTCTTCGGTGATAAGTCTCTGAGCTGCTGCTTTTCACACAGTCTGTCCCAGCGGGAATGCATTGACCAGGTTCTGCTAACCAGATCTTGCCGCTGCCAACCCTGGAATTAGCACCTTCCTGGCACAAATTCCTCTCTTGTCTTAATAGCGTTTAAGCAGGTACCTGTTCCTCAACCCCTAATGGCCCCTACGCGGGTCACACAGTGGGTGTGAGTAGAGCACGCATCTCGTCAGGCTCGCAGCAAGCTGCTGCCAAAATTTAAAATACCTCGGCGTACAGCTCAGTAGATATAAACAATTTTATTTAGGCTTGGGCCAGAGGCGGTGCGGGGGTCGGGCGGGCCCCGCCCCGGCCCGGGGCGAGCGCAGGGCAGGGCAGGGCCGGGTGCCCGCCCCTCCCCGGTCCCGGNGCCTCCCGCCCCGTCGGCTCCCGGAGCCACGCTCCAGGTGAGAGCTGCCCGGAACTGTGCGGGGAGTTTCCTCACCGCCGATGTGTTTGGGTGAAGGCTGCTCTGCTCGGGGACATCGAACCTCCGCTCCTCCTGGGCTATAGCTTGTCGCTGTGTTTCCAGAAATGTTTCTGCTCTCACCCGGAGTGAGCCGTCCCTCTGGTCCGGGTGTGCTTAGGCGCGCACTGTACTGGACTGTACAGGACTGACCTGTAGCTCTTGAGACAGAGGCAAGCGTGGTGATGCAGCTAAAGTCTGCACGGTGGTGCAAGACAAACTTTTCTGATACGTGCCAGTTTGGCTGTGAAATACTACTAGCAAAAATCCTGACATTCCTCCAGTAGAATTAGTTGTATCTTATTTACATACTACTAATTAAATAAGAGAGATCACAGTTCAGTGTGGGCTTTTCCTTTTTAGAAACCTGAATGGTCGGACCTTCCACGTACGAGGTCTGTGTGTCTCTAGAGGTAACATGTTCACAGCCTTACCTGATCACACTCCCACGGGTAAAGCAAAACACGGTCCAGGTGATGCTTCCCTCTCTCTGCACGTGTCTGGTTTCAGTTCAGCTCCTTTGCAAGTTTTTTGTGTAACTCATCAGTGAAACCACTCACGTTCCAAACTGCCTGGTTAAAACTTCTCCCAGCAGTCGTTTTTGCACTCTCTGGCTGGGTTGACTCCTGCCAACTCTATCTTTTGTCAGCTCTAAATAGGAAATTTGTTTTGAAGGAGCGTCAACAGTGGAGCCAAGCGAAAAAAAAAAAAGAAAATTCTAGAGAGGAGGAGTGTTGTGGTGGAAAGAGGTCCAAGACCTGTATTTGGAAGACAAAACTTTGTGAACTTGGAACATGCTTAGAAGCAGGAAGAAGGAACTAAAATGTTCTAGTACATTTACATTTAGTACTGGAACTAAAACGTAATAGTACATTTAGTACATCTTTATTTCACCTGAAAGCAAATTGCACCTGGAACACTGTTGAAATAGAAGTTGTGGTGTAGATCTTTGCAGGAGCACAGAACACTGCATCTGGAAATGGAAGTTGCTCACTGTTTGCCCTGACAACAGGAAGCTGCTCATTTCCGTTAAATAGTAACTAGCCTAATCTGACTAAACCTAGACTTCAGTGTGCTCCATGGCTTAATTTATCTGCTTTGAGGTTTCTTTAAATAGTTGCTGCTAGGTAGAGAATAATACTTGCTGCCTGAAAAGGCTGAGCAGATAATCAAATGGTTGGGAAATCTCAACTTTGGTCAATTTCCTGTTTTGGTACAACAAGGCAAGTGCTGCAAGTGATGGATAGTAAAATGCCTAACTGTCATTAAAGCAGATAATGCATCCTTACAGATTAGTTTTATACAAAACCCAGAAATACTGAATAGCAATGTATGGTATGTAAACAGC
Source organism: Dicrurus megarhynchus (assembly GCA_013399195.1). NCBI lineage: Eukaryota > Metazoa > Chordata > Aves > Passeriformes > Dicruridae > Dicrurus > Dicrurus megarhynchus. Next base: position 1,436,420 of record VXAD01006008.1, read on the forward strand.
AGCTGGTTTGAGATAAGTTACATCTTAGGTAAAATTTTCTTCCAAGTTCCAGTTGTTTGCTCTTGAGTTTACCACGTAATAGAGGTTTTGGGCTAGAATTCGCCTTTACATTTTTTATTAATTCTTGTACATGACCAGTATGAAGATGAAAAGGAAAAAACTCATCAAGTGGTATTTGTCCTGATTTACCATTGTATATATCCTTCTAAATTGCCTCCTTAATCTAGAAGGTTGGTATTATCTTTTCCATGGTTTATTTCTCTATTTATTACATTCTAGCAGCTTTGACCACTGTCGAGGTAAACTTGGCTACAGCTTCTTACATCCCTAAGATAAATCACAAGGCAAGTAGACAGTACTCTGCTTCTCTTCCTTTTGTCTTTCTTTTCCTTCTGCCTTTGTAGGTAGCTCTCTTGTCATTTTTTACATTTTCCCCGTATCAGACAGACAATTTAAACTACTTTCATCTTCTCCCATTGACAAATTTCTTACACTGTGTTTAAGTCACATTTTGTGAATCAGATTGATCTGATGAACAAAACAAAATTTTACTGAAAATTAAGTATATAGGAAGAGTTTTTTTATAGGGAAAGTGTTCTTCCTACACAATATGGTTTGAAAAAGTGTAAAGACAAATTCCAGTAATGTGTACCTCAATTTGACAGATTCTAGTGCTCTTGGGGTTTTTTTGGAGTATCAATACACAGACTGTGGTGCTTCAGGAGCTATGATTTAATGTTAGAGTAACTTTTTTGGGACTTTTTTGGCTGATCTGGGGGAATTTTTGTGTCCGTCTACTAACAATCATGAGCAGCCATGTCAACAATTCTATAAGCAATAAAAATGTTTACAACATTCTTCAACTGTGATGTTGTGCAAATTCTAGGTCTCTTTATTTGATACTGGCTTTTCAATCACTGAAAGTGAGTACAGCTTGAAATTAGGTGGTTTTTATGCCTCTTATGCCTCCAATGTCATCAGATCATTAGACCCAGAGTAAATGCTATGTGGGTTCAAGTCAAAGTTAAGATGGCATTTTTCAGTTAAGCATGTGAACAAGAGGTTTCACACAGCATTTTTACATTCTCTTTCTCAAGTAATGTTTTGCTCAAACCAGAATTTCCTTTTTTAAGCTAGAGATTGATCTCACCCCCACTGAGAAGCAAGCTCTGTGCTCTGAGACTGAGGTGTGTAATTTGCAGAGCAGCAGTAGCACTTGGCTGTTTCCTTAGCATCCCAAACAAGTCTCAAAGCAGGGGAAAAGTGTGGAATGCAGGATTTGTATTAGAAGCTGTTAATCCTGTGTTTCAGGTGCTGATGTCTGAACTGATCATTGACACTGTCACTTCAAGCCAAAACGTCACTTCTTTCTTCATCTCATTGTGGTGGTTTCTTGAATCTCTGTAGGAAGGCAGGTGTGTGAGACGGAGCATTAAACAAAATATGTAGCTTTTAAATTACATCAGTTAAAGCTATTCCCTAATTTCAATACATTTTTGTTTGGAAGTCCAGATAATGAACAGTAAATGTCTCAGCCCTTGAGCAAACCTTACAGGGACTTAAAAGGTGTTACATGACTTTTTGATGATAAAACCCTTAGTTGGCATTGGTAAGTTGTATGTTGAGTATTAAGTCTGAAAGACATTAGTACCAAAATCTGCATTTCTTTTAATCTTTTCTCATTAACTAAAATCGCATCTTCTTCTAAATTTTGGTTTTAAATATGCCTGGCTTTATCCAAAGTCTCATTTTTCTTCCAGAAATAGGGTTGTGGGTTTTTAAATAACTGTTTTTGAAGCTCAGTTTATATAACAGGATCAACAAAACTGGACACATTAAAACCTGGAATTTTCTCCCACTTTATGGAATAATGCAGTGAAGAAAGCAGGAGTGCAGTAGTGTTGGCCTGTGGAAATCAGGCTGGGTGCAGTTGTGGCTAATGGTAGTTATTTGGATACGTGTGTGACCCTGAGTGATGGTTGATAACTCATCTGAGGGAGGGGTGTGTGTGAGCAGTGGGCTGGGCTCTCTACCTTCGCAACAGAGTGTCTGGTCTGTTCTGTACCTGTGTCTGCAGGCCCCAGAATGAACTGGTGGCACTTCCATTTGCCATATTACTTGATGAATCTCAAAATTTTTATTGTGTGTTGTGTTTAAGCCTTTCTCAACTAATGTCTGCATTTTTGCTGTAGTACCAGAGCCTTACTGGAGTATGTCTGGATGATGTGCCCGTGCTAAGGAGGTCTTGAGAGGAATTCAGGAAATGGCAGAGCAAAGCAAACTGTTTTAAACAGAACTGGCATCTATAGTTGAAGTTATTACATGCTTGCTTCTTTTAGTGCCTTTGTCTGGTACTTGTAAACTAAATTTCCAGCTAACCAAGTATTTTTATAGAGACAATGTATTTTTTTCTTGTTTGATGTTTTGTCTGTAGAAGTTACTGGGGCTCAGTTTTATTCAGGGTGAACTGTAAATAACTGAACTGAAAAAAATATGTAACTATAGTCCATGTCATTCCTCTACATACTAAATACATGTAAAAGGAAAGAATATATTAAACTTTAAGGTACTGAGAAGCAGAAAAATAAGCTCCGAAAGGAGAAAGCCTATACCTGCATGTCATTATCTGCTAAGGTATTTGTCTGTTGAGCTTTGAACACCTCTCTTGTGAAGGAAAAAAAATCCAATACCTGATACCAATAACTGTTACTAATAACTGATTGTCCTCTCCAGCAATTATGTGACACACAGGTAGTGTCGTAATTTGGCTGTCTTGAAATGTCTTTGACATTTTAAGTAATAAGTGATCCAGTGAGGCAAAAAAAAAAATGCCTGTTAGGTAAAAAAGTGCTTAAGAAGGAGATAATAATTTTACCCAAATACATGCTAAGTTGAAATTTATCAAACAAAATGTTACCACATTTGAATTATTGATTGTGCAATACGATGTGCGTAACCACTGTGATTCCTTGAAGAGGAATTTCCCTTTAGCTTCCAGCTAAAGAAGTAAGTTGGTTTTGACCCAATTCCCGTATACCAGTGTTGCCCACTTCCAATTTGATGCATAGTACAGAGCTATCTAAAGTATGTTGGCATTACTGCAGAATATTATACTTGCCTGAAGAACTCACTTTATCTATAAGTACAGCTGAAGTTCTGGAACTTAATCTCGATATCCTGAAAAAAAAGATATTAAGAATCGGGCTTCAGGTGATGAGGAGCATTCTCCGTCAGAAGTCTGTTGGGTGTATGTGCTAACTAGCACTTCCAGCCTGAATATATTGCTTCTCTCACTTAGTTCTGAAAGACACAAAAGGGTAACTTCTTGCTTTTGCCGGTTCTGCAGGGGTCTGAGGCATAACCAGGTCACTGCTATCACTGGAATATTGTTGATGGGATGGGGATAAAATAATGTCTGCTGGTTTCTTACGGACATGGGCACTGAAAATGTTAAGCTTTTTATTGGAAAGTATAAAAGTAAAGGATATGTCTGGGGCCATAAATCTTCTGTTATGTTGCAATTTCAAAAAGTGGTGTTTGCAGCAAATCCTTTTTATCCATAAATGGTCCAGTGTATAGCAGAAGGCTTATCCCCAGCAGCTATAAATAGTGAAATGCTCTAAAATATGATTCAGCTTTTTTGTTGCAATGTCCGAAGTAAATAACTGCTTCTTGAGTTACTGAAAGCGTTCCAGTGTGTAGTGGGTTGACCCTGGCTGGATGCCAGGCACCCATCAAAGCTGCTCTATCACTCGCCCTGGTAACTGGACAGGGGAGAGAAAATAGAACAAAGTGTTCTAGGGTTGAGGTATGGACCAGGAGAGATCATCCACCAAACAGCGTCACAGGCAGGATACTGAGAAGTAAAATAAGTGTTAGAAACACCTTCCCACCAGCCTCCCTCCTTCCCAGCTCTACCTTCTCCCCTCCAGCGGTGCAGGGAAATGGGGGGTGGAGTTTACAGCCAGTTCATTTCACGTTTCTGCCGAAGCTCAGGGAGAGGAGTCGCCCTGCTGCTCCAGCATGGGGACCCTCCCACAGGAGACAGTTCTCCATTAACTTCTCCAATGTGAGTCCATCCCATGGGCAACAGTTCCTCACAAACTGCTGCAACAGGGGTCACTCTTCCACAGCGTGCAGTCCTTCAAGAACAGGCTGATCCAGCACGGGCTCCCCAAAGGGTCACAAATCCTACCAGGAAACCTGCTCCAGCACAAGCTCCTCGCTCCTCAGGTGTGCAGGTCCCTGCCAGGAGGCTGCTTCAGCACATGCCTCCCGTGGGTTCACAGCCTTCTCTCGGGCATCCAACTGCTCCAGTGTGAGGCTCCACCGTGGGCTCTGGGGGGATCTCTGCATCCCTGTTACCTCTGTGGCTGCAGGGGCACAGCTGCTTCTCCATGGGCTGCAGGTGGATCTCTGCATCCCTGTTACCTCTGTGGCTGCAGGGGCACAGCTGCTTCTCCATGGGCTGCACCGCGGGCTGCAGGGCAATGTCNGGCTGCACCGTGGGCTGCAGGGGAATCTCAGCTCCAGCGCCTGGCGCACCTCCTGCCCCTCCTTCCTCACTGACCTTGGTGTCTGCAGGCCTGTTCCACTCACATCTTCTCATTCCTCTCCTCTCAGCACATTTTCATCTGCCCAATAACCTTTTTCTCCTTATAAATCTGTTATCACAGAGGCGTTGCCATCCTTCCTGACTGGCCCAGCCTTGGCCAGTGGCACATCTGTCCTGGAGGCTGCTGCCATTGGCTCTGCCAGACAGGGAGGAAACTTCCAGCAGCTTCTCACAGAAGCCACCCCTGGAGCCCCCAGTACCAAAACCTGGCCACACAAAACCAACACTGAGTGCTATTTTTATGCCAACAGTTATGAAGGGGATTTTGGTGCTACTTTGCCTTGGGGAACAGAGAGGAAGTTGCTGCTATGTTAATTGCTATTAATAAAGCATCACCATTTAATATGAAATGCATTTTAGAGCTCTCTCTTGTATATCAAGGTTAAGTAATATGGAATAAGTAGCAAAACCATACCTCCATCTTTTCCAAAACATTTGGTAGATGGTTTTTTTTGAGTGTTTACATACTGTGGTTTCAGAATGTAGAAAATAATGGTTTGGTACTTGAAGGTATCTGTGACTTTCTGACTCATCTGCTGCAGATGGTTCTCCCTGAATGGTAGGTATGTGCGTGCATAAAAAAGATAAGGTAAGCCTAGTTAAAAGGCCTGTAATTAAGCCCTGATTATTGAGTTGGTTTGGAGTATTCATAATTAGATATGTGTTTATTTATGATATCCTTCCACTTCTCAGCAGAAGGTTATTTGTTTTGTATATATGCTTAGCCCATTTTCCTTAGTGTATTAAAGTAATTTTCAGGTTCTGTGGAAGAACCTTTGCCCACCTTCAGCTCATCCCACATCCTTCCTCCTCAGTTCAGAACACAAAATCTGCATTTTATCAGCTGCACTTCAGATGATTTTTTAATTTTATGCTTTACAAGGGGAAACAAAAAAGAACAATTGTTCAGCAAATTTTTTTTAAAATTCCAGCTCATCTTAGCATTTTATTGTCCGTAACTGTTGATATTAAGATTTTGTTTAATCCTGTTGTTTATAGTACTGTCTGTATGACTAACTGCAGAATTGTTTTATTTAAAAAAAAATCCTCTTCTGAGGAAACATTGTTTGCCTTTGTGTCTTTGATATGGAGGAAAATATTTTGCTACTGTTGGGCCTCCAGCTTGTAATGTTTGGGATTCCAGACACAAAATCTGTGTGTCAAGTAGTCTGGAGTTGATCTTATTTATAGTATTGCTAGAACTTTCAGTGATATCTTTTCGGTATGACTGGAATGATTTTGTAGGCAGCTAAGTGGGGTTTAGTGAAAATGAATTATGGTTTTTATGAGATTAAAAAGTAGAAGTTTTTTGCAAAAGCTACAGGAAGGAGGACTATTGGATAGAGCCAGAGAGACAAATCTGAGCATATTGTAGGGGCCTTGAAGTTTGCTTAGTGGCAAGTCAGGTTAGAAGAAGGTAGTTGATAACCTTTATGTTTAGATGTTTAGTTATGGCTACTATTACAGTGAAACGGGGAACAAGAAAGCTCAAGGTCTTTTTGTATCTGTGCTGTACTTGAAATTTTTGTGTAACAAAATCAAGAAGCTGTGCTGTTTCATTTTGTTAACCTTGTGATGTAAACTGTCTGTCCTGCATTTGAGCTAAAGGACAGATTTACATTAGTGGGATAATGGGTTTAATATTTCAAGTTTCTCCCCCCTCCCCTTGTAACTGCTTATAAGTTAGTAAAAGCAACCGTATACAATATGTGAAGTTCATTTGCAGGGTTATCTCCTCCTGAGGTCTCAAGTGGATTCAAGATCAGTGTAGCAAAGTTTTTCTGAACCTCTTCCTTAAGAAGCAGCCCTGTGGGGAAAGGCTTGGGGGTGATGGTTGATGGAAAACTCAGCATGGGCCAGCAGTGTGTGCTCACAGCCCAGAAAGCCAAGCATGTCCTGGGCTGCACCAAAAGCAGCGTGGGCAGCGGGGTGGGGGAGGGGGTTCTGCTGCTCTGCTCTGCTCTGCTCTGGTGAGACCCCACCTGCAGAGCTCTGTCCAGTTCTGGTGTCCCCAGCATAAGGAGGACATGGAACTGTTGGAGAAAGTCCAGAAGAGGGACATGAAGTCCATAAAGGGACTGGAGCACGTCCCCTACAAAGCCAGGCTGAGAGAGTTGGGGCTGTTCAGCCTGGAGAAGGGAAGGCTGCATGGAGACCTCATGGCAACCTTGCAGTATCTGCAGGGCCCTGCAGGGAAGCTGGAGAGGGACTCTTGATCAGGAACTGTAGTGACAGGACAAGGAGTCATGGGTACAAACGGAAAGAGGGGAAATTTAGGTTAGATATTGGGAAGACATTTTTTACTGTGGAGGTGGTGAGACACTGGAACAAGCTGCCCAAGGAAGTTGTGGATTGTCTCATCCCTGGCAGTGTTCAAGGCCAGTTTGGATAAGGCCTTGACCTGGTCTAGTGGGAAGTGTCCCTGCCCATGGCAGTGGGGATTGGGACTTGCTGATCCTTAAGGTCCATTACACCTCTTAAGATTCTATGATTCTATCTTCCTGTGATTTCCAGTGGTTTCAGAATAATTTAAACACATTGAGGGGAAGCTAATGGTCGTTCTCTGTTTGACTAGAGTTTTATTTTCTTGTTTACTGAGTAGCATTTAAGGTTACTGTGTATAAATTACAGGATGCTTCAGCCTCCTCTCTGAGGAACTCATGAAAAAATACAGATCTCTTACTATTAGCAGTAGAGTGGGAATCTTGATACTTTTGTGTAGCTGCCAGACCTTTTTTTGCTCCTGTACTTGACAACATGTTGGGAGGTGGAATTTTTTCTTGTTTGAAGATGTCATTCTAGAAATGGTTTGTATGATACACTTGTATTGCCATGAATTTCACATCAAGATCTTATCTGCTATTTTTGTGCATTCAATTTATTATTTCCAGGCATATTTACTTAAATTGCTCTCCATTAAGCTGTAGCACTTCAGTGTATTAGATTACCCTCATGTTAAAGAAAAATAAATATTCAAATCTTTTTTCGATTGGAGCTTTTGAGAATTTGTTAGATGTTACAGGTAGAGTTGAATAGTAGTAGAAATGTGATTAACATTTGAATTCTAGAAAAATCTGTGTAATCCAAGCAATGAAATTGTGTTGTATTGCTCTGCAAAACACCACACTGGTCAGTGATGCAGAAAGTATGCTGATTGTGACCAAATGCTTTTGTGCAGGTTTGCCAGCAGTATTTGCTGTCCAAGTGGTTTTGAATATGCAGGTGGATAGTTTAAAGTCACTTGAAATGTCAGTTTTGTTGTTAATACCAGGAGGATAACTGGGGAATAGATAAGGGGGAATAGTGAATGTGAGGTCAGTGATAGGCAATACAATTCTGTATACATTTTTATTTATTCCTGTAAGGTGTTCTAATGTAATCTCAGGTGATTAACAGTTTATACATTTCTCGTGCTTCAGATATTACACTGGATAGTATAGAGAGCCTGAATTACTACAAGAAGATCCATCTGCTGAAACCATGTTCTAGGCAACATCAAAAGATGAAAAGCACGGGACATAGTCCTTACTGTTGACTGCAGCTTATACAGTGCTGTCCATCTCGTCTGGGATGCCTAAACATTGGTTGTTTGCCTGTATTTTCCCATGAGCTTTGTCCAAGCTGTTTATTGTTATCTGTAGTTTTTCGGAAGTTTCTTAGCATTTCGGCATACTCATTTTTCTAACTGCTTGATTTAAAATTTAAGGCCTTTAAAAAAAACCAAACTGCTTGTGTAAAGATCCTACTTTACACAAAGTACCAAGTTCTACATATCAAGTCAGGTATTTAGAACAGGGTGCCTTGAAAAAATTTTCAGTGTTTGAGTCCACCCGATGAGGATTCAGCATTTGAGACCTATAGAACCTCTAAGTGCCTAAAATCAGAGTATGTGCTGCTGTTCTGTACACAGGAAACCATCTCGCAACACCAACCCTGCTTTCTGCTCAAGCACAAGAAGTTATACATATGTGACTGAGATTGGGGAATGAAAGTGTGGGGTTACAGTGGGCTTTGAAATTTAGTTTTAAATTATAGGAAAGGAGATGTCTCTACTAGCCAAGCTTAAATGCAGCATGCAGCATTTAATACTCTGTAAGTTTCACAACTGTGTGTGGAAAAGTAGTACAGAAGTCCACAGCTAAAAATGCAGTTGTGACCTATTCCAACTTTTTCTGTCTTAAAACAATGTTGTTTGAAAAGTGAATAGCTACAGCACAAATCTGAAAGGTGGTGTTCTGTCTTGATGGCAATAAATACATTGATGGAGAAGAATGGCAACTAACAGGAAAAGGAATAAACAATTAGCTAGGAGGATTAAGTTCAGAACTTGATCAAATCAAAGACTGGAATAAGGATTAGGAGAACCTTGAGAAGCTTAAATTAACTTCCTGAGATGAAAAACAAAAGACTGAAGAGGGGGGAAAAAAGTGTGTTTAAGGCTTTATTTTTTCTTAATATGAAGAACGGGGTAACACCATAATAAAATAAGATAAAGCTAATAAAACATTTAACAGTGCCAGGCAGAAGAGACGTCTTTTTCAAAGGCTCTTCATAGAAGAGAAGTGGTTTAGGTACCCAGCGTGGCAGTCTGAAACTATCTGATCATGCAGCTTTTTTTCTGTGCTCAGTGAACTAAGGGCTTGCTCTGTGAAAGTGGTAGAATCAGTGAACTAAAGCTTTTCTGGATTTTTTTTTTTTTGGGGGGGTGGGTATGAGCTGAAAACATGACAGTAAAAATGTGTTGAAGGCTTGCTGGCTCTAGAGTACTTCGGAGCATGCACTTGCCTCAAGAAAAGCTGTCAGACCCGTCTGTGCCATTACAAGGAGCTCACAACTGGGGCACGTCCCTCTGCGAGGGTTGATGGCTGGCGTGGTGCCACAGGGGCGTGTGGAGCAAAAGCGCCTCAAGTGCCCCACGTGCCGCGGGCATCCCGTGTCGTTTGGGGTGGTCTGCAGCGGGGCAGGCACAGCACACAGGGTGCCTTGCAAAGCCCTCACCGTGTCCCCCGTGTGGTTCCCTGCCCTGAGAAACCGTCTGCCTTCAGCGATGGTGCGGAATCGGACAGGAGTGTTTGTGTCCCCTCTGCTAGGTGGGTGACCAGGAACAGGTCCCACGGGGCTGTGCTGGCAACAGAGGCAAATAAACAGTTTCTCAACTGATGTCACACTAACAGTGGGAAGAGCTGTGACCATCGCCTCATTTCTTCTGCTCAGCTAAATTTGAAGTTCCCTGAAGGGCAACGCTACTGGGCCTGACTAATTTGGAGGCAGTTTGTTCAGGTGCTTTGTGTTGCTGCAGTGTAACCCTGAAAATAGCATGCCTTAAGCTTGTTTATACCTTAAACAAGACCGTATTATAATTATGATGTTCAGGCTCTGGAGCGAGTGCTGCTTGTGGAAAGCTGTGCGTCCTGCTAGCAGAGGCCCTTTACAGTCAGAGCTGGGAAATCCTGTTCTCTGGACAGCCCCCATCCCACCCTCAACCCCCTCTACTGAGAGAAGCTACTAGAAAAGCAGTAACTTTCTCCAGAATTAAACATGCAAAGGACAGTTAGGTCCTGCTAGACTTCTCAGTGAGAGAGCACGTTGTAGCATTATCTGCTCTATTCTCCACGAGCGGCCTCAGAGCAAGATCTGGGACTCTGGGAACCTACAGCAGAGCTCAGCACCAGGTGACTGTGTCCCAAAAGTTGTGCTCCTGTGTCTGACAACTTTGGCTGAACACAGTAAGGTTTGAAGTGGGAAATAGCTGTCTGTTATTGTGCAGCAGTTGTTCTGTAATACTCAGTGTCTGGCAACTTATAGCGAAACTAACTCCTATTTTGGATATGAATCTTGAAAATTTCAAGATGTGAGATTGCATCAAGGGAATAAAAGGCAGTCAAGTGCTTCAAAACCATAACATTTTTTTTTTGCCTCCCTTAAAATTATTTCAAGGTGTAATATTTATGTGTCATGTAGTTTTTATCTATAAACAGACATGGACAGAGTAGTTCTATTACCTGAAATGGGAATCCTGACAAGGTTCACAAATCCATATAATTTAGGAAAAATGTTAGAACAACGATATTTTTGCAGTCTAGCCTCACTGCTGAGTGGGAGGATAAACTAATGAACTTACTCTAACATAAGCTAGTGAAACAAGAAGAAGAAGTTCAAAAACTCTGGAAAGACTTCAGGCGATAACTTGTCAGCTCCCTTAGTACCCTCTTCTTTTCAGTGCTCTAAAGGAAGTAAACTGATTAGTTTTACACCCATCTCTTCTTGTAGTACCTCTGGCACTATACATGTACACATATACATATGAATGTGTAGTCTGACTAGCAAATTTTGTAGTTCCTGTTTTTTATGTGCTCCTTCTATGCAGAGCTTGTACTTAATTCTTCTTTCCCATGCTCTCCTCCTGAAAACTCCCTGGAGATATTTGAGTAGTGTAAGGTAAAGGCAGTCCAAGATGTCCCAGTAAAAAATAATCATCACTAAACGAAAATGGGTTCCTCTTTGAGTACACAACATCTCTTATTGACAGTGGAGGTGTGTAAGTGAATGAGTGCTGGTGACTGTAAAGCTGCTTGTGTGATCCAGGGTAAATATCCTCCAGATATTGTTGTCTGTTTTGAACAAGTCTAAACCAAGCTGAAAAGAGTCTGTTGGAGGAAACCTTTCTCTGTGATGCTTTAAATTCCTTTTGCTTTACACAATTGGAAGAGTTCATATTTCTCTATTGGGATAAAACTTCTTTCCAAACTGTCAAATAGAAGAATTTAATTTCTATTGTGTTTTGCCATAATTCAGGTGAGGAACTTCCATGAACTGGTAATATTAGTATTAATTGAGATAGTTTTCTTACATAACATCAGGTTTTTTACACAGTTTAGGAGATAATTCATAACAAGCTAAACCTTGTTATACACAGGAATGTTTCTCAGACATCTAATTGTAATGCTTATTTATTGATTTGATTCATTAACTGACATGTGCTTTAAAAGTTGTTTTTCTGTCTCTGATTCATATATCTTCTCTTGATTTTCTTTTTCACAGAGTGACAAATCCGGACACAGTTCTCTAAATTTCTCTGTAACAGCTGCATGTAGCTACATGTACATCAAGTAAGAGTAGTACTTCTGAGCAGTGTTCTCCTTGGTATTAATAACATACAGAAACTACTATGATTAAAGCTTTTCTGTGCTTGGGACCACAAGTTAAATTTCTTCTCAAAACTTGATTTTTCCATTGTTCTTTCAATGTATTACTCTTGGACTGAAGAAAGTAGCTCCAAATATTCAGACCTGCATTTTCATTCATAGCTCTTTAAATATTTTCTTAAGCAAACTTTATGCCTATATTTACTTGAAAAATGCCTAGTGTAGAGGTAATTCCAGCATGTTAGTATTCTCCTTATTTCTTTGACTATGTGCTCCCATTTTTTCAGAATCACAGAGTGGACTGGACTAGATGGGACCTTCAAAGATAGATTAGGCCTAACCCTGGCCCCCACAGTCATCAAGGACGTGTTTCACTAGATGGTGTTGCTCAAAGCCTCTCCAGCCTGGCTTTGAACTTACAGGGATGGGGCATCCACAGCTTCTCTGGCCAGTGTGTTCCAGAGTCTCACGGTAAAATATTTCTTCCTTATACCTAGTATAAAACTACTCTCTTTCAGTTTGAAACCATTTAACCTTGTCTGGTCACTGTGGACTGTGGTAAAAAGTCTTTCATCCTCTTTCATTTAATCCCTCTTTAAGTATTGAAAGACTCGAAAATGTTTGCCCCAGAGCCTTTTCTTCCCTGAGCTGCACAACCCCACCTCTCAGCCTGTCTTCGTAGGAGAGGTGCTCCAGTCTGTGCATCATCTTTGTGGCCTCCTCTGGACTCCCTCCAGCAGGTTCACATCCTTCTTATGCTGGGGGCCCCAGAGATGGATGCAGCAATCAAGGTGGGAGTAGAGGGGCAGGGTCATCTCCCTGGACCTTCTAGCCACACTGCTTTTGATGCTTTTTGATGTCTTTCTGGGCTGCAAGAGCACACTCCCATCTTATATCCAATTTTCCCTATTTTTGTTTTATATTCTGTTGCATGCACTTGACCATATTTACAGCTCACACCTCCGTCAATAGCCTGTGCAGCTAGAACATTACAGATGGGCAATAGCTCATTCCAGAAAGAAAGAAGGGAACGCCCTGTAATGAAAGTCACAAGCTGTTCTGCTTTAAGTCTTGCCAGTCCGTATTCTTTTCAGGGAAAGTTTGCCTAATGTTATGAAAAACAATGCATGGCCTTAATCCTCTAGGAAAGAGTAGTAAGGTGAGAACAGTGAATGCAGTCGGGTATCTGTGCCAGGTGACAGCCTCAATGGCTTTGACTACATCCCAGTGCATCCCAGTGAGAAGTTTCAAGGAGTATTTTATTATATTTGTGATTTTTCCCTGTTTAGAATGACATGCAAGTGAAAGAGTCTCATTTCCAAATACAGATGTTCTTAGCTAATGCAAAAGAAGATACAGTTTGCATGAAGCTTAATTAATATAACATTTAGCTGTGAAACTTCCAGATAATTCTGAAATCATGAAAGTGTTTAGGAATTTCTGGGAAAAAAGATGAAATCTACATTGGATTTCTAGATAATTTATAAAGAAATGTGTCATCTATTAAGATCATTAAAAGAAAAAATAGTTTACTGCAGGGTGCTACACCTTTTAGAAGAATTGGGCTTTTTCTCTGCTTACATTCAGAAAATGTATTTTTGGGTTGTTTCTGTATTGTTATAAGTATTACTTATTTTGCTGTTTTATGGTTTGGCTTTTCTTTCCTAAAATTTTTATTTATGTGTAAACATGGGAAACATTTGTCAGCCATGGGAAGCGAGCACTTTCAACCCTTACATGCTTGCTTGGGTAGCATATGTAGATTGGGAACCTGTTTTTCTTAGGTAAAATTATGGAAATTTGTTACTGTGCTGACAAGTTATTTGTGTAGCTCAGAACGAAATTCTAACAGTAACTCAGAATAGCAGTTAAAGCACCTCCTTGTGTTAACTACAACATCAAGCACCAGACAGCTGTAAGGAAGTGTTCCTTGTCAATAGCCATATAATAAGGAAATTTTACAGAGTTCTTTGGATAACAACTTTTTTTAGTTTCAAATTCATTGAACTTTGCTAACATTACTTGCCGGTGAAGATGACGAGTTACACCACATTCCAGGATGTGCAACTGTTTGCCCACTTGCAAAATAATGAATATATTTGTTGTAGAGACTGTGCAAGGAGACCGGTCCCTGGGTGACTGATACTTCTTCCTGTACTGGAGAGCTTGAAGCCAGGAATCTGGAGCTGTCGAGAGACTGCTTCAGATGGTGCATGTTAAAACCAGCCTAAGCTTTTTCAGTCACAGACTGAAACCAACTCTAATGCTGCACTCATCAGTTGCTTTCACTCAGATTCTTCCATTGTTCTTCAAACAGGAACTGTAAAAAAAAAAACCCTCACTTCTCAAGCTTCTTTCCTGAAAGAAGAAACTAAATAAGTAATATTTGAAGCCTGTTAAAATAATTTTTATCATGGCAGAAGTTGAGAAGTGTCTATGACTTTACTAAATGATTCTTCATTTTTAATAAGAAGATAGGTTTAAAGAGATTTAACTTAAAAAGTTATATTCATAACATCTAGTTAATCAGAATAAAACTCATTATGGGGAATTTTCCTACTTCTTCTGACTGTACAATTTTAAAAAATAATACTAGGTTTCTGGATCTAAGTTTTACTGCTATTCTTCAATTAATATTGAATGCTATTCACTTTGACTCATAGAAAATCTTTTCTAGTGTTTTATCACTTAAAGCCTTGGAACAATCAGTAAATATTTTTTTGCTAAAATTTATACTGCTAGCTTGAAATCACTTGACAGAATTTTTGCGTTTAATAATTAAGACATGCCCTAATTATTTTTGATAAGATAAGGTTTTATAAGAAAGAGCTTTATAGGTTTTGTCCTGTTACACACTCATGCTGATTTCATTAGGCCAGTCGTCGTGGTTGTGCTTTAGGAAGAAATAGCTGGAAGAAGCCTGCCTTCTGAATCACAGGTGCCTCTGTAGCAAGCATCTGCATCTCATGTTGTGGTAAATCTAATTTTAACTCTGCACAGGCACTTTCACTCTTTTCAGAGGTAGGCTGGGGATTTGCTCCAGTTCTGGGGGCTTCCAACACAGTTTTACCTGTCTTGTGGCTGGCCTGTTCTCACATGTTTTCATATCATCTTGTGAGCTAAAATAATTATTTCTGTTACCTGCTTTCAGACCGTGGATATTTTCATAAACTGAGGTCTTCTCTGATGAGCATGCTTGTTGAAAGAGTAAATGTGTCAAACTCTTCTGCCTGCTGTGCACTCCCTTCCCTTGACTGCTACGCTCTTCCTGAGCGATTCCCCTGGTTTGAATCCTGCTCTCCTGAACAGTGTAGGCAAGTGCATGCTTTTCTTTGCAAACATACATACACTTCTGTCATAAATAACATCTCTAGGTGGAGTTCTGTCTGCTGGAATCACTGCTCATGATTTTTCTCTTCTGCTCTTACTAGAGACACAGGTGGACCCTTCTGCTAAGCATTTTCTTGCTGCCACAGGCATAGATACACTTTGGCATTAACTGTTGTTGTATTGTGGCAGCATTGCTGGTACAGCTTGGAAGAAGGTTGGACTCAATGATCTTTTAAAACCTGAATATTCTAAGCTTCTAAGACTAGTCATCAACATGCAGGCTTATGTGGCTGCATTACAAACAGATTCTTGTGCGCACTATCAGGAAACATGTGGCAAGACATGTTTTTCTTCATGCTTAGCTGTGAAAGCTGCTCTGAGCAGTGCTTGTGATGGTGTAGCAGACGCTTTTGGAGCTCAAGGGCATACAGGGCTGTAAGGTCCTGTGTGGACCTGGTGAGGTCCTGGTACACAATTAAAGCTGTGAAGCGGTAACTGAAGCAAAAAGAGATGTGGCATGTTTGGTTCATCCACTTTCTGTAAGTGACAATGTGTACAATTCCTCAGCAAATGTTGTCAGGAATCAGCCATTTGAGCTTTTAAGACTCATTGTGGAAAATGTCTGGTCACTGGAAGTTATCCTTGTTTCAAGTGAAGGTTAAACACTGTTCTCAGCACACACTGCTGAGGTAGCTACTCATCTAGAGTTGGCCCGAGGATGAAGAAGGCCCAGTTTAATAAGATAAATAGCCAGAAGGAGAGAAGCTCAGTGATACTTGTTTGGACATACAGCGTTTCAAGCACCAGTAGGTGGTGAGATTGTGGGTATGTGAACCTCAAAGGGTGAATATTGTGCTGAAGCATTTCGGGAGTGGTTTTGGAGTTATCTTCTTGCCCACCTCCACCCTGAGAACTGCATGCCATGCAATGATAGAGGTGGTTGCTGAAATAAATGAGATCAGCCACCACTGCTGACAAGCAGGTTTGATGCAATGGCATCCACACTGGGGACATTGTCATGATAGGCTTGAATTTGCGTCTTGAGTTGGTCAAAATGCTGTCAGGTTGTGTGAAGGGTGAAGAGAGAAACAAATGTGGTGCACCTAGGGAAAGGGGTTGAGGGCTGGTAACTGGTTACCAAGTGCACACAATGTCTGACTGAAGGTAATGGGAATTTGGGCTGAGAAATAGGGCACACAACAGAAGTGTTTTTCAAAAAGGGTGTTGTGTGAATGTTGTTACAAATGCAGGAACCCCTGTGTAATCAAGCAGCACAGGTTTATGCATGGCAGATACACCAGTGGAAAGGTAGCTGCAGTAAAGGGCTGCATAACTGAAGGAAATAATAATAAATATAGTGAGCTAATAAATTTTCAGTCTCAGAACAGGAAAGAGACGACCAGAACAATTTTTTGACCTATGTGGTCTCTAAATGGTTAAAGAATTATGATACTTACATGACTTTGGGTACAGGATAAAGCCCACACATTTTATGCCTGTAGTGAGTTTCTGTAGAAGAGTTGAAGCTGTGCTTTATTGTTTAACCACATACCAAGTGTCTGTGTCATCCTTTGTATGCAGATGAGTGTCTTGTGTGTCCCACCATTGTTGTCTTATCTTTTTCGGAGCAGTGACAGATTGGTGGATTTGTCATGATCTTGTGGCACAGGACCTTTCCCTTTTGTTTTCAGTTGATGATATCCTCTCTGCTGAAGGATTCAGGTCAGTTGGCACTGATTTCACACGCCTTCTGCTGCCAAAAATGTCGTGCTGTCCTGTTCCCATGCTTGTATTGTTTCCTTCCTTGTGTCAGCAGAAACGTTCATGTTTGTCAGAATGAGGAACTCAATCATGAGATCAGTTAGCCTTTTTTATTTTCCCCCCAGCAACTTTTTCTGTGAATCAGTTCTTCAATCTGATGTGCTGTGCAGCTAAACAGATGCTTTTGCTACCACAGGGAGCTCTCAGGCTGGGTGAAAGGAGAAGACAGAGTGGGTATAACAAGTCTGAGGGTTGGGAATTGTGCAACCACTTCATTTGGAGGCAATGCTTAAAGGTTTGTGTCCATAAAAGTCTCTCAGTCTGATTTTGTGCTTGGATACCCACTTCACTGAAATCAACCCTGCCCTGATTTGTTCCTTTTTTCCTGTGTCTGCCGTCTTTCTCTGTTAAGGACTACTTCCAGCTTTGTGGGAGACGTCTCACAAATGCTCACAAATTTTATTGAGCCAAGTTTTATTACTGAAGTTTAGATTAAATACGTTGAAAGATTTAGGCTTCCCAAATTGTAGAAGAAGGCTTCTTTTAGTCTGATATTTCCCCTTCCAATACTCCCTGCTACCATTTTTCCTTTAGCAACTCCACTGTCCAACTAGGCATTAATAGTCACCTAATGTTGTATATATATGTATATATATAGTTTTTCATATAATGTCTGAATTGGAAAAGTTAATAGGTTGTTTTCATGTGACCTACTTTTGGGATCGCCATTTCTAAGTAATGTTTCAGTTTCTTTAACCTCTCTTTAAAAAGCATTCCATAACCTGGAGTGCTCCTGTAAACCAAGAGGCAGCAGTAGTTGGTCAGATCACTTTTTCACTGTTTCCGTTCCCCTTTATTGTTTGCTATTTTGAAGTTTTCCTGAATTACAGATGTAAATTATTCAGCCTTAAATCAATAAAATCATCATCTGCATATGAGAATTTTATGGGAAATTTTGTAGAGTGTTTGGATTCTGAGATATTTTTAGGAAGGGTGTTTGATCCTCTCTGTGTCAGTTTTTGAAGTATGGGTTTTTTTGGATCGTTCAGTACGTGATACAGCTTAGCTTTGTTTCTCAAACATTAACTTGTATACCTGAAAAAGCTGCCTTTGACTAAGGCTTATGATCCGTAACGTGTATGTTGGGCCTCTGTAGTGTGTGGCATTTATTGTGCCACTTGTCACAGTGAAGCGAGAGCTTTACCTTGCAGAGCAGGGGAGTTTGACCCAGCAATGCCTAAGTACAATGGATGTATGGAAAACAAAAGATGCTGGGCACTGAGGGTTTTTTCCATTAATCTTAACCATTTATACAGCTGTGTCTAATGATTAATTTTGTTCTTAGCTCTTATGGATATCTGTTTCTCACAGTCAGCAGTGTCAGGGTTGCATTGCAGGATGTGTATGAGAAGGGCTGACGTAGCATCTGCAATCCAGGCATGTGCATCGTGTATTAGAAAAACCCTTTGCTCCATAACCATCTCAGTAAGTACATGTGTAGCTGAAAAACATGTGCATGTCAAAGTAATTTTGTGTTTCTACTAGCAAACATACAGAGTTTTAAAAATATTCTTCCTTGGCAGCTGTTTAATTGTTTCTGTGTAGCTTTTCAATGCAAGTGGAAAGTCAGTGCATGTGAAAGAAGGACTGAGATTGTTTAACATACTTGAATTTTAACTAAGGGAGAAAAGCTGGTAGTCTTTAATCCTAACCTGCAGTATCTTTTTCAAAATACATGATAAAGTTAAAATGATATTATTTCTTAAGCTGGTTAGACTGAGTGCTGAGTTTTTGCTGTAGTTCTTCTTTGCTTCTCTAAAATCCACAATACAGAAGGTGATTCAAAATAGCATTAGTTGTGATAGAGACACTTCAACAAAATAGGACAATTCACAGAAGCCAAGATGCTCTGACATTCCTCTGTACAGTTGTATTTAATTATCTGCTAAACCAGAGTGCTGAAGACATAGATATATGTAAAATTACTGTCCAGGATTATTTCCAACTTCTTCAAGAGAAGCTTAAAGAGTACATTGTTTAGGGATTTATTTTCTCCATTGACATAAATGAACAAAAGTAGATATTTTGATTGCCTTATAAATTAATATAACCTTTTTTCTAATTTCAGGTTCACTTTTACAATATAAACAAATAAATCCTATTTTTATGCCCCTTAACTATGTTTGTCTGTAAATTAAATTATTAAGTGGTGGTCCTTAACTATTTAAAATAACTTTCGTCTAGTACTATAATATTTAAGAAATGCAGATAGGTTGATACAGGGACAGGATGTAGCAAAAAATAAATAATGCATTTATAGCTTTAAAACATTAAAAACTTGCACAGATGTTTCAGTATATGAGTAGTTCCCATGTAAATCCTTTAAGTAAATGTTGTCATAATTCTTAGTGATTGATATGCTTGTCATCTGATACTTACACATCATACAAGCTAAAAGCTGTAGCTTAATCAGTTATGAAATGTATTTCCCAAGTTACAGATTTATGAACTTTCAAATATGTTCCTAATCCTTCCTGTTTATGTTTTTCTCTATTTTTATTTGCAAAATCTGATGCTTTCTCAAACTCTTTTGTGTTGCACATAACTATCTGCAATCCATGCCATCTCTGCCTCTGATGGATCCTGAACTGCAGGTGGTCTGGATGGTGGTTGTAGGCAGCACCACTTCAGATATCCTGTGCTTTTCCTGCCTTTGGGCACTGTTGAAGGCAGAGATCTGGGACAAACTTTTGCTCTGGCTGGTGCAGCTGCTCCTTGTGTTCACAAGTGAGTATTTAGCATGAGGAAAGCTTGTAGCTGTGTTCTAAGTTCATAGCATCAAAATTTGCTAATGCCAATGCTTCACTGGTAGCCTTCATTTTTCAAACACCACCCAGACCTTCACATTTGCTGCAGTGCATGAACTGGGAGGTTTCTAGTACTGTAAAGAACACATGTTTCTTTCTTAATGAAGAGCCTAATGTGCTCTGAGGTTTCAAGGTAGGGTGAGGAAACTGCAAAGGAAAGCCTCCCTGCTGGCAGTTTTTTCTCCAGTGTCAGCTAGATGCTGACTGAGAGCTGACTTCTCCAGCTCCTTCCTTTGAGGGCAGGTAAGATTTACTCAGAAGGTGGCAGAGTACCTTCTGGCATTGAGAGTTATCCTTTCTGGTGATTTCCTCATTGATGTATGTCAGCCTCACCCTTAAAATAGTTTAAAAAATAAATTATTTCTTTAATAGTTTAAAATTTATTTATTTTAATTTTCTCTTAGTTTATTTGTACTCATACAACCTCCAGATGCTTCCACTTGTACAGGGACACGAAAGCATGTAACCACGCTCTGTTCTCCATCTGCTGCAGAACAGTGATTTCTCAAATGGTGATTTCTCACTCTCCACCTCAGTCAAGGGTGGGTTACACCTCCAGCACCTGCTGCTACCCAGGCTTTGGGGCCTTTCCCAGGGTTGTTGAAATGTATGGTGACAAGTCTGAAGACTCTGACAAATTCCGTGAGGCTTTCTTCTGGTATCTGATTGCTACAGAAATTGGGGTAGGCTTCTGCCATGTGCCACAAACAATGAATATCAACATATTCTACCTAAACAAAATCCTTGAAAAGCACAAGTTTCACATGGTTTTACTGCTTAACTTGGTGGTCTCTTCTTTATCCATCTTCTTTATCCATCTTTATCCAAGGAACTCACTTCCTTGATGCTATTGTCTATGAAGAATAACTGATTATTTTAATCTGATCTTTTGGCGAAAATCTGTATATGCCGTGGTGCTTGTGACAAAGTTTTTATTGCCAAGCTACTTCACAGGTTTCAGCACAGCAAATTGAAATTGTTTTATATTTAAGTAGTCGAATATAAACTATTGAAATAGGTTATAGTCACTAGACTTAAATGGTTAAAGTAATTTCCTTTTCTCAAAGAAGTAAGCTGACTCCAATACTTTTCCAGAAGATCACCTTCTTTTGAATTTTCCCTACAAGAGGTGCTGGAGTCACAACATCAAGGATAGACCTGTGCCATTGAGGAGTTTCCCTTCATTTTCTGTGCTGTCTCTGAAGGAAACTAAGCCAGAATTTAGCAAATGCTGCCTTTCTTACTTAATGTTACGTCCACCTGTACTTGTCCATGTATTCAGGAAGGGAAGCAGCACTATTGCTTATAGAGACTTCCTGTCTTTGCCTCCAACTGCATCTCACCACCACATCTTTGGACTCCTGCCAAGGAGGATGTGGTCTATTTTCTTCTTCTGTTCTGCATTTGGACACAGATTGCACAATTTCCATTTTGTTGCAGCTGTGTCGTGATGAACATCCCTTCTTAGGTTTATGATACAGTGGAGGGTGTGATGTCATCAGCTGACATACTGTCTCATGCCATATTCTACATAAAATGATGCAAGGCATCAGCAGTCCCTGACAATAGCTGTGATTGCTGTCCTGAGAATTCTAAATTCTTTCTGGATGCTGCAGGATGAGACAAGTTTTTTAGAGGAATGACCCATCCAGATTTGGATTACGTGGAAGCTGCTCTCCTCAGCACTCTTGGATGGTTAAGGCTCAGCATTTCTGTGTACCTCTGCACAGCAGCTCCATGCAGTGGAGAAATGTCTAGCATTTTCCTGCTTAGAGAACAGCTGTCATGTTTTAGTGTTGACAGTCAACAGTCATAATATATCACATAAACAAAACAGTGAGATCTTTCTTCTATGTAGGGAAGTCAATGACTTTTGGGAGGTTGTCTTACAAGATAGCTCAGTTTGGTTAAACATCTGGGCTGCTAGTGAGAGACACGGCATAAAAGTTGAAAAAAAACAGAACTTGAAATAAGAATTCCTAAGCCTTACCTTTCTTTTTTACTATAAAAAGTAATGGCTTTTCAGTTTCTAAGCCTATGGATTCCTAGCACCGCAACTAGATGCCTTCCCCCCTTCTCACTCTGAGATATGAATTCCTACTGAGCATTTCTGCCTCATCTTCAAAAATACTCAGAAGTCCTGGGAGTACTGGGACAGCTTCCCAAATGCTTCCCCTTGTCAGCTAGACAGTTTCAGCCCCATTAATGTGGGGGTTTCTCAGCCCCATGAGATGCACTTGTTAGTTTTAAACACAGGGGTAGCCAATGCATGGCATGTCTTCCCGTCAGGCCTCAGCTGAGTTCCTTGGCATTTTCCTGTGGTCAGGGACAGTGTGTCGCAGGGCACATTCGACAGGCATTGGTGTCTTTTGTGAAGGAGCCTTTCAAGGTCACAGCCCTGAGCAACCTGTTTCCTCTGGCAGAGAAGGGTGTGAGCATGAATGACCACTCACATGAAGGACGTGTAAGGGCTGTTTATTGATAACTACAGATAATTCCAGATGTATTCCATATCTGTATTCACTGTCCTCTGTTGTTCTGCCTCAAGTGCTGTCAACTGATTCTGGTATTTAAAGATCGTAAAGAAACCAAGAATACAGCAGCAGCTACTTGTGTCCTCCTAGAGGGAGGAGATGTGAGCACTTCTGCCCCAGCAGCTCCAGTCATGCTTGGTCATAACGTGAGTGGACAGTATCTCTCAAAGGTATTGGTTAGTGGTAACGTGAACATTTAGGAATATAGCAGAGTGGCATTTGAAAGCACTTTATTTTGTGGATGAAGTGTGCATGTCTTAGGACTGTTTCTGAACAGCCTACCAGGTAGGCAGTTGTTTAATACTGCTGTCTTATTTTGTAGTAAATCAAGGTTTATCCAGACCAGAATGATGGCACAGGCTTGTCATGGGGTGCTGAATATATTCAAGCTTTTGCCCTAAAACTAAATTACTTAATTTTTGTAATGAAATTGGTCCCGAAAACTTTGTAATCACTAAAATGTATATATAAAAGTAGAAATACATATTTCAATTAAGAGGGTATCAGGTATCACAAATACAGTTAAACAAGAGCCTTATGGGTGTCTTCACAGATCTTAACTGTTGATGGTTTTTGTCACTACCTGGTCTTTATCTTTCATAATGTTGCTAACCCTTTTTTCTTTCCTGGAGGTGTATCAGACACTTTGATCAATAGTTTCTCTCTGGTTCAGTGCAGAAACAGATACTATTTATTTGTTGGGGTTGGTAGTTCTGCTGAGATGCAGAAGATACTGTTTCATTTGTCTTATTTAGTCAAAATAACATTTATGTCTAGTTTGAGTTTTAGTATAAACCACCTGTGAATAATTAACTTTCCTGTGCAGCCAATTTTAGAGTAGACACTTGTAGTTACAGTGTTTTTACTCTATGAAACCAGTACTAGGTCAAATTAAAAAATCTGTAGCTTTACACATGAGGATTTTGCCATTAAAAAATTTGGGGAGGAAAAAACTGCTTTCTTACTCACCAAGGGATTTCAGCACACAGCCCTGGATCAGGTGTCAGCACCCTCAAAAAGAGCTGACCAGTTTACACAGGATGCATAACCACCAGCAGGTGAGGTAAGGACTTCCTGGTCATCAGTAGAAGTTGACATGCATGAAGTCCTAGTTCCTGTCTGGAGAGAGATGTCCATGGAAAGGTAGTACCTGTGGCCCCCAAAAAATTAGTATCCTGGACCTCTGAAACAAGACCCTTCTGTGAATGGAGGTTGTTAATACCTGAATTTGACGTAAATATAATTTGTGGGCTTTTTTTTTTTTTTTTTTAAATATAATGATGTTAAAAATAGTTTCAAGGTGATAAAAAATTCTTACTTCAAGTCTCAGGCAATGTCAGACATTTCTAACCCTGTTCAGTTTTGATTTCATTTAGAAACCAATTGGTAAGAAGGCATAAGTAGATTTGAGTTGGAGATCAGATAAAATGAGCATAAATCTCTGTGGTTATCAAATACATTACTTTCTTTCAGATCTTTGTTGCACAAACATGATTAACTAAATGGTTTCTGGTTTTTGTTGTGCACTTTGGCCTGTGTACATCTAATTCTGAGAAGAATTTTACAGCTGCATCTAAAAGAAAGAGCTGGCATTCATGTGTAACACCCTTCAAAGGATACATATTCATAGGTACCACATTTCAAAGGATCTGGAAGAAATAGGTAGACAGTATACACCCCACGGTGCTCTGAGTGTGCATGGTCAGTGAAGGCTCTGCAGAATGTGTCGCCCAGAGTCACGCAGGGGATGCTGACATTTGTTACACCTTACGACTTTAAAATGCAACATTTCATGATAAGTGTACTTGCGTGCTTCTTAAAAACTAGAAAAATAGAAAATTGTATCAAGTTCACAAATCTAAGACAAAGCAACAGTGTTTGCCATCAGTCATCACAATGTACCAGTTTTGAGCAGTAATTTTTTTAAAAATTACATTCTTTTTCTTGAAGTTTTATATTTAGACAGATTTCTTTGTCTTAAATACTTGCATATTTTTGTCTAGTAGTTAATTTTTTTTTCACTATTTGCCCATTCATTCACTATTAAGTGTTTGTATATCACCTATTTCTGATAAATATTGGAATAAAGATCAGAAACCCTCTATGACAAATTGGAAGTTTTGTTTTTCCCTTGCAGTCATTAGGACCAAAAATGCTCTTGTTTTTATTTTGTCATGCTTGTGACTTTTGTAGAGAAGTTTTCACTTCTTAACCCCTGATTCATGTTGTTTGATAGACTGATGTACTTACTTCTAGATTTACAGGTATCTACATATGGAGTCTACTTTGTTTAAATTCCATAGGAATTTTGAAAAGAAATTAGATTATTTGTGCAGCAGCTATTGAAGAGCTGTCAAGAATTGGTCCCAAGCTTGAAGGTCAGTCTGCATTTACAGTATAAACTGTGGAGTAAAAACCACAGAGGATTATGAAAGCAAACTCTCAGGAAATGGGGAAACATGATGGCTTTAGTTTTATGTTTCCCAAACATGCTCACTGTTTACTCTCAGGTAAGTTCCTGCTGGCTTTTTCCTGATGTTAAAAATAAGCTATGTTATGTAGATGTTGAAATTATCTGTTTTGGGAAGGCATTGCTTTATCTTTGAGTCAAATATATTTGTAGCCTGGCCTCATAATGCCACATTTCAGCTCTGCTTTTCTGCTCATCAGCTGGACTTGCTACTGTTTTCTCCACACAGTCAACTGCAGTGAGATCAAGTAAGAGAGTTCAGTTGTAAAAATCTGGTTTGAACGAAACAGCTGTATAGCCAAGTGAACATGTCAGCTTCGTGCTAAATAGATGCTGTTTTAGTGCTTTCAGTTAATGTCTTCCGTTGTACCATTCTCTTAGTTTCACAGTTAAGACAAGCGTGTCATTTCTGGTGTTTGGTAATGGAGATTTGTTAATGCAGATTTGCTTTTTCAATTTCGCTTACAGAGATGAAGAACTTGATAACTCTACATTGGCTTAAAATACAGATCAAGATTTTTGGGAAAATCTCAGTTGCTTAGATAGCATTGTTTTGAGTAATGGGAATGTTGTAAGTGGTGGCAGTTTTTTCAGAGGGAACATAAGTGCATTTGTCATACATTTAGGATTAAATGCTCTAAGGCAGTCAGGAAGCAGAAAACATAGATTTAGTACTTTCTATTTTCATACACACCTAAAAACATGGTAAGCAATTGTCTCTACCCATCACTGATTAAACTAGAATATCCGATTTTTTCTGATCATATCTCTGTTACTATAAATTAGCTACATTTTTAAAAAGTGTTTTCTAGAGGTTTTAAAAAAATACTTGGGAAAAAAATATTGGAGGGGGGTGCCCCAGATAACTGCAGTTTTACAGTGGACATAGAAACAGCAACTATTACCTAATTTTAGGTATACCATCCTTTCACCACCGTTTGAGTTGCTCTTAATTTTCAAAAGAAAAACATTTTTTGAGTATTTGAATTTTCACAAAATTAATGAGACACTGTCTTTTTGTGGAGGTGAGATGAAAAAAAGTTTAATACTTGGGAATGTTTTTCAGACCTAGTTGATGTTGTATGTGGCATCTTTATACATGGTGTTCCTGGTTTATGGCGGGCACTTTAGTTCTACATAGTAGTGACATTTGAGACTTCTTAACATCAGAGCTGGTATCAATGCTGCACATCAGGTGAGAGGCCAGCCGGATTCCCAGTGATTTGCTGAGAGCTGGAACCCCTCTTTCCTTTCCCACACTGACCTCCCCACTGCTCCTCCACCCTGCTGTACCTTGCTGGGGACCCGTACCTAGAAACTGTTGTGGCATGACCACTTCTGCACAGAGCTGACTACAGTGTGAGGAGTCACATTCATCCTATTTGAATTCCTGAAACAGGGGAGATCTAGTCTGGTCCAGGCCCCTGTTTCATCCACTGTTCCCCTCAATAATCCACCACCTCTGCATGCAAAACAATCCCTCATGTCTGGTAAGAGGAAATGCTGGCACTGACTTTGCAGCTGGGAAGTTGAGTTACAGGTAACTCAACACATCCCCTCCAAGGGAGAAAAACAAGAAGGTTACGTTATCCCATTTCTGGGAAGGCAATGGCAGGCTAGGGAAGGGAAAAACATGGAGGGCAGAGCAGGGCTGACATAAGTCATTGCAGGCAGAATCTGGGAGCAAGGTGTGAGCCTCCTGAGTAGCACAATTGCATCCATACTTTGAAGTGATACTTGAAATTTTGGTGTGGTTTCAAATTCATGGAGCCAAGCTGTTACCACTACATCATCTGCTTTATTGCCATCTTAATGTACCTATCCTCTAGATGTGTTTAAGGTTTTTTTCACTCCTATCTGGGATTTGGGTTGGAAAAAAATGATGGGTGTTTTGTACTGCTACCTGATGTTTTGCTGACTGGCTTCAGGTGATGTCCTCTGCTTCAGAAGCGTTTAGTTCTCCAGGTCTGCCATTCCTGCATGTACAAAACACAGTTTCAGCCTTTCTGTGTGTTGCAGTATAAAATGCTATCACAGGGCTGTATGGGAAACCTCTTTTAACCAGTGCTCTCCTGCTCTGTTCCCTAAACGAGCAAAACACATTGAAGAGGACCTGCTCTTTTTTACTCAGGGCGCTGTTGCCACCTCGTGGCAATGGCCAAAACCACCAGCAAATGCTCCATGACCTACATCAGTTGCTGACAGGTGTCCCGAGTGAGATGGATGTGGGATGCACAGAGGGGAGCAGGTGGATCTCTTCTGAGGCTTGACCTCAGTGCAACTCTCAGAAGTTTGTTACAGGGGGTTTCTGATCAAAGTGCCGCATTCCTTGTGTGCAGAGTCAGTGGCAGTCTTTTTTCTTTCTGTCGTCCCATTTATTTTCTAGTGGACAAAGATAGTAGCTATTGTCCATACTGAGCCTCAGATTTTGGAAACACGCTGTAAAGTCCTAAGACTTTAGGAAGAATTGCAGAAGCACAGCCCTGACAGACCATCCACTTGAGCAAGTAAATCATCTTGAGTATGTGCCATAATTCAGCTCTCTGTAAACAAGATGTTGAGCAACAAGGCTAAGAAGTCTTGTTCAGATCATGTTATCCACAACTTTTTTTTTTCTTTGGAAACTGAATACTTGAAATAGTTCCTGAAAGTCTTGCAATAACCCTCTGAAGTGGTATTCAGTTTGGCTGAGCCCCGGGTGCAGACTGTGTTACTATTGTTGCTAAAGCATTCTAAAGCCTGAAGTATGGGTTTCCTGTAAAGTGGATGAACTCATTGAGAAGTTAGACATACTTCTATGGAATAAACTCATTTGGAGTCCAGCAAAATTCTGATGTGTTTTGTTTGTTTGGGTTTTTTAATTGGAACTGAGAGCAATCAATAGAAGTCCAATATTGAATTTTTAATACAATGTGGAAATGCTAACCCAAGTTTACACCTGAAATTTGCCTGAATATTGCTCACTAGTGTAAGCTTGCTTGGTAGAGGGAAAAATGAGCAAGGTATGGATTTTCAGTGGTTATAACTAGATTAGAGATCATCGAAGCCCTTCTTTTTGAGACAAGTATTTACTTTTAGCTGCAATTAATTATATGTATATATATATTTTTTAAAAAGTCAGAGAGCTAGTTGTGGTTTAAATTCACTTAGCCACAAAAACAACAACAAAAAAAATTAAAGGTTAGCAACATATGTCCTATAAATGGACACCACATGCTTATGCTGGCATGGTAAATGGAGAGGAAGAAGAGGAAGATGGTGCTGCTCTGGTAGACTGACACTCTCACTTGGAACAGCCTGAAGTGCTGCTTCCTCAAGTGTGCTTTAGTTACGAAAATGTTACCATAAACCAGAGAAAGCAAGTGCTGAAAATCTTCCCTCTAAGACTTCCATAAATAATGAGTTCCTGAGTTTCTTTGGGTGCCTTTCCATCACTTGTTCAACATAGTTAACATTTTGCAAAAAAAAAATCCAGCTCTTGCAAGTGGTCCTCCAGATTCTTCAGTGGCTTCAGTCTAAGCTTTATGCAAATTAGAAACTGATTTAAAAGCCAATTTGGAACAAGCAGAAATCAATATGGTTATTTGAAGGAATACCATATAATTAGGTACATCTGGCTTGTGAATGTAAACTATAGCTAAACTCAGTTTTAAAGAGCAAGCTCTGCTTAGGTTTAATATCCATTTAAATCTCCCTTTTAATCTCTTAATTAAATTTGTACTAAAAAGAGATTATTCACATAGGTATATTTAAGTTTTTTTTATTTGAAATTTTATCTAGATAAGATTTCTATTTGATATGCAAGTGGTGTTTTGACATGATTAATGTCTTTGGCATCTTGGAGAAAAAGGGCATAGTTTGATTGTTACACATTAGCAAGATCCTTGGATCGTGTGCTTGGGACTGGAACACAGCCCTCACAAACCGAGACACATGTGTTTTCCCACGTGTACACTGCTTTTATATGAGCAGAAACTTTCCTTCTTTTAAGATAATATTCAGTTTCCTGTTCTGTCAGCATCACTGCCATACCTTAAAAAATCCAAAACCAAACAACATTATTTGCCATACACTCCAGTAGCACTGTTTAAAATGTACTGTATGTAACACTGGGTCAGGCATCTTTGTTCTTGAGCTCTTTTTGAGTTTTGGCGATGTGATACTAGATTTTCTGTTTTTAATTAAAATATCCCTTTTCAATTAAAATTGTTCTAGCACTGTGTTTTGGTCCATAGGCATCTGGCAATACCTCTTTATGTCTTGCTGAGAACAGATCTGGTGTAGTACCTATTCTATTGGCCTGTGGTGGTCCTGTCGGGTTCTGTGCAGCACACTGACTCCCCCTACTTGTCAGGGGAAACTGTGACATTATGGCATGATTTTTGTTTTCAGTGCAGGCATTTTTTTCCAAATGTATGTTTTTGGTGCTCTGCCCCTCAAATTTCTTAGACCTTGCTTTTATTTTTGCAAAGGCTGCATCTTCATATAATAACATAAACATTTCATAAGAATTACACCGTAAACTACTGCTGGGAAGCTTATTTTTCTATGTCACAAAACTACAAAACTAGCTCTGGTCTGCTTCACTAGACCAGAGGATTGCACTTTCCTACCTTTATTCATGCAGGTCACAGTCTCATTGTCTCCAACATTGCTCTTTGCTTGGCACAGCACTATTGGCAGGAACAGTTTGTGTGTGGTCCTGTTAAAGGACAAAAAGTTAAAATAATGAGTGAAATGTTGGCTACTGGAAGAAACAGTGCTATAATCCAGTGTCATACATGTTGCAGTCTTTGGTTCAAGGCCCTCAAAAACACCATTGTTTAACTTCTGTCACAACCTGTATGAATGCAAAAGCATCAGCAGCTGTCAATGATTACCTCCTCCTTATGGATAGCTGTGCTGGTTTTGGCTGTGGTAGGGTTAATTTTCTTCCTGGTGCCTTGTATGGGGCAGCGTTTTGGATTTCTGCTGGAAACAGTGTTATTACAGGGGTGTTTTCCTCACTGCTGAGCAGGGCTTGCACAGAGCCAAGGCCTTTTCTGCCCCTCACCCACCCCCCCAGCAAGTGGTTCGGGGCTGCACAAGAAGTCATGGTGTTGCTCTGTGTGTGAATTTTCAGAGTGATTTTGAAAGAAAAAAGGTAAGCCAGTGAAACCGTTTCTGAGCTGAAAGTGGTCTTGTACCCTGGCAGTGTGCTGTTCTGTAACAAATAATGATCACTGTGAGGTTGAAAGGTGGGGATCAGTCTGAGCCACCATCCCAGGCCTGTGCTGAGACTGTGCTGTGACTGAAAAGTCCAACAATTAACGGGAGATGCAGCTAAAATTTATGAAGAAAGCTTCATTTTGAGGCTAAGTGAAGGAGTTTCCTCACCTCTTAACCGCAGGAGCTTTTGAGTAGAGTCCACAACAGCTTAAAAACAACTGTTGTCACTATTTGGAAACTTAAAATATCAACATGTTTGTGACAAGGACAGAGGTTTGGAAGATGCACACTGCATGCTGTCTTGACAGTTTGCAATGTGGTTACTATTGTTATCTTCTTGTGTGGTCAGCTCTGAATAATTATAAATGTGGTCGTGGGCTTTGCAGAGGTGGGACTTTCAAATGTTATAGCAAAGTTATGTTCAACATTAATCACGTTCAACTTTGTGAAGCCTTTTGTGTGTGTATCTTCTGCCCTCTCTCTGTCCGTTTTCTTTCGGAGAGAACAGCTGAGGTGAGCACTGTCTGTTAGGGAAGTTTCACTGCATCCGAATGGAACCCAAGATCTGTCCCCTCCATGCTGCTTTTTCCTATCCCTCACTTGGTAGGCTTGTTGTGAATTCATTTGTCACCCCATGTTGCTGCTCCTTCGGCCAGTTCATTGTCAAAAGGAGGGCTTCAGACATACTTTTGTACAGCTTAGTCTGTGGTGAAGCCCTGGATTTTACTTATTCTGAAGGCCACACCAGCAGTGTGGTGTGGATTCATTCAGCAGCAGATTTGTCATGTTTTGCTTTTACCATTTGGAAATGGAAGAATGGACAGACCTCAGCACACCAGTAGCAGGTGGAGAATGGATGTTTTAACAGGAAGGTCTAGAAACAGGAAAGGAGGACAGCATAGGAAGGGGAGAAGAATAGAATTAAGGGCTGGATGCCAAGCATGGTGCAAATGCTGTTGAGTGATCCCCGAGTAAAATTATCGGGTGACAATGATATGTTTCCATAATTTGTTAACTTAACAACTGTTAACCTTTTATAATTTATTAACTACATGGTAGAAACATACACTATCATTCACAGGTTTCCCCAACAGGTGGGGGTATTGTGAGTGTTTCAGCAAGCCATAATCATCTGCTTTGGTCTGAATTCTGTTGTGCAAAGGGGAAATAACAAGTTAAGGAATAACAAGCAGCAAGGATCAGACCAAACCCAGGAGTACACATATTTTTCACATCTGGATTATAGCTCAATCTGCTAATCTCTTATTTATTTTGTTCCTCTATCTTTTGGTGGGCTGAGTTTTCCTAAGATAAAAACAGTACCTGATAGTTTATGTGCATGAAGAAAAGTTGGTTTAAAATTCTGCACCATATATAACTGAGATGTTAGAGCTTGCTGTTACATGGAAACACTGAATACTGCTGAAAACAGTATTTCTGACATTTATCATAAGATAAGCACTGTCTAGGTTATCTTGATAGATGTCTCGTTTATGGTGGAAGATAACACAGTAGTAAAGTCTGGCTACAGCAACAGATAGGCTATTGTACCTAATGTTCTTACTTACAGAACTGTGTAAACAGTCCTATTAAAACCACACATCTAATCAAGATCTTTTTTTAAATTCAACTACAAAATTATTAAATTGCATAAGAGTTGGAATTTGTTTTTGCTGTGCTCACACCTCATGGACAGTGCATATTGCACTTTCTTTTGCAATAGTAGAAGTAATACAGCTACAGATGGTGTTGCTTTACCTCTGTATTAGGAAATAACTTTAAAATAGCTTCTTGGTTTGCCCGGTTTGCTTGGTCTGTTTGTAACTGTGTAAGCACACAACTGAAAGCAGAACAACTTAGATAAAGAAGGCATAATACAATTCTTTGCTTCAGCAAGAAAGCTGAAACTTTACTTTTTTTTCTGTGACCGTACCACTCCCTCCACACTTTCCCCGTGCCCCATCCCACACACGTGATGCCCACGTGCAGCTTCATGCAGCGCTGCCCATGTGTGGCAGCAGCAGAAGGCACAGACAGCGGGCCAGCACTGCACCCTCGGGCACCTGGGAGCTTGGCAGGTGGATTTGTGCATCCTAGGAGATGGACAGTGCTGGAAGAGGCAGCAGATCCTGCTTTTGTGCTGCAAGATCTCGGTGCTCTGAGAGCTCGTCCACCAGTCTGAACTAAGAGAGAAGGGCTAGAAAACAAAAATATTTCCTGTTTTACAAACCTGTGCATCTTGAAAGTCAGTGCAATTGTGATCTGCTTGCCGAAAAAAAAGGTTGTAGTGATACTGGCAGGAATGAAAGAAAGGAGCAAGTCAAGGGCATGCTTCTGCTGTCTTTGCCTGCTTAATCAATCAGTAACTTCTATAAAAAATCTTTCAGGTAAAATCTACAAGTTAATGAGGCACCTCTTGCAGAAGATGTAGCTATAGTTAATTTCCTAATGATATCTCAGTGTGGCTTCCAGACTTGAATTTAACAATTTTCCTCTTATATTCTATGAGGAAAAATCCCCATTATTTGTATGTTTTTTTTCTGAGATACCATCTTGTTGCTATCATGAGAGGGCAGCGTGTTTGGAGATTCCATGTATGTATGCAGACCAGACCTGATACCCTTTTTCCTGCTTGGAAGGTTTTAGACTTATATATAACAATCTTACATCTTGTTCCCCCTCAGAACATTAATTTTGAGAAAAAGTCAAAACTCTTGAGAACTGGTGAAATCCCTTATAGTGTAGTACATAATTTCCCATTACATTTTGAAAATTGTATACATAAAAAAAATAATATATGTGAGTGATTCAGGATAGTATCCAATGTTTTCCTTATCCTGTATGAAAACTTGTATCATGTATCTATAATCCACACACGTTGAAGAGTTTGAGAAGCTGAAAATCTGTTAATCCAAACCTCTAGAATCAGAAATCGGTACAACAGCTTGTTGTGGCTACAAAAGAGAAATGGCAAAAGAGTTTCTTGTGTTTTTCCTCTGGGAATTCTGGCCTTCCCTCTGCAACATTTTCTGTCCAACTGTGTGGTGGGTTTTAAGCCCTTCATTGTAGGAAGTTACTTTTGTTTTCTGTAAGAGAATTTGCCCTACAAAATTTTGTTGTGTCTAGTGGTTCTATTTTTAGAGTTCTTGTAATTCTTTGTTTTGTCCTTCCTGTTCCATATCACATGCAGAGTTTACAATTAAAGAGGTTTTTTGAGCTTGCTTATTTAGCATGATTGCTAAATGGCAAAGCATTATCCCTAAGTTATGGTGTCTTTTAGTTTATTCCATGAAATCAGCTGTTTGAAAAGCTTTGTTTATAGCACTCCTGTGAAAGCCAGTAATTTGTTCAACTACACAGTCTTACACGAGTCAGTGTAGTGCAACACTTTTACTTTCTCATAACTGATCCACACAACATTCTCCACCTTGCTAATTTGTGGGAAAGAAAATTTCAACAGCATGGCTCTTGGTACAGCATAAAGAAACCATACCCGCAGTTTTGTGTATTGTGATCTTTCAGGGTACTTGTACACCTTTTCCCTTTGCCTCACAGTTGGGAGCGTGCTGGGACACCCAGGTCTCCTCAGCTGCCATCGGGGTCTGTCATGTGGCTTCAAATAATTCCACAAGTTACAGTCAGCAAAAGACACACAACTGACTTATGGAAAGGGACTGGTGGCCATCAGCTGTACCAAGGAGTTGCAGTTGGACATGGATCTTAATTTTTTATTGTTCAAAGGTTTGCAATCCATTGAATGCGACATTCTGGAAGAGCAGAAGTTATTCACATGGCAACTTTGTGTTAACAAAATATGGGGAAGTTTGGGTTTTTTTTTTTTTAATCCCATGAATGTGTAATCTCTGAGATGTGACATTACCATGTTCTTCTCTAGAACTGTTCTAGGGCTGTACAGGGGTTTTCTCGCAGTGGAAGATTTAGTCTTGCTTCCATGGCAGCTGCCTCCTTTTGAAAGCTTCTTGCTGATACTTTTCTGGTAGTGGTGCTGCTTCCTCTTTTTTTATAAAACAAAACATAATAGTCTTTTTTGATGTTTCAGAATCTTCTTGGCAGCAATTTTAGCACCATTTTCTTTGCTACTAAGATACTTACTATTCTTTTGTTATGTATTTATAAAATATGTAACAGGATTTTCAACTTCTGTATCTAATAAACAAATCCTTCTGTAAATAGAGCTGTCTCAGCATGGATTGTGACACTACACATAAGCAGGGTTTTGCGCTGGACTGGGGATGTGCTGACACACAGCTACCCATCCCTTCACAATTCCCCATGTGCTACTGTAGTAAGCCAGGGCCTGGCTCTAGTCTGTTCTTGCTGTGGTAACCCTCTCTTAGGGTTTAGCAGAAGTCAGGACAATTTACAGATGATGAGTTAAAAGCCAAGCCAAACCAAAACTAGCTAAATTTTTTTGCAAAGTAAAACCAGAAGTTTTTTTGTTTTGGCAGAGAAGGGTGGAAAGGACCATACCCCTCCTTGTCTTACCCAGCTTTATAGCTTTTAGGCTTTTAGCCACTGAAGTATGTCAACCCATTTTTGTGTGCTGCACACAGACAAATTCATTTTCCTCTGGGAATTCTGACCTTCCCTCCATGACTGTGTCTGTCCAAATGTGTGGTGAGTTTTAGGCCTTCATTGTAGGAAGGTACTTTTCTTTTCTGTAAGAGAATCTGCCCTGTGAAATTAAGCTGCACCTACTAATTATGTTTTTAGAATTCTTGTCATTCTTTTTTTTGTTGTTCCTATTCCATATCACATGCACAGTTTACAATTAAAGAGGGATTTTTTGGAGTTTCCTGACATTTTACTCACCATGGAATCCAGATCAGTCTGGATGCTTTGACAGATGTCACTTTCCCGCAGATGTAGTGTCATCCGTTACCTGGGCTCCAGTGTTTTCCACAGACTCTGCTTAATTTTTACCTGCCTTATTCCATTACTTTTCCTGTCTTTCTAAGTAAAATAATTAAAGCTGATTGGGTGCAGACTCTGAAAAAGGTGATAATGTCCTCATTATTGTATGCCAGTACAAGTCCCCGCTTAACCTGAGATCAGAAAATTACATACTGAAACAGTCTTTAGCCAGGTTGGAGTCTTTTCAGCCAGTGCATGTATTTTTAGGAGGCCTAACAACCAAAATTAAACAAAAAAGAATTTCTAGAGTCTGAATTGAGACCCTGTATGCAGGAGTAACAGGACTGAGTGAGGAGGTGTGATTTTGATTCTGTAGGGAAGAAACAAAACAAAATCACTGTATTTTTGTTATCTATCCAGCGAGGTATAAAGTTTCTGAGAGATTTGAGAAATCCTAGTTTGTAGAACTTGCTGACATTTAATCACAGTCTTATTATCTCTCTGTGTCTGTCTGTCATCTAAAATAACAAAAGGCATCCATCTAATATGTAAATCATGCAGGGTTCTTGATGCTGGCTTATATTCCTATCTCTCTACAGCACTTCCTTTGATTAAAGGACCCCAGCGGCTCTTGCAGTTCTGCTGGACTAACCTTATGTTTCTTCCTGTTCCTTTTCTATTCTGTGTGAAGTTTTTTGAGTGGTTTTAGTCTCCTCAATAGTAATTACCCCAAATTATTACTGTTTTGTTGTTTGGCTTTTTTTTTTTAACCTTGAAAATGTGGCTTCTTTAGCTACTCTGGTGTTGTAATTGGGATAATATTCAATTTCATTCTCTGTACTTTGAAGGGTGGAACTTTGTACACCACAGCAGATGATAAGGCCTGTAGAAGACAGCTAGATTCTTGAGGAATAACTTTAGGGAACCCACGGAATTACGTGTATTGCAAAAGAAGACATGGGCAGTGTCACCAAAAGCCTTTAAATAAAACGAAGTCTGTCTTTCCTAAGTGTGGGAGAAGCACATGGCAAAGGACAGTCCTTATCATAAAATAACTGAAAATAGGATAAAAGTGCTTACATTCTGAAGTATTATTTACCCCAGTTCACAGAGCAACTTTGCTGTAGGTGAAGAATTTGTACTGCCCTTCATACTGTATCTGTTATTTACAAGGCCATCCTACTTACATCTGGTCTTCCCAGCTTTGTGAGCGTTTAAGCCTTAATGAGTACAAGTGAATGTTACAATCTGAACAGTTTATTTTTTTTTTTCCTCTGTGCCCCGGTGCAGAGCAGCTAACAGCTGTGGCTCTTTCTGACTTCACTGTGAAATACACTTACTTCTACTTGACTCCGGTAAGACATTTGCTAACTGCTAATAGCTGTTAATAGCTTTACCTCCGGGAGACCCTGACAGCCCTTCAGGCCCACACATTTAACCTTGTGACTGAGACGTAGGTGGGAATTTGCATGTTGGAGCTGGCAGTGCCATCAGGCTTTCACTTGAGAGACCACACCTCTTCTTTTGTCGGAGCAGTCATCGTCGAGGTTTTGTCCTGTTCTCTGTGCTAAGAATCTATTAAATGAGTAAGTAGGGAAAGACGGTTCCTTAGGACAGTGGTTTTGCTGGAGGCTGTGCGAACTGAGAATAGGCTTCCAAGTAATTACTCCGCTTTTGCACTGGAGGCATTGCAAACTGTGAGGTGGCTGCAGAAGACCCCTGTTCTCTTGCTGTAAAACTGTAAAACGCAGTAGTTTAAAATACCAATATTTTCTGGGATGTGTGTGGGGTAACTGTAGCACAAAGAAATCAGATAGTTTTTCCTACAAGGTAAGGTGAATTGCTAGTCTCAGGGTAGATGGCACCATGCACTGGGCATGAGTGAAAGAAAATAATTTAGATTAAACTACCTGAAAGAAAGCTGCTACTTCTCATCTTTAAGCATGTATTTAGTCATCCAGTATTAGTCAGTGTAATTACGGAGGCTACACAAGTAATTCCAGATAGCAAACAGCGTTGAAATGTACAGTTTAGGCTTAAAAATAAAACGATTTAAAATAGATTTTCCTGCAAGTTAAGAGAGTCCCAGTGTGATTGTCAGCCACCGCAATCAGACACTGCTCTGCACTCAGGGCTTTTTTGGCCTCTCCTGCTTGCTTTCTCATACCACGTTGGCAAGCTGCAACAAGTGAAAACTCCACCCTTCTACAGTCTGGGGAGAATAAGATTCATAAACGGCAACAGCTGGCGAGTAAAATCGGGGTTCCTCTGAAGGTGGTGGTTTTTCAGACAGCCGCTGCGTGCAGCTGAGAAAGGGGCGGGATCCTTTTCAAGTACGTTAGTTGTGATTTGCTGAATTCGTAGACTTTTCCCCTCAAAACCCCAACCCTCTCTCTCTCTCTCTTTTTTTTCTTTTTTTTTTTTTTAAGAGGGAGAGAAAGAAAGGGAGAGGGAGAGAAGTTGACTTGCGTCTGCATCTCAGTGCGCACGTCAGCGTTAATCTGGTCCCCAGAGCCTTGCCTGACACCATGAGTTCGGAAGCCGATGAGCCCAAGGAAGGTACGGTTTTTAACTCTTTTCGCAGGAGAGGAAATAATGCACGCTGCCTCTCTGAGCATGGAGGAGAGTTTCTGCTCTCTTTAGCTGTCGGGTATTCAAAGGGGAGGGGAAAAGGCCTTTGCACAACTATGCGAAGTCCGGCCGATTTTGCAGGATATGAAGTGACCAAAGTGCTGGCACCCCGGGATATCTGTCTGGACAGTGGTAATTTACTCACTCGTGGACTACTGATAAGTGGAAGAAAGAGTGTTTCAAAACAGTGGTAGTTAAATGTCGAAAGAGGAAGATTTCTTTCATTTGGAAGCACCGTATTTTTCAGCAAAAGAGGAAGTTGCATGGGGGAGAAGTGAAAGGTCATTATTCTGGGAATAAGGTTGATGCCATTTACTGCCCTGCCAATGAGTGTGCATGTGTGTGCATGTGCACGCGTGTGTGTTAAAACAGAGGAGTGTGCCAAAACTACACCGTGCTGCTGCTGCTGCTTCTGGAGTGGAACGTGTGGAGGGGCTGGAAGTGCTCCAACAAAAATGCAATTATTCCCTGGTGTTGATCGGGATTGGGGTGTGAGAGGGATTCGGACAGTGGGGAGCAAGCGGGGGGGAGGAGGAGGGCAATTTCCTGAAAGTGCCTGTATACAAAAGGGCATTTATACAGATGAGGGAACGGGGCAGAGGTGGGGTTGTACGATGGATTTCTTAGAATAGAATTGATGTTTCATGGTTACACATAGTCCTTAGGGAGACTCAAGCATACAGAGATCCAGTATGGCTGAGAAAAACAACTTTAAAAACCCCAACAGAAAAGCAAGCACTAAGGCAACCTAAGCATTTTGTATTTGTTGAAAACGAGAACTTTTCGGAATGTTTTAGATGGTTTTCCCCTCGCAGTCTGTACAACTTCCTTCACTTGAAGTATAACATTACCAGGGTTTACTTGCTTAAGAGTATTTTGTTAATTTGCAAAAAAGTCTGCTTGCACTGAATCAAACTTAGTGCTAATACTGCTGGTAGAACCTGGGAAGTAATGAAGCCCGATAGCCTCTGTTTTGATAAGAATAATCCTTCTATTTTTCTTCTTGTCAAATGAACAGCTGAACCAAAAGGCAGCTCTTGGTTTGTTACTTTTTTTCCTCAAGAAGGTTTTGTAGTACCGATTTGTTGAAAAGCAGAACTGTAACAATTATTTCTCTATAGAAACTTCGAAAAAGAGAATATGTGAACATTCTCCCTCAGTTTTACAGCAGGAGAGATCTGCTTGCATGCTATAGCAGGAAAGAACCTCTTGTATGGTTTCATACAGGAAGCTCCAGACAGTTTTACTAAGCGGACTATATTTGAAATGTAGATTTTATTGTTTGAAGAAATGTCTTGCCTTCTTAGATGACTGATTCTTAAAATCCCCTTTAAATAGGTTTGCTTTTCTGTGCATTTCTTCATAAACAATTTGAGATGCCAGGATTTTCATGCTGAAAAAAAGCATTTGAAGCAGGTGTCTGAGACAGAAAAGAAAGGGTAGCTTTTTGATTAGTTATTTTTAGCTTGGGGAATATTTGGGTTTTGCTGTCCTTTGTTCTTAATGTGTTAGAATGGAAAATGAAACAGTAATCATTGTGGGAAGATGAGGTACAGATGTCACTGAGAAGGTTTTTCAGTCAGTCTGTAAATGTATTCCTGCTAATATATTCACATCTTTAAAAGAACAATTTAGAAAGTGCATGAGAAAAGGGGTGCTCAGTGTGTATGTGAACAAAAACTGGGATTAACAGGTAAAAATATAGAATTGCAGCTGTTACGCTACTTTGCCTAGTCTGATTAAACATTTATGGAAGCATAAAATACTGAAAAATATAGTCAAATACTGAAAAATACAGTCAAATACTTGTGTATTTGTAGTGATCCACTGTATGTAGCATAAAATAGAGTCTTTCAACTAACAAGCTCTGTTTCATGAAGAAACTGTATTTTTGGATAAAGAAAATTGATGCTTCACAAATTCAAACTGAATGTGTGGCTCAGTCTTTTGACATTGAGGTTATATAATTTTTTAAGTGGTTTACCAAAGGGGAGGTGGTTGATTTTTCCTTTAGGTGCAAGTCTAAATGTCACTCTAAAAGAGAAATTCTGATTTACCCTCAAATTATATGGTCCACCCAGGGTATTAGGAGGTAAAGGTGTCTGTGACTGATTATGGAAGGGGTAGAGGGTACACTTGGACAGTTATAAAATAGTTATTTTAACAGATTTTGTATGTCTTAAGGCCAAAGCTAGTGATGAAGGGTATAGTGGCTAATCTGCTACAAGCTAAAAAGTGGAAGGAGGAGAAAGCTACATGAAAAATGGTGGTTTAATGATGCTTGTAAGCATAGGCAGGTTTTTCTGTTTTCCTTAGTGCAGAGACACTCAAGTGGCCTGGAGCTAGTGAAGAGGTCTGAGGAGCTCCAAAGTTCAGTTGCAGCTTCCAGGCATGACTCCCAGACCATGGGTTGGAAGATCAGCCTCAGTGAAAAGGAGAGCTGAGGGTGCAGTAGTAACACTGAACATTGTGTATGTGCTGCCAATGATCTGACGCTGAAGTGAGGAATACTTCACTCTCAGCTACTTTATACAAGGGCATTGCAGTAATTGGAGAACACTGGGATGTCTATAGAAGTAGATTTAGTGTGGATTAATTTTAAAAATCTACATAACAAGATCCAAGATCATAGGCTTTACTACTGTAAAAATGAACTATACCCATTGTTACAATGAAACCCAAAATCGAGGTCAATTTTGAATGGCAAACTCCTAAAGATTTTCTTTTGGCAATTAATCAAATAAAGGTAGAGCATTTGACCTCAAGTAAAATCTGATTTTTTTAACAGGAACGGAGAATAAAAAGACATTGCTAGAAGACAGGCATTACCCCACTACATATTATACTAATTGCTGGGTACAGGGTATGCAGCAGTGTATGTGGGCTTCTGCCTTTGATGCCTTCGTGGTCCGTATTAGAATGGTAACATGAAACAGGTTTTTTTTTCCTCCCTCCCGCACGCTGCTCAGTAACTTCAGAACAATCTTTGTGTTCGTCTGTACCCTACAATGCTGTGGTAAATATGTGCATGCGTCTGTATGGCATCAATCTCTATTTACATTTACAGATTCCAGCAACTGTCATGATATAAATAACCCTGTCACATTTTCTTGTTTTCATTCCTTTTGCCCCAGATGAAACAAATTGTGCATTAAAGTCCATAAGGAGACTATAGCCTTTAACTGCACGGCATAATTTCATTCTGGTGTTGATTGGTGGCATGTCACCTGCTATGGAAGGTACCAAATGGTTTCAGGCTTTGATTTGACTGAATTCCTTTTTGAGATCTGAAGGGAATGTTCTTAATGCTGTTGTGTTAAAACTATGTATCATGAGTGCACCTTTTAAAATACATGCCAATACCGATTAAA
Source organism: Dicrurus megarhynchus (assembly GCA_013399195.1). Lineage (NCBI taxonomy): Eukaryota > Metazoa > Chordata > Aves > Passeriformes > Dicruridae > Dicrurus > Dicrurus megarhynchus. Next base: position 1,477,227 of record VXAD01006008.1, read on the forward strand.
ATTATTGTGATGTGAATGTATTCCTTTGATAGAAGGAAACAGTAATTTATGTAAAGCTCTAGAAAACTTCATCTTCATTCTACGGGTCTTATGCAATATATTTAAAAAATAACAGGAGAAAAGTCTAATATCTCAAAGGAAAAGTAAAATAGGAACAGATATCAGAGTGAATGTAATATGTAGCCTGTAAAACAATGGATACTGTATTACAAACTCGGACACAAGTGAGAGCCTGCATTGCACCTTTATCATACTTAGTTTTGAATACCACATTTCAGGAGAGAGAAAGATCACTGCATTCCTGAAAGTGCTTGGAGATTTTTTTAGACATGATTAGCATTTTTTTAATCCAAATGAGATTACTGAAGAATGAGCTCACCTGTTTTGTTCCTTTTAGAGCTCAGAACAACACAGGCGTTATAAAATCACAGAGCACTTACTGTTTCAAGAAGTTAGTACTCCCTCCTGTAAGTAGTCATGGATTTGCTTTGACATTTTGCAGTCACCTCTCATGTATGAATGTTTTCCAAGCTGGAATTGTGCAACAATTAGGCAACAAATCAATTGCTCTTGTGCTCCTACAGGCTGCTTACTTCATGTACAACATCGATGGGGCCCTCTAATGTATTATCCTCCATCCCGATAATTCCAAACCTAGCATTTGTTAGAACCTTTTTTTATTTTATGATAGTGAATGGGGAAATCCAAACTGTAGAAGTAGAGCATGGAACTAGTACTTAACCCCACAGATTTAACTCATCTTCTGCTCTCACCCCAAAGACTAAAAAATGTGGAGTTCCTTTGTTTCACCTGCTCTTTGCTTACCCTCCCTTGTCAAAACAATAATCTTCATAAAACATTAACGCCAGTGAAACAGGGGCCTTTTGTTGAGAGTGGTCTGGACAGTTCAGTTCAGAGGCAGGAAGAATCACCTGGCCCCAGTGGATGTGTTAGAGATCTCAATTGCTCAGTTTAAGAACTTTTTTTTTATTTCACAGATAACTTTCTTACTGCTGATGAAGAGAATGAAAAGATTGCTATGGTTATACATACCATGTACCCAGCTTTGTAAATCATAGCAATGCTTGACAATTTGGTATTTTGTGCAATCCCTTCTGTAGTTAATTAGAATTCAAGATTGATAGGACAGGGTGATGGGGGAAAAAAGTATCCCTCTAATACAGGAAAGAAGGAAAAAGGAAAAAATGCTTGTGAGTGGTTAGAAAGAATTATTACTAGCCAGGTGCTGTAATAACTTATCACATATGCATGAGGAAAGCATTGCCAGAGGTACAAATATCAGGGCAAAAGGAAAACCAAGAAGCTAAAACCTTAATGAAAAAGAAGCAATGGGAAATTTGGCGGAGTGATAGTACAGTAGATACAGTAGCTACAGTAGATAGCAGTACACAGGCAAGTTGGAACTGCTAGATTTTCTTTTTTAATGTAGTTTGGGAGATAGTACATTTAATGAAGCAAGATGCAGGAAATGAAGGGCTGTGAGGACAGGACAACAACTGCTGTGGTTCGTAGCACAGCCACTGCAGCTCCATTGAGATGTGGGCCCTATCAGTAAGAGCACTGACTTTGGGCTGTTAAGCCATAAGACTCCGTAAGAAGCTCTGCACCTCTCCCCTTCAAAGCTGAAAAACTGGTAGTTTTTATGTTCTTGGCCACATAAGAGTCATCTTTGAGATAACCTGTTTGTGAGTGGATCATATGGCCACTCTGATTGCTTTTCCTACAGGCTCAGAATTTAATTAGTTGAACTGGTGGGTGTTTGTTGTATAACACATTTGGAAGTCCATATGCAGTAGTTGTTTTCTGCAGGACACTTTGTACCTCATGTATTTATTAATCTGTGCAGCTGGATCAGATGAGGAAGCTAGGTGGTAATTTGAGCGCAGGCGGTGGGATAAACACGGGCTGTAGCTGATAGATTACTTCAGAGAATCACTGAAACTTAGCAGGTTAATCATTTAGCTGTGATTGTTGGGTTGAATGCTAGATTGCTTTGAGAAAATTCCATTAATATAATTATGCTTATGCAATCAAATCTTTCAATCCAAAATGAATTGCAAGGTTCACATGCTTAGTTTCAAATAAGATACAGTCCCTTGAGCTATCTGGTTGATAAAGAGAATCTTAGATAAACTGAGGCTCTAGGGAATTTCTGGAGGTCACTGGGCACAACCTTCCACTGGAGGCAGAGCCAGCTTTAAAGTTGGATCCAAATTCAAAGTTGGATGAGGTTGCTCAGTCACACTGATAGTGTCTTAGATAAGAGTGGTGGTACCACCACTTCTCTAGCAACCACTTCTCTAGTACTTCAGTATTTGGCCACACTTGTTATGAAGGTGGTCATTCCTAATGAGACTTCCTCTTGATGCTGCTTGTGTCTCTTGCCCTCTTCTCTTTTGCTGTGCATCCTCAAAAAGAGCCTGGCTCTGTCTGCTCCGTAACTATCCAGTAACAAATTGCACATGTTGGTAAGGGCCACTGTTTCTTTGACCAAACCTAGAACTCTCAACCCATCTTTGGTATCAGGCACTCCACCTCCCTAACCATGCTGTTGACAGTCTGTAGGACCTGCTTCAGTTTGTCAGCTCCTTTTTTGGGGAGATATTGGGGAGCCTAATACTGTTCACAGTATTCCACGTAAAGGAAGAAAGTACTTTGGTTTCAAGCTCTACCAGTATTTTTTCGTCTTCCAGAATTGTTTGTTGTACTGGAGACTTAGTTTCCCAGTCTTCCTTTCATTTATGTTGATGATCGCATTTGCTGTATTATAGTCCTTACACCTCTGGGTTGTTTTCTTTGGGGACTTGGCAAACTATGGACTGCCACAAATCAGGCAGAGGTTAGAGACCAGGAGCAAAAGTCATCAAATCTCTGCAAAATCAAAAGCAGTGTCTGGGTGAGGGAAGGGCCTTGCACAGACATTTGGTAAAGCTGTATTTTTTACCAGTACTATTTCCAAGTGTAGTAATAGGCTAAATGAATTGCTTCTAAGAATAACGAGTGTTTTGTAATAAATTAGCCAGGAATAGCTTAAGGAAAATGTAATGCTCAAACACTAATTGTAATTTGCAATTTTCATTCAAAACCAAACATAATTTCTTTTTATCAATTTATCATTTGGTCAAACCTTCCAACTAAATATTACAGTTTCAGAAGGGTTCTTAAATGCGGCTTTTTGAGAAAAAAAATGCATCCCCTCTCCACTCAGTCATTTTAGTATCCCCTCTAATAATGAATGAAGCAAATGAAAACTATATTGCAGGTTTTATTGCAGGTCTGATTTTTTGCTACAATTAGATTACAAAGTGTGGTAAGAGGAAAGCATTTCATAAAGAGGTATGAAAGATTTTTATGCTATTTCATGAAACAACTTCTGGTTTTCATTTTTCCATACTCAACAGAAGTAGTAGGCTAAAATAGTTTAATCTATTTCATAATGATTTAAAGCAAAAATTACTTCTTTTCATATTTAAAGGTTTTTTTTTTCATGTTTGCATATTGGTTAGGTATTCATAGATCTGGTAATATCCAGCAGCAGAACTGTTATTAGTAGCAATTGCTGTTTGTGAGTTTGTAAGAAATTTGAGTGCTTAAACGGACTGTTTCTGTATTAATGAGTAGCACCAATCTGAACAACAGCCTCATACATACTGACATTAAGGTGTTTTTTTATGATCGGAAATCTGAAAGTTACAGATGTTCATGTTTTCTTGGTTTGCGTAATTGTATTTGATGAGCTGCTTGTGTTTTTAATGTGAGGTGTACACTTCCTGTTTTGTGGACGCATCTCTGTCGTGACTACAGAACAGGATACACAGTGGGATTAGCAATAAAATGCAATTGCCAAAAACTTGGTTGTTTGAACCATCGTGTCAGCAAAAGCGCAAGCGTTAACCCTGTTGTCATTTGGAGACTTTGAGGGAGAAGGAGAGAAACTGAGAGACCTGTGAGATATTCATTCTACATTCATAACTGCGGCATGTTTTCTCACAAATTTTGTTCTTATTGCTAAGATTCCCTGCCTGGTTGGCTTGTGATTTGACTCAGTTTCATCAGTAAATTCCCTGTGCCAATTCTGGTGTGTGGTTCATTTCTAGTGCTTGACTGGCAGGCAGTGAGAAGTAGAGAGCTTGTGTCTCTGGGTGTCATGTTGGACTCAGTCTGGGCAACAAAATCTTCCCACAGAACTGTTTCAGCAGATGCAATATAGAGGATTGGATACACACTGTATAAACTAATTTAATTTTCCCTACATTTTGCAGAATTTAGTATCAGTGTTTGTAACTATGCAGATTAGTGGTGAAAGATCAGATATTCTGTTTTGCATAGCAATAAGGAAAACCTACCTTTCAGTTTGACATATAATATACAAATGTCAGAGTGTCTGCAGAGAGTCCTGTTCCTGCTGGCAGTTTGCAGTAATGAGAATAAATTGCAGTAAAGTGGGAATAAGGACCTCATTTATTTGAGGGCATTTATCCTTGAAAGATTTGAAACCTGAAATTCCAGGGACATTTTCTGCGATGATTTTATGTATCTATAAAGGCCAGTAATTTCAAGTTCTTCTAAGGCATTGCTAGCTGCCCTGGATTTCAGTGGATCTCTAAGAGTGTGATACCCTCAAGTCTCTATCCCAAAATGTTTACATTCATACAGGAATTAATAAAGCACTGACTTAGTGCATGCACAGACAAGCATCCACTTTATTAACTTCAAAGAGGTGTGGAGGAAACTTGGAAAAATGCAGAAACTCCATTGTTTTAAAACCTGAGGCTTTCATGAGGAATGGTTTTGCTTTTGCTATGTGCACCTCGCAAAACTATTCTACAAAGATTTTATTTATAGAAAGAATAAAATTTTGGTTTAATTTTAACAGAAGTAAGCAGATGACACTGGTGAATACTTCAGCTACTGATTCCAAGGGCTATTTTTTACAACTTGCAAATAAGAAAATGAATGGATGTTTCTGTTCACTCAAAAACATTTGTTTTAAAAACATTCACTGAGAAATAGTGACGTAGACTTTACTTTAGGAACTTGAAACAGAGAATCATAAATTTGAGCATCTGTGAACAGAAATGGTGGATACTTCAGGAACGGGTAGGAATAACATTTGACTGGTGGTAAGATGTCCTCGTCAAGCTCACAGCCTTGTCCTCAATACTGGAAATTAGAGATTTATATTCTGTGATGCAAGACATTGTATGTTTACACTCACCTTTCTTTGCAACAAGCAGTTGGTATCAAAATCAGTTGAAAGAGATGTAACTTGCAGTTAAATGTTGATCCCTTTGTTGTGGCTTGTTACCTAATGCCATGCAGTTGGGGAGGAGAGAACAGCAGTATGATGAGGAAAAGAGAAACTGTTGACATTTTTATTTCAGTGGCAATATTTGAAATTTAGATTGATGATGTGTCTATTCACCACTTGAGGGCTTTCCTTCTCCAGGGTCAAATTTGTGTTCCCTCCTTCTTCCTATGGGTAATAATCTGGGAAATCCCAAGGTACAACAACCTTTCCTGCTATTGTATGACCCTTCATAGCTGATCAGCGCTGTCCATTGCTTAGTTGAAAATGTCATTTGATGCCAGTGCAAAACAAAGAACCTAAATGGTCAAATTCTGCAGCAGTCAACAGCTGTAAAAAACAGTGCAGTCAAGTCTCAAATGCTTTGGCTCAAGAAGTGAATTACAAAGTAGATGCAGGTTTTACAAATCACAGAAGATTTGAGGCTGAAAGGGACCTCTGGAGGCTGTCCAGTTTTTAGTCAGTAAATATACTTGTGACCTTTAAAAATAAATAGGATTACTACTGCTTTGCTAGATAACAAGGTTCTGTATCCAAATAATACTGCTTCTTGATGTAAAAGAGAATGACAGTGTCAGGCCTAATGTTTAACCAGAAGATTCAATTTTACAGAAGATTAAGTTGCTAACAGTATGGAAGACCTAATTTTTCTCTTATGTTTTACATTCCACTAGAACTTAATGACAATAGTGAAAGCAAAACCAAACTCTTAGAATGTGTGGGGAGGTGGAGTGGTGTTTTGACAGTCTTAATTTGCGTTTGAGAGTTTTGATGTTGTTAAGTCCAATATTTTAAAGGTGGGTTTGGGTGGCACTAGTGGAAACAAAGAGGTGTCAAAGCAAAGTCTATGAAAGACAGATTGTGTGCTTGGGTCTTGGAGAGCCTGTTCTGAGCTGACAGCGAGGGAGTAGAGAAGTGAAGAAGAGAAAAGATTCAACCACGGGTTTCACAACAGGATGTTTGGATAAAGGTCATGGTAGTTGTAGTATGGATACAGAAACAGGCTGTAGCTACTAAATATTGGGAGAAGAACTTAAAACCCAGGGGTTAGTTTATTTTGCTCCTTGTGGAAGAGTAAAGTAAACATGTTAGGTGTGCAGAGAAAATGACCCTTTCAGCCACCAAGTGTCGTCTTCCAAAATCACAGGTACCATGAGTGGCTGGTATGGAAGGGTAGACAAAGCACATATTCTCTGTAGAGCCACACACTGAATGCCATGAAATTTATCCTTTGTGCTACAAAACAGGAAAAAGGGTAGTGAAAAATTAAAAACCGAAAAAGAGATGAAGGGTGTCACTAGTGTCTTAGGCCTAAAGAACAGCCAATATCTGATAAGTAAAACTCTTAGATGGCAGATTTTTTTGTGTTTTATAATCTACATTTTGATGTTGATACTGGAAATGAATATACCAACCAGACACCTGAGAACTGAAAGCCCTGTGAATCACTGCAGCTATGGCAGTCTTCAGTGCCTTGGAAGTTAGTTTTATATATATATATATATATATACATACATATACATATACATATACATATATATATATAATTATGTATTTACACACACACATAAAGTGAATAGTAGCAATACAGTCTACTTTAAACATTACAATAAAAGACAGATACCAAGGGACTCCCACCCTCTCTGTAAGAAACAGACAGTGTAGGTACAGATTGAGAGGGAGAAGAACAGAGAACCAGAACTAGAAATACAGGAAAAACATTATTAACTAGTTTCAAAGACATTGTAAGATACCTCACAAACTTCTGAGTTCATTTGAATTCTCTGAAGCCTCTGCTTTGACTTTCTTTATATGTGATTCAAATACATGCCCTTTGCATTTTGACAGCCAGGTTGTAACATTTCCTTGTGGCTGTGTTCCCCGTCCCTCTTATGCCAGATTGTCATCTCGTCTGGACCTTCCAGTTCATTGTATTTTTGCAACATGTTTCTTAATCTTAAATTCTACCCCTGTCCCTGTGTCAAATTTAAGTTTCTCCAATGGATTCCAGGTTCTCCAGGGCTGCTGGCCTCAGAGGTTGTCCTTCTGTGTTCAAACCAGGAGCTCTTTTTTTATGCGTATGTATGTCCTGTTACTACAGCTAAGTGTTTTGGGGGATTTTTTTGTGAGAAAACATTCTTTTTGCCAGGATGGTTGTAAGAGCAATTAGGTACCACTTATCTAAACCTCAGGTTTTGGGTCCCACTTGGCTTAGGAAGCTTGGCACTGTTGCCTTGCTGCAGGTTGGTCTTTGTTTCTAAGGCTGGACAAAATACAGAGTACCTGCATTGCATTTGATTGATTAGAAGGAATGACATAAGATACACTTTATTTCCCATGAAAAGATTTGTCAGTATTAGTGTTCACTGTGCATGGACACCTGGTAGATACAGAGGAACTTGATACAGCCCTGAGAAGGCCAACAGCTGAAATATACAGGCTGTGTATTTAACAGCACTGCACCAGTTGTTACATTCCAGCAAGGATAACAAATGGTGGCAGAGGACTGAAATACCAAATTAAGTTCATGACACTGCTCTGTGTGACTGTCATTTTCTTGGTTTAATATCCAACGTATTCTGAAGTATTCTGAGAGCTGTCATCAGAAGTTGATCTGATTTTTTTTTCCCTCTTTTTAAAGCTACGCTGTTAATTGAAATACATGCAGAGGTTTGGGGAAAAATGGCTTTTAGAAGGCTTTTTAATTTCTAAATCAGCTACAGTATATGTATCATGTGATGCACAGGCTGGCTGTGGGAAGCACAAGCATGTAAAACCAGAATAACTTGTTGGCACTGACTGCTCCCATGGGACTGCAAAACTGCAACATTCTTATTGGAAATAGCATAATTCCTTGCCACTCTACCCAGCCTTAACCTTCAGGTACATTTTTTGGCAATTCTTCTCACCTCTTGATCAAAAAAGTATTTTGTTTTCTGGGTTTTTTAATGGTTTCGTTTTGTTTTTGCAGCTAGAATCTTTTGCTGTTGATAAAATTTTGGACATTTTAATAGACTAATGTTAGAATTAAATAGGAAAATCCAGAAGCATGTAACAATATCACATGCGTTTTGCAAACATATTGGCAATAACTTTCTTAGCATTTTCTTGAGTGAAAAGAAGCTGTTCTAAATGGTGTGTGCTGGCTTTTCTTTTATTTTTCTCATGTCTCTGCAGCTGAATATATGCTCACTTTCAGTATGAGCATGCAGGTCAGATATACTCTGTATTTTCAAAAATGCTTCATTAGCCATATTTTTTTCTGAAACGGCTTGATTAACTGTTGCTCCAGAGTTGCAGCCTCATAGCTGATTTCCAAATCCAGTTAGACTGCTCATGCAATATTTGCCATGCATTAGGCTTGGTTTCAGATGGGGTGTTTTCTCTTTTAAAGATCTTCCAGTGTGAGTGCTAGAACTAGTGCACATTGCTTGAATGATTAACATTCCTATCATATGCTCAGTTGGTAACAATTATGGCAAGCGAGAATTTAGTACAATGTACTTTACCTGTTAGGAGAACTGTAGGCAACTGTTACTTATTAAAGAATGCTTTGTATGCACTGAAAATTTTAGTTTAAACTGTTTTCTAGTTAAAATTGGTATTCATATATAAATCCCTCTTTTTAAACACAAGGTGCCAAGTAAAATATTTGATCTTCCAATAAGGACCTTGTGTACATCAATTAAAAAAGTAGAGGTATATGTGAAAGAAGCAAGTACTGTACAGGCCCCTTGTTTGAGGGGTTTTTTTCATTCCTCCTTCTGCACTTAGCCATTTTCTCCCTGGGTTTTCCACTACCTGATGGTGCTTGCCCAACCTATCTGCCCTGCTGACATCCTTCTGTCAATAAACTCTGTGGCTGTCCTGGTCTCTTCCCACTCCACTCTTCCCTCAGCCAGCTGCAAAGTTGCAGTCCTAGCGTCTGAGGTTGAAGAGTGGAAGCTCTCAGAGTGCTTCTGGTCTTGCATGTCTGGTACAAGCCTCAGTTTTCATCAGCTTTTGAAAAGCCAACAAGAGAACAAATGCTTGTGAATGTGGAGACTGGCCAATATGCTGAAGTGGCCGTTTGGGAACTGCTGTGTTTTTAGAAGGAATGCTGGAAGAATTTCTGGGAGAATTGTAAGGATTTTAACATACCTTTCACCCAGGAAACTTGAAGCACTTAGATAAGAATCAAAACACTGACTCTTCTGTTAAAAAAGAAAAGAGAAAACAGCATTAAAAAACCTTTTGAAACTGTGACTCACTCACTCAAATGGTTATTAAGAAGAAGCTATATATATATCATGTGACAGCTAGAAAAATCAACTTACCTTATTCATGTCTGAAGAATTCATAATCTGTATCCTACCACTCAAGTTTTTTTAATCATACTGTCATGTAATAGGTATATTGTGAAAATTGTTACAGCCCTGGTAACAGGTTTAGAACTACTTCTGCCTATTTCGTACTTCAGGACTTGTTTGTTCACTGATGCTAACTCTTGCGGTTTATCACCATTGGAGCTTTACCTTACTGAAGTCATGTATTTATATGCTTCTGTATTTGGGTTTTTTTAATGTTTCTGCCCTGTATCATTCCTGAAAATAAGGGTAGACCTGTAAAGACCCAGAAAGCAGAAGGGAAGAAAGGATTAAAAATTCAGTAATTCTTTTATCCCTTCACATCTAAGCAATCTCATGATTTTGGAGGTGCATGACTCATGGTCACATACACTCAGCATAACGCTGTCAATTCCACTTGATTTCAAGTTGCCTTCCTCCAGGGATATGGTGCTCTTTCACTATAGGAGTCTGACTGAACATGCAATTTGTATGGCATGTGCAGGCTTTTAGCTGTAGTTCTCACACACAGTCTATAGAGAGGCAGACACACACATCCACACAGGATTCCCAGCAGGAAGTCCATTGCCACATTTTTCAGTGCTATGTGATAATCTTTTAAATGCTGCCTGAAGCTCTCAGTCAGTGCTGTCTCTTTCCTCCCAAGTCCATGTCAGTGTTCTTTGTGCCTTACCCAAAAACCCTTGTCATTTTTGGGCCTTACTAGTGCAGCATGTGACGTGCCAGTCACTAAAATGAGAACTGGGTCTCAGGCAGCAGCATTTCACAGTTCTATTTTCTCTTCCTTTGGGACTGTTGTATCAACACAGTGAGTATCAGAAAACTCAGCTCTCGACCATGGAATTTAACATGGTTCACTGTAATTTTTTGCTGGATGCCTTTTTTTCCTGCTCCTTCATTATGAGAAGTTTAAAAATACTCAGTGACTCAAGTATTCATTGTCAATGTACATGAGATTGCATACACTCAGCTGCAAGTGATGTTGAATCTACCATAGACTGTTGTCTTGTGGAAAAAAAAGTTGGATTTTTTCCAAATCCTACCTTTTTTTTTTTTTTTTTTTTTTTTTTTTTTTTTTTTTTTTTTTTTTTTTTTTTTTTTTTAATAGAGTTGAGACATAGGGTATGTGGTAATAGTGTAATAGTCATTTGCCACAGTATGGAGGGAGGTGTGCTAGCTTCCATGTGAGGGAAAAGTCAGCATTGCAGCATGAGTATGAGCCTTCTTGTACTTTCATAGCAGTCTCCTGAGAGTCTGTTAACCACAATTTTCACTGAAAGTTTATACTTCCACCACAGTTTAAGGAAAACCTCTGTATGGTAAAATATTTTTGGCAAAACACATCCAGAATTCTACATGTCCAGTATTTATTAATTTTAATACACAAAATACCATGTTAAACTAGCATACTGTGTGCTTGGCTTCAAAAATCAAGATGTTTCATAATCACTAAACTCACAACTTTCACAGGAGGCTGTCTCTAGCACCTTGTTTGCTCATCTGAGTCATAAATTAGGAGATTTTGCAGGTGTTTGCGTTATTCCTAAGATTGATCCTGTGAATTTCAAAGTAATGGAAGCAGGATTTCCTCTGAGACCCTTTCTTCTTGGACTACTTTCCTCTGTGGAGCCGTGGCTTTACTGTACATGATCATGCTTATAAGTGTAGTTTGTGCAGAAAATGACATCACATTGATTTCAAAGGGATATTTTTTGATTATAACCTTTAAAAAAGTAAGTGTAAAACTGCAGAGGAAAGAAATTTGAGCTATAAAGAGCAGTCACAAGGTAAACCAAACTGTGAAGTGCTTAAAATTGGTGGGATTACCTGCAGGTCACCAGAGAAGTGACACTATTTCAGTTTAAAGTGCAAGGATGTAACCTGTCAATACAAAAGGTGTGGTCAGGCATCCAGGCCAGCTACCGTAATCACTTTCAGAAGATTATGACTGTATGGCTACATACAGTCATCCCTAAGTAGTTGTATGAAGGTGCATTTTCGGGTGCTGGTATCTGAAATTGCAGTCAGAAGTTTGAAAGGGGGTGCCTGGCAGCCCTCACGTTGGGAACGTTGCCCTCCCCTGCATGACCTGTGAGTCAGGCACCTCTGATACACTGAGCATCTCCACTTGCAGATACCAGGTTAATGTTTTAACCTCTTCTTGACACGTCACCTGTCCTCTCGAGTCACAGGACCTTTCTTCTCCCTCCCTGTCTGTGAATTGTCCCAGTTGTCAGTTGGCAGGAACAGCCCTAGTGTTGCACTGCTTGCTCAGCGCTGCAATTTCCTTTCAGCTCTCTCTTCAAGGAAGTGAAACCACTGCGATGTATTTTTGCATTTTGAGGTGCCAAAGCAAAATGAAGCACTGCAGGCAGGAGAAAAAGATAGCTGAGAAGAGCTGCTGTTACAGCGAGGAGGAAAACCCTATAATCACTCTGTGATAGCTTCTGACAACGTTTCAGAGCACATGATAAAGTGTGCTCTGGATTTACCAGAATAAATAAGCCACAGGCCAGTCTTCACCTTGAGTATTTTGCTTCTCTTTCTGCTGTCAGCAATCAAAACTGCAATTACATTAGATGAACAAGTAAGTAATAGTTTTACTGTTATTTAAGGAAGTATGTGTTCACTCTGAAGAAGCTCTATAATCTTACTGCTTAAGCTGAGTTTTATTCAAACTGTGAAATAAATTTTAAGTCTTTCTGTCATTGGTAAGGAGGAAAAAATCTGATTATAAAATACAAACAGTTAGCAAGTTCCTTTTTTGGATTGGCTGAAATCCTGAAGTATGAAATTTACATATTTAGTAATTAAATTAGAACCCATGTAACAGCATAGGGAAAATGAAGCTAACATCTGGTGTATTTATGGCAAAATAGATAGAAAGTAAGCAATGCTGGATAGCCCCAAAACTTGGACAGATTTTAGAAAAATACCAGTAAGAGTTCAACAGCTTTTGGAATGGACCAATTCCTGTTTTGGTAAGGAAAGGTGCCTACATATTGAGCTGTACTTTTTAAAATGTAAAATTATGTAAGATAAGTTTTTTTGTTGTTGTTGTTCAAAAACTGTAAGATATTTAGGAAACTGCCATGTTTTCAGTTTCTCATAATTGATACTTTGCATGTTATGATGTTAGAACCATTCCTGAGTGTTTGCATGGCTTTCTGGAGACAGGTTATGTGGATTTAGAAATACAGAATTGTGCAGGCTGGAATTACAGTGGAGCATTCACTGTGATATTATTTTATAAGAAATAATGCCTACAACATCCTGGGAAAGAATGCTTAAAAATACAGATATATTGTATCATGTAAGTTTTTCTCTGCAAATTTTTGGAAGATACATTGAAACCGCAACTGCTATTCGTATGACATCTATGTTTGTGTGGAGTGTCAGAAAGAAGACATCATGAGCATTAATAAGAAGACTTTAAGTAAATGAAAGTTATGAAATAACAATTGATATTCCTGTTTTGGAAGGGAAAAAAAAGTTATCATTCATCGGTAGATCGTTGTAAAGTATTGACCACCCTTTGGAAAACTTGAATTAGTTTTACTTTAACAGTAACAGTTGCAGTTTTAAATTTAAAAACACAGAAAGCGAATTAAATATTTTCAGTTCAGAACGACTGCTCAGCATCTTTAATGTCTTCCTGTATCTTTGTGGTTGAGAAGTGTGTCTGTCTTGTGATCTTGAGTGCTTTGCCCGAGATAGTTAACAAGGGGTTCTTTGGTTTTTGAGTGTCCTCTTGTAGTAAACATTTTAGAAAATGTGCTCAGACACTTCACACTTCAAAACAAAATACTGATATGCATTGAAAGTTTTAAGAAAAAAACCTGCTTGAAAGTTTTTGGGATGATAATAAAAGGAGCTTGTTATTAAGTTTCTCAGAGATACTCTTGAATTAAAAATACAGATTTGTGTTTCATGTCCTGAAGGACAAGTTTCTTCTATTTGCTGGAACCCCTGAGGCACTCTGCGTCTGAACACACCCAGCTGCCCACATACCAGCAGTTAAGAGGAAACCTTTTCCAAATTCAGGGACTTACTGTCTGACATCTGCAGAGTTGATGTTTTCATTAAAGGGAAAAAAAAAAAAAGGAAAATATTTCCAGTCCCTGTGTTTGCTAAGCAAACCTTTCATATGTATAGTAAATGTAAACAGATGTAGCTTTCCTTCGGCCTGTCTGAGACTCCAGGAGAGATGCAGCACAAAGGCAGCCATTTCCTAGACAATTCTACCTGAAAATACGAACTCACATGTGTCTTAGTGGAGAGAGTGCTGCCAAGGGAGTGTGCTTTAAAAGATTGTTGCTGACAACAGAATGCATATGGTAAAATTTCACAAGTCAAGTTTGTGAAGGAGTGTTTGGGGGGTCTTTTAAGTATCTGAACAAAATTACAAACCAGTCATTGGGTGTATTGGTGCAATAAAACATAGTTTTAGAGGTGGAAATCTGGTCTAGAATCTACTTCACTGGTCACAGAAAGATACTTTTAAAAGGTTATGCTCACAAGTGTTATGACAGTCCCTAGAAAGTTAATTTCTTGCTTTTCCTGCATTAAGTATAGGACATAGAAATGTTAATCTATACTTGCTTTTCTTCTGAAAACTAGTGTCTTCAGACTGCACCCAGAGAATCTCAGTGTTGTTTGCTAACCATGGATTTTTGCTTTTCTTTTATATTTCTACATGGATATCTATAGATATGTATAAAATAGGTATAAAAAAAAATTAATAGATGTGTGGTGTCTGCATTCACTGATCATGTAAAATGCTAAGCAGGAAAAGGCTTTATGATGGTCGCTTCACTGAATTATTATCTTTATTTGAGTAGCAGTGGTTATTTGTCATGGCATTGGGATAATCCTGGTTTCAGATTTCATTATGAATGCGAGAATCAGATTAGATTTGTGACTCACCTAATCAAATAGGGCAGTTTTATTGCCTCAAGTTGAAATTCCATCTACCCATATATAGAGAGATCTCGAAACCATTTCTGTTCAAGTTCAGTTGGTATTTTCTCGAAAGTAAAACAGTCTGAAAGAATGAAAACCTAAAGAGAAAAAACTTTTAGGGATTTGAATATGTTTTTTTTCCCTGCAACTACGTTTCATTATTTTTGTGACACTTAGATTAACGTGAATGTATAAATATGGAAATATTCGTCAACTTGCTGTCCAGAGACTGTCTGTTTGGATGTACTGACTGCGTACTTTTTTCTTCCCCTAGTGGCCACAGATGTCTTCAACTCCAAAAGTCTGGCCATTCAGGCCCAGAAGAAGATCCTTGGGAAAATGGTGTCCAAATCAATAGCAACTACTTTGATCGATGATACAAGCAGTGATGTTTTAGATGAGCTTTACAGAGTAACAAAGGAATATACACAAAATAAAAAAGAAGCAGAGAAGATCCTCAAAAACCTCATTAAAATAGTCCTCAAATTGGCAATTCTCTACAGGAACAACCAATTTAATCAGGATGAAATAGCATTGATGGAGAAATTCAAGAAGAAGGTTCATCAGCTGGCTAAGACCGTGGTCAGTTTCCATCAGGTGGATTATACCTTCGACAGGAACTTTTTGTCCAAATTGTTAAATGAATGTAGAGAGCTGCTTCATGAAATCATTCAGCGTCACCTAACTGCGAAGTCACACGGACGCGTCAACAACGTGTTTGATCACTTCTCTGATTGTGAATTTTTGGCTGCCTTGTACAATCCCTTTGGACCTTATAAAACCCATTTGCAGAAACTTTGTGATGGGGTCAACAAAATGCTAGATGAGGGGAACATATAAGTACTTGTATTAGAGGTGACTGCCTATGAGTTATTTGTAGATGGAACACTGTTGATTTATGAAGGAATAAGGGAGCATGCAAAGAGGTTTTTTTACATTATGACAAATCTTTCCTAAATATCTTTATTAATTGATTTCTTACTATGCTCTATCTGTTGCTATTCACAGTCCATCTGGAAGAAAAACTGCACATGATGTTTTTTACTGTGCTTTGCCTATGGAAACAGCTTGATAAAGACAATCAAACAGAATGGTTCAAGTAGAGTAAGAGTCTTGCAAGATAGATATACAAACCAAAACAGTATGCTGTCAGACAATCTGCATCTTTCATAGATTTACAGAATTAATTCTAAACTATCAGAATCCAGTAATGTTGGTAACAGATTATCATGGTGATGGTACACTCTGTAATTTCTTTCATTTACTTGTAAAATAGGCATATTTGATTCATTTATAGTCTTTTATGCTCTCTGCACAGATAACAGCTTCCTAGTGTTGCCATTATGAAGCATTGAGTTTTAAATAAAATCAGTGATGCTGTCACATAGAGTCTTAACAGCAGGCTTGTGCATCTCCAGCTCAGAGGTGAGAACTTCCTGTCTGCAAGGCAAGATCTCCCAAGTAGAGATCCTTATAGACCTGCACAGGTGCTTGCTTCCTTTGATTACATGGGGATTATTTGAGGAATAAGCTACAGGAAAATAGCCTAACTGGGGAAGAGTATTCCCAAGAAACTGCTTGTGGTACAGAATTTTAACTCTGCCTATGATAAGGTAAAACACAGTGACTTCTCTGTGCAATTCCTTAAGATATTTAGAATTCTGCTAGTAGAATCATAGAATCAATCATTTGGGTTGGAAGGGTCACAATTCTTTTCAAAAAGATGTGAGTCAGTATATTTGATATACTAGTCTGATGTGTATGATGATGTGAATTCACCAAAGTTGATAAATAAATTTCAAGCCAATTTGCTTTGTGTACAATAAAACTAGAAACAGAAATTAGTGTTATCATTGTGTTATATACTATTTAACTAATGGAAAAATGGAGTTTTGAATAAATTTTTTTCTTCTTTTCTTACTTCCTACCTTTTATCCTTCTTTTTCTTCCTCATCTTCTCTCTGCCTTGACATTGGGGATAAAAAATGTGACTTTCTAGACACTGTAATGTACTTAAAAGCATGAAGTTAATACATTTCAAACAGCCAAAGACTTTTTGTTAGGAAGCATATAAAGAATTTGCTGTTTATTTAATTGCCAGTGTTTTTGCTGTTTGCTGTGTCCTTTTGTTTTAATGAGTAAACCAAAGAATATTTGCACTCCAAACTTCTCTTGTCTTCTTTTTTTTCCCTTACCACATTTTTAATTCTAAATTGTGCTAGCAACAAAAGCATTGCAACATCTGACATATGGGGTTTCAGCATTACCTGTGATTTTTAAGAGAGAAAATTAAGTTTTATTCATGTTAGGTTGGTCACTAGGCTCTCAATATTTCTAGAAATGTGTCAGAGAAAGGTGTTCAAAAGGTGAACTCATTTTATGGAAGCCACTGGTGTTCAGCAGACAGAGAAGATTGATGTTCTACTAGTCTGGAAACAACTGGGAACTGATGTAAGGAAAAGTTGCCAGGAAGTAAATTATTAGGTTGACATCTGAAGGAACATCATGTAAGATCCCTTCCCATGTTTTACCTAAACAGTAAATACACTGTGTTTCTGTCCATCAGAAGTCATGTATAGGGAGAAAGTCATCGTGGAGAAAGTCACACAAATGGTAAAGAGTTTAGTTTCTGATGTATTTATTGTATCTTCCCACCTAGAAAGAGAAAGCTGTTTGTTTTCTGTACCAATTCTTCCTCCTGGGGTGAGAATAAAAAGGAAATTGACTTTTAGAAATTAAAGGAGTTTTATCTACGAATCCTATTTTTAAATCATGTCCTGATTCTCCCCAAATAGCATAGTTTATAATGAATGGTAACAGTTACTGAAAGGAGGAGACAGTACCTTGTTTAGAACCAGGTGTATTATATGCATGTGCTGTGTAAAGCACAGAAGATTATCTTCGGCCATGACGCAGAATATTTTGATTGCTAGAATTTGAATTTTCTCTGGGATAAAAATTGCTGAAATAATCTTTGTACATTGATAATTAACACCTACTTACGTGTATATGAGCCAGGTATATTTTCAGTACCCAAGACCTTCTTACTGAGCTGCAGTATCTGGCCATTTACTTGTTAGAAAAAGTGAAAATTGCCCATGGAGATTTGATTATAAGCATGAAAACTTGACAGCTAAGAGAACTTATATCTAGCTCACAATTCAGTTACATTCTTCTGAGATGCTGTAACAATGGTTCTTGTCTGGCATTCATTTTGAATTATAAAAAAAGGGACTTCCGGAAGTATGAAAGAAACCAGTTGTGTTGGGTTTCCAAACACCTACCATGTACTTCTGACTTGACATAGCACTAAAGCTGAATATTTTTGCAGTCAATTTATTTTACCTGCAGCATACATAAATAGTAGTTTTAATTATAAAAATTCAGAAATAAATGGACATCATTTTTCCCTGTAGTACACTTGTATGAAGGCATTGACCCTCTAGCAGAAACTTTACATAGTCAAGATTTTAAAAAAGGTTACAGGGGTACTGTTTCATTATGGGTAGTATAATGCCATTATTTAGTGTTAGAGAATTGATAATACTGTGTTTTTAAAGGGTAATAATTATTAATACATTAAAATCCAATCATCATAGGTTCATTTTATAATAGGCTTTTAAATCTCAGTACCTCAGGTGTTGCGTATCTTTAATGTCTTTTCAACGCTTAGTTAATATGTAAAGCCTAATGCCATCAAAATACAGGTTGAAGTTCTGGAAGTTAAAACTAATTTTATAGCCCTCTAGAGGCATTGAAAAATTGCTGAGTCAGACCTTGGATGCCTTTTGCAATATGCAAACAAACATGATCTCGTCCATACAATGAAAACAAAATTTAGGGAGGTTATCACGGCCATTTTCTGTGGGCCACCTTAGACGGAATTCACTGGAACTTTTGGCCACCCCTTAATTATGTTTGTATGCACAGACAAACAAAAAGACACAATTGGGTAAATTGTAAACCTTATTCCTGGCCTTGAGTTCTCTTGAGATTTATCTCCATTTAGGAGGTACAGAGATCATCAGGAATCTGGAAGCTTTCAGCAACTGAAGTGGGGTGATTTGTGGTTTTGGGTTTGTTCTTTTTTTTTTTCCTAAAAGGAAAATATCAAATCATGTCTCTTCTATAAAAAGGATCCAACCCCACCCATAAATTCTTGTAAAACAATGGAGTGAGGAGATGGCCAATTGCCTTCTCATATCTCTCCCTAGTGAGATTACATTTTCCCAAGAAAATAGGGAACTGATTGTGATGGCAATTGGCTTCAGTCACTTTCCAGCCCCTCCTAGCTGTAATGGCTATAATGTGACTATTTAAAGGTAAACTGGAATTCTACATGTAGCTCTTCAAGGGACCAGAATGTGCTCATTTTCAGGGTCTGGCAGAAAGGGACCCATACCACCTCATAGTTAGAGAGGACAGCGTTAAGAGAAGGATGGGTAAGTTGTAGGTTGTATGGGCTCGGATGGTCTCTCTATGATGAGCATTGGCTGTCTGGTGACCTGCTACCACAGCTTTCCTTTGCCTTTTCCTGCCCTTCTGAGCAGCTGAACTACTCTTAAGACAGGTCAACTCCTTTCCTACTGTTTTTACCTCAGGATTACATTATATTGTGTATGCATCTAAGGATGATGCAAGGGTCTAAGGAGGATCTAAGAGTAGATAGACTATGTTACCTGCTTCACTTAATGAAAAAATACAAAGAAACACCAGTTTCCTGTTTGGTTGGGTTTTTTCTGAGAGGGGGAGTGGTGGGTTTGCAATGTAATTTGATCTCTGAAAGAATAATCTACATCTTGATTAAGCTGTTAATACTGTTTTGGCTATAATCTATACCCTCATCAGTGTAGTAAGCATTTAGCTGTGACTTCAATACATTTATTTCTGAGCCTTTTTTTTTTTCCCAGAAGTGCTTTTGAATGTATTACAGATGGTATACTTCATATACATGAGATGAAGATGCCTGTTTGCATAACCATTTGCAGAAAAATTTTGGCATAACTGCTTTTTATTGAGATTTGGGCAGGTCAGCCAACATTCATGGTTAAGTGGCAAACATCTGTGCTCTGGATAAAACAACTGTCCAAAGAGATTATAGTTGTCCAAAAAAGTTCTGTAATATCTTACTTCTATGTTTTTCACATAAATGAAACTTCTTTTGGGAGGGGAAAGTTTCCTATTTATCTTAAAACCAAATTGCTGTGCAAAACCACACTGTGACTATGACTCAGAAAAGTTTAGACTTAGTAATGTAGTTATTTCCAATTTGTTAAAAAAAAAGACACCAAAACTCAACACAAGAAAACTTACATTTGAAAGAAGTTCTGAAATAATTATCCATTCTAATTTTCTAAAGTTTTCATGCTGAATTTTGCATACTGCAGTTGAAATTATATTGCAGCTTTGTAATTCATATACACTATTAATATTATAGGTTAACATGATTTTTTTAATGTCTATAAAAATAAAGGAATAGTATCTCCATACAGATGTAACCTTTCTCAGTTACACTAGTGCTCAGGCTGTGTAACAAATCAAGATTTCTTATGTTTAAACTACAAATTGCTGAAGTGGCCCCTCTTAGTACTCAGTTTTATTATTTAGAGTTCTGTTTTCTGATTTTAAAGTTGAGATTTATGGGCAAGACATTCCTAAATCAATACACACTTTTTTGTTGTGAGCTTGGAAAATACAGGTGCTGATGTACATCTTCTAACCATCTGTAAATTTCTACTTGCTAGCACAACACCAATTTCTGGAGAAACATCCCTTACAGCACTTCTTTCTTATTAGGGAGCAAATTGAAAAGAGGTGTCTTATAACTTTGGGATGTACCATAATTACACAGAATCAAACAAAGAAACAGACTATAATGATTAAGAATAATGTAATTAAGAAGGTACTTTGCTTGCCCAGCTTTCCCAAGCAATCAAAACTTATTTGCTATTTGTTGTTCTCCCCTGTGGGAAAGTCTTGGTATGGTAGGTGGAGGACAAAGACAGAGCTTCCTACAGTTACTGTGATTTAGATTTAAATTATTTTTACATGTAAGGCCTTCCATTGTCTACTCTAAAAATCTTAACACTGGATTTTAAAATCACACTTTTCATTGGCTTCATGACAAATTAATTCCTCTTTCAGTTTGTATTAAATATTTGGGTTTAAAATGTGCTCTTATTGTGCACATAAATATGAGCTGAAATAAAATAGCAGCTGGCCTTGTGCATCATATCATGCTTCCTAGATACCTGTGGGTTTTTCATTAGTCAGTAGGTGTTTTGTGTCCTATAAGGAAACTTCTTAGTGGATATAATTCTGAAGGTTTTCATAAATTCAGGTCATTCTAAGACAAGAATTGTTGGCTTTTCACACACTTGTTCTCCAGTTTCCGCTGGTACCGTGTGGCTACCTAAAGCTCTTCATTTGCAAGACATTTGTGGGGCATTTTGAAGTACGTTTTTTCAGAATTCATTTATTGTTGATTGTTCTGGACAAGCTGCAGCTAATGCTGGATGAAAAATGTTGTTACATTTAAGTTGTGTGAGGGTTTTCTAATACAGGGAGTATGGTGGTGCAGATGGAATAAATCAGCTCAAGTACCGAATACCACCAACCTCTTCTCTTGTGTGGAAATATAAATGCACTAGTTATGCTCCATTACTGAATAGTGTTGAAAAACTACTTGGCTTTCTTGAGCAGGATTTACTCTTTTGTTTGGGGAATCTATTTCAGTAGCTGGGCTTGGCTAGCGTTCTGAGGAGAAAGTCCTCTGGCTGTTGATAGCCTACTGTTAATTAAGGGTTTCTGTGACATGAAAGGACAGCCTTTCCTCATTCCAGAAGCACTGAGCTGATGTCTTCAACTTACTTCACTGACTGGAATGGAGATACTGTGGTTTTTTGCTTTGTTCGTTAGGGGGTCGGTTTTCTTTTTGTGGAGAGTCACAACTGTGTATGATCTGCTAGGCCTACTAAGAGATTGCAGAAATAAAAGAGATGGAGGCTGACTGGTTTATTACCCCATGAGGCTTTGAGCCAGAGGGGGAATAAGTGCATTGGTCCAGGGACATGACATGAGATCAGCTGTCGCTTTCAAGAGAGGTGGTTCTGTATCTCAAGGATCTTGATAATTCAGCAACTGAAAAATTATGTCATCCTTGGAACTAAAGTGAGTCTCTTTGCCCAAGTAAAAAGCTGTCTCAGTTACAGGCTGCCTAACTTGATTGCAGTGGTATGGACACTCCCAAAGGTACTTTTGCTGTGCCATCATATGAGAAACTATTAGGCAAAAGTGGAAAGAAAAGCTCAGCACTTTTCTGGGAGGAAGGGCTGTGATCAGACAAAGATCTCATTAAGTTTGCTTTGCCGTCCACACTGTGATAAGGACTACTGCCTGCTGTAAGCACAAGCATTTGACTTTGGCTAAGTAAAACAATGTATTTAATCCTACATTTCCAGTATCCTGTGATACCGCAATCTACAGTTTACCCCAAAGCTAGAACTGAGAGGCTCATACTACAAAATACAGAAACAGGGAAGGAGGCCCTTCATAAAACAGTATCAAAGAAAACTAGTCTTTGCTACTGTTTGGAGCTGGGAGAACCTTGGCTGGGGTATTTTGACTTCCCATCTCATTTCTGATTAGGAGAGCAAGTGCTGAAGAGGACTACAAGCAAACTACAGGAAAAGGTGTTTATGTTGCAAGTCAGTGGACTGTTACCCATCTTGCTTCTAGATAGAAGGCTATTCCATACTTCATGTATTCTTGACTAAAATGTTCTTTACTTAGGTTGGGGAGGAATTCTCACCATGGAATATGGACAATCTAAACCTGTGGAGTTTTGCTTTCATTTGCATTCTTGGGATGATTGGGATGGAAGCTGGCAGAGTGGGTATTTCTGAGAGATGACTGGAACTCTGCTGTTAATCAGGGTGAAATGAATGTATGTTGTGCACAGAGAAAACTTCTGTGAAATTGGGATTAAGAACTGTAAAATGTCCTTGGTGGCAGCTTGAGAGAAGAGGCCATTTTAGAAGGCACCATTTAAAAGTAACTTTCTCTTTCGTGTACTTTGTGTTCATTACAGGAGCTGCCTGGATTTACTCTAGAAACAGAACCTCTTGGAATTTTTAGCTGTTCTAAATCTCAATATGGCTGTTAATTCAGGAAGCAACTGCACCAAGTCAGTTTTCTCAAGAGACATTTCAAGTCTTCCATCTATTCATTAAAGATTCAGCTCATCTGCAGAATATGTTTACTTGTAACTTGGTAGTAGTGCAAATATGCACCTGTTTTCCACAGAATGCGACACTTAGTTATTTGCCAGTCTTTATACTTCTTGTTTAAGTTCTCGTTTTTAGTCCTTGTGGGGTTTTTTTTTTTTTTTTTTTTTTCCTTCAAGGGGACCAAGTTAATGGATTTTTCATGAAGAATCCTTTAGGATGAAATAGTGTGGTTGCGTTGAGGGAGTAACACCATAACCTTTTGCTGGCACCTCCCTAACATCTCACCATAGGATGCATTTTCAAAGCTGTAGATGTGCACAAGCAACTAGTTTCTGCTTCAAAAGTTTGTTCTACTACTGTGTTACTTCATACCTGCTCAGCAGTCCACCGAGCCCTGACTGACCCAGGGCTTTGGTCTCCCTTAAATCCTGAGTCTCTGATGGAATCAAATGGAGAGCTTCCATAGCGCTCTGCTTGTGCCCCCTGCATGAATTTTCCACTTAATTGAGTGGTATGTGCAACAAATGCCAAAATTAATGTTTCTTGCCAAAACAGGGATATAAGACCTCCTGTGATGTGTGTTGTTGACAACAGCTATAAAAATGTTTGCATTTACATTTGCAGTTGGTGCATAAAAATGTGTGCACTGTTAACTACACGGTAGGCTGCTCCTCAACATCTCATCAGGAAAGCTGCCTTTCAAGTTTGGAGGGTGACAAACAATGGATTCAATGGCAAAATAGTCCCACTTATTAATTGCTGTAGGCTCACAGAAAAATAAAAGAAGACAAGAGAATGCAAGCTGGAAGGGAAATACTATATGCTGTTCCCTCAGAGGAAAGGAATTAACAGAAATATTATATTCAAGCTATGAAGAATTCCTCAGTGGGGGTTTTTAAGTAGTTCTATCTAAATACTTTTACTGAGAGAGTAATTACAATGGCGGGCCGGGCCATACAGTTAGTTTTTGTGAGATAAACATGTGACCAGCTCAGTGCTTAGAGCCCTCAATGACCAGCTCAGGGCCTGAGACCCCTCAATGACCTCTCTGCACTGGCAGCCAGAGAATGGCTGCAGAGAGAGAGAGAGGAAATGGGGAAGATGACCTGGCTGCAAGCAAGATGTCTTTGGTCCCAGCAAAAAACATGTGTCTTCAAAACCCCAGGGACTTTTAGAGCACTAAGGCTATAGGCAGGCACCATCTGTTGGAGGCCATGCTTTTGCAGTATTCAGTGAAAGGTACTACAGTTTTTAACATGGATTCAATACCTAGCTCCTGGTCACAGCAAGAAACATCTCCCACTTCAATCATGTTTGTAGAGAAGTCTTTGTTCCCAGTGAATAGGCCTCTGCAAACCTCCATGAGCAAAACCATTTAGCAAGCAAATAAAGTACTTGAAAATTATCTTTATTATCCAGAAAGATCTTTTAGCAATGTTAAAAAATACAGAATAAAAGCCAGTCAGTCAATTCTTTTATTCTCCCTGAATAAAAGTTTCTAAGGTGCTGACCATCTCCAGCAGCAGACAGTAGAAACCATTTCCAATGGGATTAAGAATCCCACAGTATCCACAACACATGCAACGCCCTCGTTTATAAAAGACATAGAAGAGAAAAAAAGCCCGACCCAATTTTCTAACCTGTTAGTCAAAAGATGCTAGAACATACACTAAATTTGTTTCTGTGCACAGCATGAAAATTTACTGTTAATAAAAAGAACTTACCTGCTCTAGGCATTGAAGCATAACAGAAAAGAAATATCATCACATTCAATATTACCAGGTACTGTGTGGGGTTTTTGGCAAATTTTTCCTAGTGAAAAATGTCTAATATGTCAATATAAATGTTAATGACGAATATATGCTAGTCCACACTGCTCACTAACAGAAAAATAAAGCAAAGTTGGTCCTTCTTTTTGAGCTCACTTATTTTGTTTAAACCCTGTCTGGATGAGTTTGGAATGTGGATATCCTGCTATTACTCTCGCACTACTGCTCAAAATAATCACTAAAAACTCACAATGGCACCTGATCTTGATTTGTGGCTTGACACCTACTGTGTTCACGTTTCCACCTACTGTCACCTCACTTGGGTAAGCCTCATACCTTTTTTCAGACTGATACAGAAATTTTCTGATACCTGTTTGACTTTTGGAACAAAGCTATTCTGACTGCTAAGGAAACCCATCAAACACCTTTCCATCCTGAGTGGTTTTTTGTATTTTGCAACTTTTTAATACAGACAAGTTTCACTTTAAAAACATAAAATATAGAAGTAATGTACTGTCTCTCCAGTGCACTTTCTTTTGTGTTTTACAGGAAAATCCCCCAATCTGTGGAGGAAACTTTTAAATGTTTTGAAGTGCAAGCTCTCTCTTGATTCTAATCCCAGTCTGTGCACAAAAATAAGGTAGCTGTAAAAGTTCCTGACTTGTTAACAAGGCCTGTTTATTCAGTATGTAAAGAACAAATTCTGCTATAGAAGTACCTCAGGGACTGATTTTATTTGGGCCATGTAACCACTAACTTCTAGGAAAATTCAGGAGTATGTCCTGTCCTTGAATAGCCCATTATCTACAAAAAACAGGAGATGGAAGACTATGGAATGTGAAAGACTAGAGCTGAAATGGCTTGTTTAACATCTGGTGCTGGACAGAATCAGCACTGAAAATGAATCAGGTTCTCTTAGGACTTGTTTATAGACATGCCCACAGATCTGAGCTGCTCTAGAGTGATATGGTTACATAGGGCATTATGCAAATAAAATTGGCCCTGTAAGGATTACCACTCAGTCCTTGTGGGTATTTCCAGTCTTTACTAGATGCTGCTCTCACAGCATCTTGGAGACTCCCTTTCTTTTCCCAGGTGGGAGCCCAATCCCACACTGTAGCAACAATAAACAAAATACTGAGTGTTGAGGCTGAACCAAAGCTCACAGATGTTAAGGCCTCAATCTGTTACTTCCTCAGGAAGAGCAATTGCAATCTGACTCACCGCTCTGCCCTCCTCCCCCCCAGGAAAGGGCTTCCTCCTGCTGCCAAGCACAGCACAGCCAAACAACAACCAGCGATGTTCTCTCTGCAAAACACACCCAGTTGCACGGGGCCTCTCACTGCTGGGGAATTTGCTCTTCTATTGAGCTGCATTCAAATGACATAGACAAATTTCAGAAGTTTAGTTAGTTGTGAGGGTATTTAGTGCTGTGACAGAATAACACACCTCCAGTGCAATGGGTTGTTTCTGTGCACATTCAACAATATTTCCCACACTTAAAAACTGTGATTTATTGTAGACTATTTATCTGATGCATGTTCCCTTGTCTGCCTGCAGAAATGTTTCTCTTCTGTAATTTCCAGTAGTTTCCCTGTGGGTGTTACTGTGCATGAGGGCACTTGGGGCAGTCTTACCGTAGCACGAGCTCGCTCTAGTGCCCACAGTGTAAGTTGCAGCTTGCAGCTTTCAAACCCCTGCAAGCTGAACCGTGTCATAAAATCACAGACCATTCGTCTATGTTCCTGCTATTTCTAAAGGAGTGAATACCACAGACGATTTGAGGTCAGAAATTATAATTTATTCTATTTTGGGAGCCTTCAAATAGCTGCCACTCAGGAAATTATCACTTTTCTTTCGTGTACACAATAAAGCGTTTACAGTCAAGAAGATAAGCAGGCAGCAAAACCAATTTTTCTTTCTATTAGCTCCAGAAATAATCCAAAGTTTACAAGAAAGTTTAATCATGAATTAAAGTTCACCTGTGCAGAGGGAATATTTAGATGACTTCCCCAAAAAATAATTCTGTGTGTTCCTTACACAATCCTCTGTTCCCTAAGCACTCCCCAGATTGAAGCACTGGCCCTATGAAATGCCAGAATAACTGCATTCTGAATAACGCTGTCTCACACAACACCTGCAATAACATAACGATTAAGCGTGTACATTTGTACTTAACCCACTGGCTGGTTCAACTAAACACAATGCACTCTGCTACTCTTCATGCCTCATTCTGTTCCTCTGCTTCACCATGGGGTCACTCCCACAGGCTGCAGGTCTCCATGAACTGCTCCAGCATGGGTCCCTCCCACAGGGTGCATTCCTTCAAAACAGGCTGCTCCAGTCACCGACAGGGTCACAAGTCTTCCCAGCAACCCTGCTCCAGTGTGGACCTCCATGGGCTGCCTCACCATGGGATTCTCTACAGGCTCTGGGGGAACCTGCTCCTGCAGCTGGACCACCTGCTCTCCCTCCTCCCTCACCGGCCTGGGCATTTGCAGGGCTGTTTCTTCCTCAGCTTCCCCTCTCTTTCACAAATGCAAAATGCGTTTTATATTTTCTTAAAATCGTTCCCAGAGAGGCACCACCGGCGCCCTTTCTGAGGTGGGTCTGGTGGGAATGCTGTGCCTAGCACTGGCATCCCAGGCCTGTTCCCCATGGCCGCCCTGCACCCAGCACCGCCCTCCGCACATGGGCAGCCACAGAAAGGGTGGTGTATTGCACTTTAATTACTCGATATAGAGAGTTCCCACAACCAGGGCTGAAAGCAGTGATTTGGATTGGGAAATAGTAAAGAGAGAAAAAAAAAAAAGAAATTGCACACCATAAACTGTAAGATTAATCTAAAAGAAGTAACTGTGGATTAACTTTAAATGGAGGCGTGATGTCTTACACCAGGGCAGCGTGGTCTCACAATCCAGGTCGGCAATGGCCTCGTCGGACAGGTGGATATGCCTGTCAGGACAGCTCGTTCCTTCCCACCTTTCACAACCAGCCTGGGAAAGCAGGGCCGGGCGGTGCTGATCCTCTGTCCCGAGGCCCTGCCTTGCCCTCTGCATCCCTTCCTTACGCTTCCTCTTTCCTTCCCTCCTCTATCCTCCCCTCTGCATCGCTTCCTTCACCTTCCTCTTCCCTTCCTTCTTCTACCCTCCCCTCCACATCCCTTCCTTTCCCCTCCTCATCCCTTCTGCTCCTCTGCTCATCCCATCGTATTGTATGGTAAATCACACCATGTCGTGGCCCTAAAGGAGACAGAGGAGCCCTGCAGCTTTGTTCGAATAAAGGGACCGAGGCCACCGGGACACACGCCCGCGGGGTTTTCTCTGTCGAGGTTTCGGAGGGCGCAGCCTCCTTTTACCCTAAACTCCCGGCCGCATGTCACCCTCTTCCTTTCCCCACTGGCTGAGGTACAGGGAGGTACAGCCTTCCCGAACCGCCTAGCACATATCCCCCCTTGAACCTGCCATTTTACCCCAAAGTTCAGAAACTCAAGCTTGTGCTTGTCTGTTTCAGGAGTCAAGCTGTCTGGGCTCTGTGGCAAACCTGCTGCCCAAAGTTACTAGAGACATTAAAACCCATTTCGAAGATGTTAACACCCATACCTTCACCCATCGAACTGTTTGTAAATACATTAGCACACATCTTCCCAATCACTTTTCCCTCCCCATACTCTCCCTTTCTTTATCCCTTCCCTTCCCTTCCTCTCCTCATCCCATCCCATCATATCCCTTCCCTTACTTTCCACAACCCTTCATCTCCCCTCTTTCCTCCTTCCTTCCTTCCGTCCTTCCTTCCTCTCCCCTCGTTCCCGTCCTTCCATTCCCCATCCCTTTCTTTCCCCTTCCTTTCCCTTTCTCTTCCCGTCCCACCACACACTACAGTTCCCAGAGGGCGGCGGTACTGGCGCATGCGCGGTACGGGCGCGTCTCG
>VXAD01006010.1:0-30693 GCA_013399195.1 Dicrurus megarhynchus
TAAAACACATATATATAACAGATTTGGATAAATAAATGGCTTTAGGTGAATCCTTTATTTCATGGAAGATTTACCTTAGGAATTAGATTTGTGTAAATTAAGTATACAAGCTTTTATAAAATGGCAACTTCTGTGTTTCATGTAAGCATGAAGAGAACATGCACACTCAAAGAGGTTTCAGTAGATTGTATAACTATTGCTTTAGATAATCTGCATGAAAGCAAAAATATTTTCCACGTTTTTTCCTTTAAAACAGTTGTTATATACAAATGAGTAAGTCCATTTCTGTACCTAAGATGTACCCATTGCATCTAGCTGTACAACTCACAGTGATTCCCAAGGGCATGTTGTGAAAATTGGAAACAGACAAATGAAAAGTTATGGAAAAATGACATCTAATTCTGTCAGAGTTGTTGTTGTTTTTCCCTTTGTTAGTCAATTTGTATGTCTCTCGCCTTTACTGTGCTTTGGATGCATGTTGCTAAGAACTGACGTATCTACTGAAATTCAGTTTTACCACTTGTACTGATAGGGGCTTTTTATCTCCATTTCACTATGACCTTACATCAGCATTTTGTGTGTGCCCCCCCATACTTCCCCAGCCTAAAGATGTGCTCTTTTAGATTTTTTTGTGTGTGTGACTTTAACAATGTTCTGTTCACATTTCCTTGGATAGACCCAACAATTGCTTGTTGACCCATTTTAACCCCTTTTGAGCATCATCTTCAAAGTGTAACTGTCCTTGACAATGAAAGAGACCTTCCTATTGTCTGGTCCTTCCAGGCAATCTTTAGCATTGAGTTAAATGGCTTTCAGATGGAGGAGTTGGCTGGAAGGAAGGAGACAAAGTGGTCTGTTGTTTCTGAGTGACTTTGCTAGAGTTTCCCTTTTTTCTTTTAGAATGGTGCATTTCTATAGAAGATGACAGACGTTTTGACAGGTGCAATATGCTTTGAACTGTTGTGTCAGATAATTCTTTTGTCTTGGTTTTTCCCAGCAGAGTGGTACATCTCCTTAGGATGCTGATATGCATATTGTTTGCTTTTCATTTAGTGTGGTGAAGCCTTCCATCCTCCTTTTCCCTCTCCCTCTCTTTTTTAATGGCTCTTTGCATATATGTAGCTGACCCAGATGGGAAGGCGGAGTGACCATGACTTAAACCTCTCTCTCCAAACTTTTGATCATGATAACTGACACTTAAAACTCAGGAAATTATAATGGTAATAGAGAAAGAGCTTGAAAAGACACAGAAAAGCACACCCTCAAATAAAATAATGTTAAAATTTCATCTCTGATTGCAATGAACTATGCTTGGTTGAAAAATATGGTTTCAGGGCTCTTACTTCAGATAAGGAAATATTTAGCTTTGTTCATCTGAGCACTGGCCTAGGTGAAAACAAACTGTGGTCCCATCACATAATCAAAACTGGTTCGAGAGGAAAAGAAGAATTCCAAGTTAAAGTTTTAATACTTAAGTTTTGTCTTGCGTCTAGTAAGGATGTTTTATTTCTTTCTTACTACTCTTAACTGCAGAAAATATTTCTCAGGCAGGTAGATTAATTTATTTGGAGTATGTAGAGCATGTTCTATGTTTGTGGTGAATATTTTTGAAGTGTCAGCCCTTGGGGTTTTTAGTCCTCCTATGAATTATTGTGTTGTAAATAGCAGCACTGGTAAACTGGTCATGCAGAGAACCTATTGGGATTTGTGCCTGATACTATCTTTCTGCATCAGTCCCTGCTTCTGCCTGCCTGCCTTCCTGCCTGTTTTTAACTTAAACAGAGTTTTTTACTATTACCTTTGATGTTTTCTTTTTATTTTCAGAGTTAACATCCCTTCTTTTGGTGGCCTGGGTATGACTCTCATTCATTGTGTCATGAATGACATCCGTGTTACTGAAAGACAATCTGACCCTGAAAAATTGAAAACAAGATCTTCTTTTGCAGTTGCTTCACATAGCCCAACTCAATGGGGAAGAAAGATTTAAAGGCTGCCAATCAAACAGAGGAATGGACAACATAATTTACTGTAACAGGGAGAGGTGACTTGGGAAGTGCTGCTTTATGAATCCTTGTAGAACATCTGAGAATGCAGTTTAATAGCTCATGGAGTATGTGTTTAAAATATTTATAACAAGTTTTTTTAAAATAAGGGACTAGCAGCTAAATCTCTGTAAACCACAGTTGGCTGACCTGGTGGCCTGATTTCTGAAAATCGCACGAGTGCATCAAACTGTGTTTTTCACAGTCGGAGTGAGAGTATCTCACTCTAGCATTTTAGCCTACAAGGCAATTTTAAAATAGTATGTGTTATTATGTTATATAGTGGGTAATCTTGAATAAAAAATATATATATAATTACTTCTTCTAAATGATAATATTTATGGGAAGCTTTTGAATGGTGCTTATGATAGGCCAAACAGTGAATAGCTATACTTTTCTCTTCACTAGTAGATGCCTTTGCTAGTGCTGCAAAGTGTTCTACAGCAGTATTTAAGCATTTGAGATCATAGACCTGAAATAGATGGCTAAAACATTGTTTGAAATTCAGTCTGCTGCCACAGAAGGCTGTTAGTAATTGTTATACTTGACTGCAAAAGTGCTTCTTTGAGATCACGGAATCTTTCAATCTCTACAGTTACCTTTTCTTCAAATAATTCCTGTTTACATTGCAAGTCTTAGTTTTGTAAATCAGTCATGCAAACAAGATACAAAATCTGTTTTTTTAGCCATTCTCCTTAGCTGAAAACACAGTATTTTTGCCATCTCTGTTCTCTGCTCGCCTGTTACCATAGTCCCTCATTACAATTTAGTTATCAGACTGATAACTGGTTGAAACTCCTTACCTATAAACAGTAGAAAATATATTTGCAACACCAGCAATTTCTAAACTGATTTTTGTAGTTATTCTACAACTATTGTTGTAGACTATTGTATTCTACAACTATTGTAGTTTTCTGTAGGCAGCTAAGAACAGGTTCTCAGGAAGACTGTTGGATGGTCTTTACAAGAGGCCTATTTACTGACACCAACTCTAATTGGAGTGAGTCATGGGAAGTTCTCATCTCAAGAGATCTGACATTGTTCCAGGAAGAACCAAGCAGATTCGATGTTAAACTGCTTCAGGCTCTTTTGCAAAGTAGAGCATTTCTGAAGCTGGGAGAATTTTGCCAAGGGACTCACAGGGCACGAATTTCTAGGGATGATGTGCATCACATTCAGTTTTATGGTTTCTCTTTCACTGTTTGAGGACATTGCATAGCTGAATAGATTGAAGGGGAACCCACGCCTTTTTCACAGGAGTCTAGTGTAAGCATGGCAGAGTCCTTGTTATGGTCATCAGTGAGATGGGTATTTATTACTTGATCAGTATCTGAAATTTCTAAAGGGTTCTCATAAACAAAATGAAGGTGGTTGCTCTTTTGATCAGGTCTAGTAGGAAAATATGCAAAGAGTTCTCACAGGCTGCTGATGTCCCAAAATATGTCCACTGTAACAATTCACAGGCTATACAAACTTCATGGTTGTCAAGTGTTCTGCTTGCCCTTGCCATATAGACGTCATGGTTGTCACTGGAGATAGAGCGCTGTACCTTCTGCTCCAAACACATAGGCTCCTACTGTCAGGGTTGGTATCGTGTTGTGAGCACGGGGAGACTATGCAAATTGGAGAACATAATGCTGCTCATATGGGAGCTGACTGTGCTAATTCCCACGTTAATCCTGTGAGCGAGCGCAGTATGAACAAGACGCTCACCCCAAGGCGGGCTAAGTCCAAGCCATGTGTTCCCACCACTGAGACAAGCTGTGGCTGCTCTCCAGGTAATCAGCTGGACTCCTGAGTCCTCACTAAAAGGTGCACCTGCCACCTGATAGCATTTTCCGTTATCTTGGAAGTGTTGGAGCAATCTGTGAGGAATCCACTGATGAAAAGACGTTTAACATCAACTCTGCATCTTTCCAACAATTTGCTAGAATTTGGATCACACGGTTAGTAAGAAGGCCATGTTGGGCTCGCTTTTGTCACAGCAATCATTTCACCTGTCTGGCAAAACAACAGTAGATTGATGCAGCTTTCTTAGAGTGAGAGAATGTGAGAAATAGCACTGTTTCTCTGTTTGATGTTCAGGAACCATTCTAGGATCATGGGATGAGAGAGAAACTACTACTGAGTCAGGCAGCTGATGACAGCTGTAAACCCCTTTCAGCTGAAACTATTCTATTCTATTCTATTCTATTCTATTCTATTCTATTCTATTCTATTCTATTCTATTCTATTCTATTCTATTCTATTCTATTCCATCATCATGATGATGTTTAACCATTGAGATTTTTCATTTATGGGGAATTTCTCTCTCATAGGAATTTAAAGATGAATTGAAAGAGATGATGCACAGAGGCTATGCAAAGTTACTTTTATTCCTACTGAAATATTTTATGTAGGATTTAGATGGTTTCTAAAATGTTTCTGAATGATTTGCTCTTTTATTTGGACTGAATATTTCCTGTTTTGATGTATTTCCCTTTTAGAAAATATTGATTTTAGAAAAAGAGTACATTCCTCAAAATCACACAGATTTTATCACCATTTTTAACAAAAATTCCAAAGTGTTTTTTTTCTTTTCAAGTTGAAATTTGTTCCATGTTTTCTTATTTATCTTTATTTTATCATTTATATTATGGTACAAGATTAACAAAAGGGAAATATGAAATATCACCATGAAATACTTGATAATGTCAAAACAAGGTCCATCATTGCATGTATCTCTGCAATAAAATTTTTTGATTCTACTTCAATGGGAAATATCAACATGTATTTTGAGGTAGATGCATAATAGGTGCTGCACATCACTTTTCCCATATGTTTTTCTCTTCAGGTTTCTCAGACTTGAATATGATATAAAGAAAACCAATATACAAACAGTTTCTGCTTTCTCTTTCCACTGAGTTTAGTTTATGTACAGATTGCTGTTTCAGGATTTTTGGTGATATTACTCGACTGAGAATTGAAATCAATTGCTTGGCTCAGATTTAATCTGCTTGTTTGAAGTCTTGAGGTCTTGAGGGTGAGCACTAGCCTTAGTAGGGTAACTGATAGGTAAATTGAAGGAATCAAGTTTTTTACTATTTAGAGGAGATTTATATTAATAATGTCATTCATTTCAATGAATGCTAGTCTGGATTGCCTGATTTTGGAACATGACTGTTATGACCTGGCCCTGAAGGCAAAGGGACTGAAGTTCTTATTAATAGATTCCCTTGGGGCAGATTAGAGTGAAATGACACTAAATCACTGATGTTCATATATTTATGTGTAGGGTTTGTTTGGTTGAGATAGAAATGAGGTATTTGGCAGTTTTGGTTATTATTATCTATAGTACCATAGCAGTATAAAAGCATTTCAGACTTCAACTGAAATATATTTGCTGATGTTGACTGTAGAGAAAAGGATCACAGAAGGCATTTTAGTACTATGTTGCAAAAGGCATTTCAGAGGAATATTGCAATTACTGCAAAAAAAGAGGAATGCCCATGCAGAAAGGCACTGGAAAATCTGGATATCCAAATCTGGATATCCATTCTTTAACCCTGGTTTGCTGTAATTTATTATTGTGGCATTTTTTTCTTTCTTTCTATCTCTCTTAAGAAGTCAGAAGGGATACTTTTAAGGAATTCTCTTAACTATTCACAAAAAAACCAGCAAATCACTTTAGCCCTTCAGAAAATGTCAGTGTAATTAATAGCATTGTCTTCCCTGTCTGAACTGAGTTTTGAGTATTGATTATGTATGCAACAATGAATACATGAATGGATAGTATCAACTTTCTCTAATGGAGCACCAGAAACAGGAAAAGATACACCACAAAAGTATAATTAAAATGATTTAGGAAGAAAGTAAAATTTCCAAAGATCTTGCAGGATATAAGAGGCAAAATATTGAACCTACTACCTTCAATCTACTGTTGAACATAAATGGTAGGAAGACACAATTAGATTTGAAGTAAATCTAATCTTCTCTTGGACAGCAATTATTATATTTACCAGTAAATGTGCTAAGTCCAACTATCAGGCAGGGAGGTCACCTGTGTGAACTGTACCAATCTACAGAGGCCAAGAATGTTTCCACTGAGCTCAGATGCATCTTCCTTTTAGTGAAGCTCTTATAAAACCAGTCCTGAAGGCCACCCTTACATAGTCCCTGTGGTCAAGGGTAACATCTCAGCAAGTGAGGATGAAAAATAATTAATAATGCTGTTTAGGAATATATATTTGTACTCATTCTGGATATCATGAGCCTATTGGCAAGGCTCACAAATTAGAAATTCTGAGTCTGGGAACTCCTCCTTCCTCCAGAAGCATTGAAATGCCAACCTGTAATTTGTGTTCTCAAGGACCAGTGCTTTCCTTGGTTGTGTGTATGCACACGGCATCATGAAGGTGTTTGAGTATAAATGAGAAAGTAATTTGGTTCTCAACTTAGCACTTGTGTTTCTCCTGTGGTAATGAGTTACCTCTTCTGTGGTACCATCACAGTTCCCAGCATCAGTTCACTACATTAATTTCAGGCACAGACACAATTTTCCTCAGATTTGCTACAGCCTTACTCTCTCCCTCCTCTAAATTTTATCATATTGTCTTGAGATGTAATTTGAGAGTTTTTGCTATCTTTGATTTCCTATTATGTACACTGTGGGAGAAACGGAACTAATCATGACATAG
Source organism: Dicrurus megarhynchus (assembly GCA_013399195.1). Classification (NCBI taxonomy): domain Eukaryota; kingdom Metazoa; phylum Chordata; class Aves; order Passeriformes; family Dicruridae; genus Dicrurus; species Dicrurus megarhynchus. The sequence continues at coordinate 6,719 of VXAD01006010.1, forward strand.
TCAAATCTGCAAAGAGGAAATTTACTTTAATAAACTGAGACACAGACTCACGGCACACGTAACAAGTAAAACTAGGACATAATCTACAGCTGCTAATGAATTGTGTCATAGGGATGCACAACTTGAAAAATGAACACCTAAGTGGTGAGCTGTCTTTCTCTGTCCCAGCACTGCTTTGGTGGTATGATGCATATTTCTGGAGGAAATGCAGATGAGATTAAATAGCATACAGCTTTTCAGCCTGCATTCTGAACATCATGCACTTTTCTGGACATAAGACAGATGAGAATATAGATCTTGTGCAAGCTTTAAAAAAAATGTTTCTTGAATGGTTTTCATCTTGATAGCTTTAAGGTAGGTTTCCTATATCCAGATGAAGATTTCTGAGGATGAAATATTTGACTTATGGCCCAATTTCAAAATATAGAGATTACTGTAAATTATTGTGATGTAGGAAGAGGAATGACATTGATCATCTGCTGTTCAATTTAGTTTTAATTTTTCTGATGGATGAATGCTGAAAAATACCTTACTTAGTTTTAATGTGTCAGCATTCCAGTAAAATGCTGATGTGGGTTTCTCTAGTACCTACTGATTTGGATAAGGTTGGGGTTGGATGTCCCAAAGTGATATCTATATTTATTTTTTAATTATAGTGGAAAAAGAGAATCCAAGATCTGTATTTTCCATAGCTGGCAAAGCACAGATTATTTTTAAAATACCTGGTTTGAACAGGGTTTATTCTTGAACTGGCCCTATATGAGTAGGACTAGTTTTGTTCCCAAATCATGGGGGACAATGCAGCATAGCATGTTTACAGTGTGTTTAATCCTCTTTTACTACCTGAAAAGGGTCTCTGGTTATACATGCGTATGCCTGATCCTCCACCACTGCCCAGACCAAATAAACCAGGCATCTTTCCAAGGCCACGTCTTCCAGTTATCTTTCAGAATACCTATGAACTGGCTACCTAGGAAAGAACACACCAAAACAGAAGGGTTGCTTCAACCTGCAAGGAACATCCTTGTTCCTACCAGAGTTTTGTTCCTGGGAAGCAAAATGTCAGCAGAACATCACTGCCTCTCTTTGACTGTAACTTGCCCTTAGCTGTCTCAGAAGTCAAAGTTTTTAGGACACAGACTGTTTATAAACTTATATATTCCCCACACATTCTATTGCACATACAAAGGAGAAATAAAACATGTATTTGTTTTGCTTTTATTTGCTGACTTAAGGAAGTGGAAAGTCTAATGTGTCTAAGAACCAATTTTTCATGAAACATTCTGTTTATTTTTGGTCAGTGTGAATGAAAAGCTTCTCACTCAATCTGCATTTTGTGCAATATTTTACACACCTGTAGGTACCCACTTTCAATTTTGCTACAAGGCTTCTCTTTGTTTCTCACATAACTAACCACACAAAATTATTTTTAAATTTATTTCATATTAGTCCAGATTCAGTGCACTAAGGGATAAACAGTAGACAAGGAAACTAGGGGACATTCTGGACCCTCTGTCATTGCTGACTACACCATGATCCACTAACTGAATGAGCCAGTTCAGCCAGGGAGTAACACTTGCCAAAGTGGGTAGGGATTTCAAAATCTAGGCCACACTTCTTTGCAATTATTTTTCTTTATAATTTTATTTGAACTTTTTAGCTTCAAGACTACTCTCCTTGCAGAAAAGCAACTGGTATCGTTATTATATAGTTCCATGGCTTGTCAATCATAGGATGTTTTCCAACCCTATTATGTTTTGCTTGTAATGAGACAATGGCAATATTTCGTTTTAGATGTACTAGAAATTATAATGGAGAAAGAAAATGGAGCTGATCTGTTTAATGGGGATGAGAAGTTATTTTCTTCCTAGTTTCTTATTACTCTACTGCTTAATTCCTGGCAGCATTGCATTAATGTTAAGCACTGGTCCCCAGCACCAAGTGGCAATTTATCATCTATTTTGGCAGGCTTCCTGCTTCATCCTGCACCTGCCTCCTTGAAAGAAAACAAGACATCAGATACTTATTCAAATAATGCAGTAGCTGATCAGCAGAGTTATCTACACAATGGTAAGTTATCCATGATAAAAGGACAACTTTTTCATGCATTATATGTGACATATGTGTCCTTTCTCTTAAGATTTATGACATTCATGACAGTTACTATTGTTACTATAATCAAATCTTTTACAGCCTAGCTGCAAAGGTTCAACTTATTGTCAATAGATTTCTATATGAGTCAATCATGCAATTTCATAAATGCTTTGAAACACCTGCACTCTCCTTGGCAGTGCAGAAATAGCAGTATCATGATCTCATCTTTCAAGTCATGAGACTGCTATGTCTCAGTAATTCCCTGTTGGCAAACAAAGTGGGAGACAAATAAAAACTATATGTTCATTTGCATTTGCTCCATGCAATACATACATCTGTTACACATATACATGAGTGTGGGTATTTATATATGTATTTGCACCCACATATATAAATGGGGGTGTGTGTATACATAAACTTTCTGAAGAATGGGTTATGGCCTTAAAGCACAAAAAAAGAAGATATCAAAGGAAAGCTGTATCTATGAGTCAGAATGCGAAGAGAATGGCGGGAACTATTAATAAAAAGGATACATAAAATCTTATTCACATATCTGAAAGGAAAGGTCATGTGTTTTACCAGGAATTTTCATTTTACAAGCCTCACTGGAAACAAAATGCATAACTGCTAGAATGCAGGATGTCATGTTCCTGCTGGCATGGAAAGAGGGTCCTTTGCTTAAAGCATTAATTAGCCTGAGGTGCGGAAACCAGTTCTCTGTGGTGCCACTGATCCCCTGGGACTGTCTTCTGGCTTCTCTGAGCCTCACTTCCCATCTGCAAAATAGTTAAATGTAGCCCTTCCCTCTGCATTTTCTGTATGTGTAGTTATCAAAGACACACACAGGCACCAGTAAGCTCCTTGTATTTGGCCCAGAGAATTTAAAAAATTAGAATAACGCAGCTGCATATGGCAGCATGGTGATTGATAAAGCCAGATTATGTTCCATTAAGGAATACTTTATTATCTATGATTGTTAGGAATCCATATCAACAACCCACTCTGTTAGGAGCTGTAAATAAGGATAATTCTATCTTGAGACCTCTCAGTTTAATGAGAAAAACAAAGAGGGGGTAGAAACACTTAGTGAAAATGGAGCAATTAAAGAAAAGTGGCGAGAGTATGAGGATAGGTATATACACAAGTGGTGCAGGTGAAGAGGTACCCTATAGAAATACATTGTACAGTGAAGATGTACCATGCAGAGCTGCTCAAATCATTAAAAGAAAAAATGCTTCTTCCAGGTACCCATCTAAGGGCAGGAACTTGAATTTAGGAATCCCTGTGCCAGGCAAATGCCCTGGGGTTGGGAAATGGCCCATCTCCCTCATTCTCTTCAGAGTTGTTGCAGTCACACATAAAATTTTTGAATGTGGCAACAGAGAAGGACTGCAGTGGTGACAACAAAGTATTTTAAGGTAAGCTGTTTATTTAAAACTCATGTTGTGAAGGGTTTTAGCACAGAGCATCACATTTGCCTACTGAAATGCCATCTGCAAGAGCTGTTTGATCTAGAGGCTAAATCTGATCTCTGTCTCTTAAAGAATTCTTCATATTGACATTCTGATTAGGAATTTCCTGGGTTTTTTTCATAGCCTGGTCTGCAGCTGAGGTCCTGTTTTATTTTCTGCCCAAAAGGAAGGTTTTCTAGTTGTCTGCAGAACCAATTCTATAGCTGCCACATAGACAGGTTTCTAATTTGTCTCAGAGTGCTGAGTATTAGGAATATTTGCTACCTCCTGAAGATCCGCAGCTCTGGTTCTGCCTTTATCCCTAGGGTTGTGAGAGGGTGCCTGTATATTTGGCAGGCTTCTTGGAAGATTTTTTTCCTGTTGTAGTGCTTGCAGTGGTGCAAACAGCAGTGCCAAAAGCTGGTGGAGGGCTGTCTTGCTGTTGCAGTATGAGAGCTCTGGTGGTTTGTTGAATACAAGCCTTTTTATTGCTACTCCGTTCAGTCTAGCAAATTGGTTTTCCTTCTTTCAGGCTAGAATTTTGCTACATTTATATGACCTTCATGTTTGACAGAGGCCACTCCTCCCCCCAAGAGAGTAGAAAAGGAGGACAAGACCAAAGCATGCTGATCACAGTAGCAGTGCTCTTAACTTCTGTAACCATGCTTTAAAAAGAGCCAGGGCCAAGTTCTGTGGACTCCTGGAAGCTGGCAGACAGCACCAATATAACACTTAGACAGAACCACCAAATTTCAAAGGTCTCCTGGGTTGTAATGGCTGGGGTTTTTTAATGTTCTCCTGTTCTTGCCATAGCCCTGGTGCAGCTCAGTAACTATGGGCAGGTTTGCTAGCAAAGGCTTTCTGTAGTGTATCATCCCCCCACACATCAGGGTACTTTGCTCCTCACAGAGTGACCTGGGACTGTGCTGCTCTTGCTCAGCACTTCACAGCTGGGGCTGGTCTGGGGAGTTGATTCTGGCTGTTGGACCTCAGAGTCAAGGAGAAAAATCTACTGGAAATGCACATGGACTTTTTTCCCCCTGTCATACTGTATATATGGCTATTTGATTTCTCAAGTTTCCTTATGTGTTTGGATACCCTAATATTCCTAATGAGTCCTCGTGTGCAACTGCTTAGTAAATACCAACCTTAATGCTTGTGACTTAGAAGCTTTGTTCAGTAGCCACAAAAGCAGAATAAATGCATGAGGCTTTGTGTGTCTGGTTGCTTGGCCAAGTTGCCTTACTTAGCAAATGCATGATATTAAATTTCTCTTCAGATGATTAAAAAAGAGCTTCTTCATGTTTTACCGCATGACTTGCTCTGTTTACGGTGCATTAGGTGTTTACTATAGAGATAGAAAAATGGCACTTTCCTCATCTCCCTCTCTTCCCCTTTGTAACAGAAGTTTCCTCAGGACTTGCTGATCACCTGTATCTCCAACAACATCTAACAATATTTCATTAAAAAAAAAGAAAGTGATGTGTATGCACGCCTTTATTTTGTTAAGTTTTGATTTCTAAAGGTAACAGCTAGTGTCGGGTTTCTCAAACTGCTCCTTCTATTTCTTGTTTTCAATTGACACAGTGTGCTGTGTCAGCAAAACCCACAGCTCGCTGCCACATTCTCTTTTGTGTGGCAGTCGTTTGACACATGAAACTGGCAGCTGCTCTTAAAGGACCCTGCAAATTACCTGTATTAAAGATAAAAACAATGGAGGGGTCCTTTTTCACAACGATGGGAAGCTTTCTTAACAACATTTAATTCAGGAGTAAACCTTTACTGCCGTAATTAAAAAGAGGAATGAAATAAGAGAGTGTGTCACATGCAACAGGATTGCTAACACCAAAAAGGTGGGATGAGATGGGATCAGAACAGCCCATGAAGGGGTTATAGGCTCAGGTCTTCCAACAATTATCCTGACACCTGAGCTGTAGTTGTGTGAACTTTTTGACTGCTGGCAACCTTGTTCTCTGCCTGCTGTCACTGCAGATATTTGTGTTGTGTTCGGCTCTTACACGTAATTGTCACCAAGGTGAGAGCCTCTGGTGTGATGATGCTGCAGTCTTGGACCCCTTGGAGCACTCCTGTTTGTCAGTGAAGTTGCACAGGACCTGTGGGCTTGCAGGGTCTATAAGCAGATGCAATCTGTGCAATGCACTGAATCTGAAAGACTGAAATAGAACCTAGCAATCAGCACTTTAAAAAATTATTTTGTTCATGTTTTTAAACCCAAATTTATCCAAAATTGGAAAAGGTAACTTTCAATTCTTTGGGCAATTATAGGGTGGGAAGTTTTTCTTTATCTGAGGAGAAAGATAAGACCCCATAAGATGAATCAGGCAGGGTCTTTCTTTTGGGATGGAGTTTTTTAAAGTATAAAGTACAGCTTTTTACACCTGAGTTTCTGTGAGGAAAACTCACCCTGGTTTAAGTCAGTGCTAGCCCAATCTGTGCTTCAATAATCTGTGGGAAGTAAGGTGAGACAGCATGGCCAGAGGAGAGGAAGCAACCTGATCATCATTTTCCAGAAGAGAATAGGCAAACCCAAAGAATGAGTACCTGGGAGTCAAACTACCACTAGGAAGTTATGGCTGCCCATTCCCACTGTAAAAGCTTCCCATTGTAACAGCATCAAGTCTTTTCCTCTGTCCTTAGAGCTGGACCAGACTAACACAGACGGTGAGAAGAACTTCCTGTAGTCCAAAAGGAGAAGAGCTGCAAGGTCCTCAAATCTTCCAAAGGACTTGACTACTGCCAATCTGTTTTACCCTGCAGATTTGCATCTTTCACTGCATTGGTGGGCAGTGGCCAGAGCTTCAAAGCAGCAGCTGTCATGTGGCCAGAACTGCAGATGTGTCCACTCACAGTGGTAAATGCACCTAAGGTAAGTGTCCTTCCTTAAGTAATTGCAGATCAAAGTGAAAGTTTAGATAAATATTACAGATTTTGAGTGAAAGTGGGAGAAGGCAGAGAATTCGTTGCTATATTTTGCATTGTTTTTAGAAAATGGAAATGTTTTTAGAAAATTTGGAAATGTTCCAGCCCCCTGAATTAAAACCTAAGGAGGACAAAAGCCTTGTGATGTGTTTCTTCATAACATTTAAAAATGTTAAAGATCCATAATAAATTTTTAAAAATACCTATGAGAATTTGTCCCTATCCTACTGATCTTCTCCTGGAGGAGATATTCTGTTGCTTTAATTACTTTATGAGCTGGACCTATAATTTTGATAAATATTTACTGAACCAGTGTTTTATCAGAAATCAGAGAACTGAAGGGGTTTAGTTCCTCAGGCTCCCAGCAGCCTCTCATTTTAGTGTGTATGGAACACTCATCTTTCATCAGGAGTACATAAAGTGGTTTGTTAATTTGTAGGAGGAGATTTTTGTCAAACTTACATATTTAACTTGGCACTGTTGCATGAATGATGCCAACCATATAGCATTCAATTGGAAAATGCCTGCCAAAGGTCTGTTTCATGAGTGGAGCTTGTGAGAAGGGCATGGAGTTACGTCAGGGAAGATTTATGTTAGATATTAGGGAAAGGGTTTTCACCTGGAAGGTGGTTGGGCACTGGAACAGGCTTCCAGGGCAGTGGTCACAGCACCAAGCCTGACAGAATCCAAAAAATGTTTTGGACACCACTCTCAGGCACATGGTGTGACTGTTGGTGTGTCCTGTGCAAGGCCAGGAGTTGGACTCAATGATCCTTGTGGGTCCCTTCAATTCAGGATGTTCTATGATTCTAAGTATTGGGAAAAGCCAAGATGTTCTTATAAAGGACTTTACACTTGCAAGGGAAAGAGGAAAAATGGTGTGGCCCCCTCCTGAGATCCCAGCAAAGCTTCTCTCCCTGTAGTATGAGCAGCACCAATCCAGGGGCAGGAGGAATGTGTGTGTCTGGGCAGATGTCAAAGGACTGACACCCGTTACACACTGGAAAAGGAAAATACTTGGATTTAGGGCTATGCTATCTTCTGCACAAAGGTCCAAATGTAGCCCAAGAGAAAACCCTGTGAGACATTTCAGGTACTGTCAACAGGCCCCATCAGCCTGGAAGGCACTGGGTGTCTGGAACAAGAAGAAACTGGGTTAAACCACAAATAGGACCAGAAAATCTAAATCAGCAGAGCTCCATGGAACATGTCAAGTGACCAGTTATCCTTAAACAGGAGGGTTTGTGACTTGGTCTGTCATGTCCCTATCAGGTGAGGGTCAGTGACATGAGAGCAACACGTTTCATCAGGACTCTGAAAATAACTACTTGCTCCTTTTCCAGAAATACCTGAGAGGGTGCTGCCTTCCTATCCTGAGCAGGCTTGCAAATCAGTTTTTAAAGCTGAAGCAGTCCCTTAAAAGAGTGATTCCACTGTGTGTTGAGATATACAAGTTGCAAATTCTGGCTGGTTTTTTTTCGGTTAAGGACAGTGTAGTGATGTTTTTTCCATTTCTCACTGATGGAATTGCAGGAGGAATGTGCAATATGCAGGTTTGGTCTCATCCAGAAGCAATGCAAATCAGCAGTTTTTTCTTTATCTTCAGTGGTCTTTTATCTGGCCATTTGTGCTTTTTGGCAAATGATAAATAAATTAAATGAGTCATACAAATGAACATAATTAAAGTTTAGATTGGCTTTGGTGCACTAATATCTGAAGTAACCATGCAAATCACAAACCAGATATTCAGCTGTAATATCAACATATGAACAATTTTGAAATCTGAAAATATTTGGTGAAAGCATTTGTGATTATATTTGAATAATGTATAAGTTACATACTTTGCCATTCTGCCCACAGTTGTCCAAATAGAAATGCAGGTGAAGCTAATCAAATATATTGCTAACTGCAGATTACTCTTTCAGTAATTTTAAATGAGGCCAGCAACTGTTACATGCTTTTATTTAGGAATAGAAAAAAATGCAGGAGCCCTCCGGTGGTCAAAATGCACCTCTCCAGCTAAGTCATATTCCCTTTAATGCTAAACAATTCAGCTGATAAAAGGCTTTATTCTAGTTAGTTTATTAATTGCAAGCTAATTTAAAGAGATATTTAAATTAATAACATTTCTTCCATCCTGAAAACCAATTGTTTTAAAAATTCCCACATCAAAATCAAGAAAAGCATTCAGCACCAAAACCAAATAAATTAAGCAAGGGTAGAAAAAGCGATTCCCTGAATTCTTGGTGTTGTGTGCTACACGTCCTGCCTGAGCATGAAGAGAGTCTAACATAAGCAGAACAAGCTCCAGGTTATGTTCTCTGTAGGTGTACATGTCCCAGTGTGGTGAGGTCTCATCCATGCCCAGAGACCTCACATATTGCACAAAGCAAATAACTACTGATAACAGTACTTTGGTGTATATTTGACACTGAAGTGAATGACTACCCCTGGGGCAGTGTGACTGTGAGCTGGGGCTCTGCTTCTCTGGAAATAAGGGCTGGTTTTAGTAAGTGTTTAAGAATACATTTTATATTTCTCTATTACTGGAGTGTTTTATAAGCTATAAAGAGAGAGAGGGGGAAAAAAGATGCCACAGCAAATTGTGTGTATCATGGCTATGAAACGAGACTCAGTAAAAGTTGTTTCCTACTCATGGCAACAAAACGTAGCTACAGCCAGCTTGGTTTCCAAAATCAGAGCTCCCAGAGGATTTACATCAACACCGTATTAGGGTCAGTACTTCTGTTCTCACTGAAGCAGTCTGATACCTAACACACCTGTGAGGTGGGTCACTGGCACAGACATTGCAGCAGAACCCGTATAAACCACCATTTTGCTTAGGATAGGTGGGAAGACGTGAAGAGGAAACATTGCAGCTGGGTGTCTTTGCTCTCCTGCTCATGCATGACTGTGAGTACAAGGCTGATCCCCCAGGAGTGCTAATACAGTCTCTTTTGGCACTCACTGGCCCTGCGTGGCCATAAGTCAGCTGCAGCTTTGAAGCCCTCCTCCTTCCTTTCTGCCTTTGAACATGGCTGGGCTGCTTGATGACCATCCCCTGGCTTGGGCACTCCTGGAGCAGAGCCCTGAAGTGGCCTCGCAGCCTGGCCCTCCTCTGCTGAATGTTTCCACATGCACAGACCGCTGCCTCTTGGATCATTCCCAGTGTAGGCACTCACATGCCAGTCCACAGCCGGGGCACTCAGCACTTTGTGCTGCTAAATCTTCAGTTTGAGTGTCCTTACGTGTAGTGCAGTGTCTCCATAGCACAGCCTCATGTAACCACTAAGAGGTGTGATAATGGGCACTCTATGTCTGATTTAAAATAGTGAAATCAGTGTAAAAGACTGTGCTTTTTACATTAGGGTGGGACTGTCTAACACAGCCATGAGTATTCTTCAGTACCAGGAGATAAGTGCAAGATTTAGTGTGCTTCTAGAGGAAAATTACTGCTTGTTATGTTTTTATTTGCAGTCTTCTGGAATAAAATCACCAAGTACCCTCAAAATTTCTTTCTCTACTCCCAAAATGCATTGAAATGAGTGGTTGGGAATAAAAATATCAGAATCTGCTTTGGTTAAAGGTTGCTGCTGACTCTCCCAGTTACTGGGTAAGTAGGAAGTAGAAGCAAGTATACAGTTAATTATGTACATGTTAAGTGCATACTGAAGAAGACATGAATTTTGTAATTATATGGGAAAAGACAGAAACAGCTGGTTTTCTGGACTGCATTTTTTTTCTCTACAAAACACAAAAAATAATTTCCATGTGGTCCTGTAAGGGTCTGTCTGTGAGCTGTTCAAAGTATTTTAACACTGGACATATTCCCTTGAGCAAGTACTATACTATTCCACATAATATTGAATTATTATAAATTCAGAGTTCATTTTAATGTTAAATAGTTAATGGAACTATGGAATTTTCCCTCTTTGAGGAGATTGAATGTGTAAAATTGGATGTTTAGCTCTTGAAGAATCAGGCGTAAGAAAGTAAGCAGCTGTGACATGATGGGCAAATAATTACGTGTCCTGAATTCACTATTAAGGATGTATTTTGCAAAACAAACACTATTTGAGGTTTGGTCTCTTGGTAATGATGCAGCAGGAGTACACACAAACAGAGCAAGTTTGGGACCAGGAATCATGGTATGTAGCTGTTTAATTTACATGGTGAAGGAATAAGGGAAGCAGGGACAATTCTCTGGCAGGATGGCTCTGTGCAGGATTTGTCAGGTGCTCAGATCTCTGTGAGGATCACCTTCTCCTCAGCCCCCATCAACCCTTTCCACTCGTGTGGAGTTTTAGGGTTTCTTTCAAAGTGATGAAGCAGTTCCTACCCCTCAAATGTAGCGAAAGACACAGAAAATTGTGTAGAGCCCTATCAGTCAAATAATTTTGCATCTCTTCAGCTGCTCTGGAGCATTTATGCCTTAGTCAAGTGAATATTTCATATGTGCATTTCCCAACCCTGGTATTTCCTGCTACACCTAAACACACAGAGCTGTGTCGTTGTCCACCTGCCTGCAGTGGTGCTGAGATCACCCAGTACCATCCAGCTTTGCTTCAGTCCACAGCCAGCCCCAGGCTCTAGAGTGAGCTAGACCTGTGCTGCTTTGGCAGGTAATACAGCAAAGGAAGCAAAGGAAAGTGGCAACCCTGTGTCTGTAGCTCACATCTCTGGAATGTCACTGAAAATAACATTTAGTAACCAAGTATCAGTGCTACTGTCAGAAGCAGTCTTCCGTCTCCACCCTCTCTTGCAGAGTTGCTCAGCACTGAAGTTTTTTCATGTCCTTACACTGAACCACACTTTAAAGTCCTCTGTTAAAAAATCCTCAAATTATCTTTGTTAATTCCTTAATGTTTTCCTTTTGCTTTCTGAAGTTTTACAGTGAATTAGACCACAAAAAGAACGTTTCACTATGTAGCAGAATAATTTATTGTTGTAGGGATGGGGGCAGAAATAACAGCACGACAGGTTCCTCTGTATGGTATCATATATTTCTGTATGTGACCCTGTTCTAATTACTCTTTTTAAAACTGACGGCTTAGCAGGGGCTGTCTAGGTAGGAAATGTGATCCTGTTTGTCACAGAGTCTGTCAATGTGTGAATGGAACTGCTAAACTGATTTACAGTGTTTTAGCACAGCTACTCCTGGACATCTGAGGCTAGAGTTACACAACAATTAGAGTGAAGACATTAGTGGTATTTTTTTTATGAAAGGTCTGCACATGTTCTATAATTAGGCCAATCTAACCACAATAATTTATGAGCTATAGTTGGCAAAAAATAGTCTCAAGAAGTTAATTACCGTAGACAGTGACTCAGGAAAGTCTGATCTGTAAATGTTTTGCAGCTAGTGTTACTTATGTAGATACTTGTATTAAGAACTTTTAAAATCCTCCCTATTTCTTGCATGGGACATGCAGAGAGCTCATATAGAGATGATGTTCTTCAGACATTTTGAAGGTCTTGGCCTCAAAACAGGCTTAAAGCCTCACTTAAGATTATTACATTAGCCCTTTTTCTTTTTGTTTGCCATGGAGCAAGGTGGTGTACATGCAATTCCAGGGAACAGGCCACTTGGGTTATCTCAGTCTTTACAGATAATGTCTTTTTACCTTCTTTCTGATTCCTTGGGAAGCTTTGCCTGCCTGAAGACCAAACAGTCGACTGCAACTTGAACATGAGCTCTTTTTAAATGCCCCAGCAGCAGAAAAAGATACAGATTATAATTTTTTCTCCTGAGATCCCTTGCGAGTTCTCACATTCAAAAGTACAGCATTTTCAGTTCCCTGCATTTTTACCCGCAAAAAGTGACTTGAAGGTACAGCTTATTTTGCAGATGGTGGTACTTGCTGCTCTTTATCAATGTGTTATTTAATATTTCTGTAGACTTTTCAGAGTCATCAAATCATCATAGGTATCTGTCCTCAATGTCTTGTACTGTGGGGAAGTAAAGACCCTTTCTGTCAGTCTCAAATTTTTTTAAAGTTTAAAGGATTCTGTGTAGGAGCCACGATCCCTAAGCGTAATATTTTCATTGCCTCTGGCAGCAGCAGGGCAAAATATGCTGCAAAAGCTGACCATACTGGGGGAAGAGAAGTAATGGAAGTGAGGTGACTGAAATGATGCAGCCTGCAAGTTGATGTTTCAGTGTGAGAGTCCCTCGTATGCTTGTTTTGGGTCTGAACCCAAATTTATGATGTAACTTGTGGTTTGTCTGTCCAGCTACGCTCTCACAGCCAGCCTGTTGTGTCCCTGTAGCGGGTTCTTAAAAAAATTTAAACTATGCTAACCCATGACATTCTCATAGCTCAGATTTGAGGGCTTTGCAGGAGGGAGAGGCAGATTGGCCCCCATGAGTGGGAATAAAGCAACAGTGAGTCACATACAAATTTATGGCAGGTGATGGCAACCTGCAGGAATAGATTCTGAAATTAGCTTTCCACTGTGCTAAGGAAGTGGTCCTTACTGCAACAACTGCCAAACTGCCTTCAAATGGCTTGCACAGCCCCTGCAGTGGCTGGGGAGAGAAGTGGCCCTGGAGCCACTCAGGCAACCTGCACTTGGTCCTTGCTCTTGGGTCTTCCCTCCCCAGGACTCGCTGGGCAGAGGGTGGGAAGCCTTTTGGGGCCTTAAACAGTCTGAGCTAAAACTGCACTGTGTCCATCACTTCATTAGAGAAACTCTTGCTAACATGCCAAAACTGACAAAGCATCCAGATTACAGTTCTTTTTTTGATATGGTTTCATTTTCTTTTCTCAGGTGTGTATATATATATATATAAAAATTAAAAATAAGCTTCTTAAAAGACCTTTTAAATGTTAAAAATGGTATTAAAGAAAAACCCAATTATTCCACTGATCTTCCAATCTTCTGATGCTTTTATTGTCAAATATTTCTTCAGATATCTTGGATTGGAAAAATATGAAAAGTAAAGACTGTTATGCTAAAATAAGGGCTTGGGTACTTTTGCTGATAAAATTGTTAATATTTAGAAAATTATAAAAATCTCTTGGTCCTCGCTCGGTCTCATTTATTGTAACACTTTTTGACAGGTTTTTATGAGACTGAATCCACACTGGAGAACTGAGACAGTCACTTTACTGCACAATTGCCTAAGACTCAGGGTGGTACAGGTAAGCCGAGGATTGTTTCCTTAAGGCCTTCTTAACTTTTATATGTTGTGTTTACACTCTTGTTAAAGTGCACCAGCCTGTATATCTAATCACAAACAGTTGTGATTCACTTGATAAACTCCCGGTTTATCCCTGGGTTCTAGTCCCTTTTCTTATCTGATCTCTGCTCATGCTTGCTGTTGGGTTTTATTCACCTGATCTCTCAGTTTGTCTTTATTACACATCTCATGGGTTGCTGAATGAAGGCTGGTCTCAGATAACACTTGCTTTTGAAGGTTTGATTGCTCAATTTGGGGACCTTAAAGCTCTTGGATGGTTTATAATCCAATGATTGGGCTTTTCTTCTCTCCAATATTACACACATTTGTGTTCATTCTTTCTCTGGCCTGAAGTGTAGTGATATATTTACACAGATAGTATACTTCATAAATGCTATAATGGGCAAATTTGGGTCTCTCTTATAAGACACTGTACATGTATTTGTGTTTTTGTGTGTTTTTTTACAATTTCCAAATCACTCAAACACTTCTAAAAGTTCCCTGAGCATGAGTTTTATTTTTCTGTCAGTAAAAAGAAACATAGGAATAGCTGTTGACATACAAACCTTCACATCGCCACATTATCACCATTGGCAAAAACTCTAAAACAACTAAAATTCTGAAATTAAAAGCAACTGCAAACCTTACCAAGCCCTCAGTTATATCAGATACTGCCAACACTTCTTGTACTAGCAATATTTTTCTGGGTAATTCCCCACAGAAAATTGAATGAGAAGGGTTTTTATATGGTGACAGAAGGCAGGAGCAGTTCGGTGCAGAGGAAGGTAGTGATTTGATAATTCAGATTGGGACTGTCACTTCCTACATCAAGTAAATGTGAGAAGACAATGGCAGCAGTTGTCAGAGACATGAAAAAAAAGGGGCCAGGTCTGGTATTTCTGGTGGTGCTTAGAGGATAGGAAACAATGTCAGGTAAAAGCAAAACACCATCAAGACTGGTAATGCCACTTTGAAATTGATGACAAAAACCTTGAATTTAATGAGCAAAGATAAGATGGGGCAACAGGGTAAAAAGATGATCTTCTTTGCTCTGGGCATCATACAAAAACTTCCTGACCCTGGCCTTGCTAGAGAGTATATATATAAAGGGATATAAGTAGGTGCAATTTCAGTATCAAGGGACTTCAAGTGAAATTTCTCGCCTGTTCTCTCCATTTTTGATTTTTATGGCCTATTACATGTAAATCATGACAATATGCACTCCATCGCGCATAGGCTGGGCAGATGCCATGCTGGTTTAAGAAAGCTTACCTGAGTCTACAGATGCCTAGTGATGTCTAGATGATGTCTACTCGCTTTAAGAACTGTGATCCTTGTACATCCTTTTGAAACTAGCCCTGTGTTTGATAATTCCCCTCTTTAATTCTGATCCAAGTATTTGCATGATTGTTGAGCAACTTTAACTTTTCTACTGAATACATTTCCACAATTGTCAAGCTGCATAAACTGTTTCTGAATCCAGTGCAACTACTGTGCAAATGGGAGAAGAATTCAGACTCTTAGGCAAACATCTGAAGCTTAATTTTTATCCTGATCTGATAATCAGGATACTGTGAATCTGGTTGTAGTAATACTGAATTACTGGAATCGTACCTCTGAAAACACATGTTAACAATGCAGGTCCACAGTCACTGTCTCCTATTGTATCCCAGTTTTTTATGCTGAGACTGACAATGCAATTGTAAGACTATGTGGGTATAGTTTTTGTTGTGATTAAACAAACTCTTGCTGGATCTTTTTGACATTCAGCTGTTGCTGAAGATGTTAAAGCAAAAGTAAATGTAGTAATCATTGGTAACAAAGCAGCCTAATCCACACTGACCTACAATTTGTTTAGGATCCTTTGGAGCAACAAAGAGATTAAAGTATATAAAAAAAGAAGAGGTAAATAGTGGGTCAGAGATTAGAAGTGAAAAAGGAAAAGGCTGGCTTCCCCCAGACCACACACTGATAGTGGACTTTTGGTCACTGATTGTTAGAAAATGTTTCATGTTTCACTTTCCCCCAGAACCTTAGAAACAGAAGGTTTGATTGGCACTTGTCATGACTGATAGAGAGACGAAGATGCTTTGGTAAAAAGGAGAGGGAGGCAGCCGTGTCAAAAGCAGAAGTAGTCAAAGGATGATTCCTCCTTTCTGTGGTTTTGTCTCTTCCTAAATTATTCAAATCTGGGTGGCATCTTAGGATAACTGGCATTTTGACACAGCTTAAAGGATTGTCTCACTAACTCTATTGAACTAAGGCTGCCATCCTTTTTAAGAAAAATTATAAAGAGGCAGATCTTCTATAATCTGATATGTATACAAACCAAAGGCAGCTTGATGCAGGCATCTTAAATATTTTGGAAGGGGGGCAGCAATTTTATCCATTTTGTGACTGATTGTCTTCTGCATCCATCTGCAAGAATGCTACTTATTGGTCTAAAAAAAGCCTTTATTTGATTTTCTTTAGAATATCCATAGTTCTTTGCAATGCATCTGGTGGTTACAAATCCAAGTCAGGCCAGCTGGATCAGAATCAACAAATGTGGGGAATTTTCTCAGTCGAAAGAAGGTACCTCACCAACAGGGAATCTCCTCTATTGATGGTCATCCTGATTATGGATTTTTCTTTTAGGGGCAATTTTCTTTCTTTCTTTTCAGAAAGGGACCGTGTCCCCTCTTAGTGCTTTGTCTGAACCATGCTGGCTGGTGTAAATGGGCTCCCCAGGGTTAGGAGCTCCTCTGTCATTCTAAGCTGCCATTTTATGCTTTGGTATCCTCTTCACTTATCCATAACCGGAGCCAAATCCTGCTCACTTTATTCAAGGGAATTACCCACTGAAATAAATAATTGCATAAATTTTGGATTAGAAGGATTAGATGTCCAGTGGCATTCTGTGCTTAACTTCTTAAAATCATTCAGCAAAGCCCATGATTCTCACACTCTTACACCCATTGCACTTGGCTGTAGTTAGAAGGAAAAATATCATCTTGGCCCTTGTATTGAAGGGTTTTTCTTTTCTCAAAGCATGTCTTTGCTTTGAGCTCCTAGCAAGCTAACCAACAGCCTTCATTGATCGGCTCAGTTTTTTAATTACTCATGAGGAAAATCTTTGGTTTTCCAAAAAGAACAGCTACATTGGGATGACTCTTTGCATGTACACTGGCCAGGGGATTTCAGAGGTCCTTCATCCCCACCCAACAATGGTCACCAAGCTGAAGGCTTCCTAATGGACAGTTTAAAGGGCTAAATGAAACTAATTGGATAAACACAACTTTTAATGACATAGGGCTGAACCCCAGACAAATTCTTCTGATGGGGTTTTTTTTCTAGTAGCCAGTTTAGGTTCTAAGATGAATCTTCAAGACTTTTATGAACGGGACATACACATTTATTATTCCAGTAACATACACTAAGATAATTGTACAAAATTTCTGAGGAGTTGGCTGAAATGAGAGCACTCACAATGCTGGGAATATGAGGTAGGCAACTTCTTTACTTGACAAGAGAAGTATGAGCACTCAGCACTTCAAACTATTAAATCTTGGTTTTCTTAACTGCTGACCAGGGAAGGACCAAAAGATATGCACCACTAGTCTCTAATGATTTTTTTTCCTGATTTGAAATAATTCTGTATCTTTATGTATGATTTACCTTTTGTTACTAGTGGTGAAAGAACCACTTAAGATTCACATGAAGAGAAAGATAGTTTTTTTGTTGTGGGTAGGATTTCTGAACTCTGCAGAAGGTCTTAATGAGAGTTACGTGGACTTTGATAGACTTGCCAACCTGGATTACAGAAACCCCCAAGGTGCAGAGCAGTGAGAGGAAGAAGCAGCACAAGTCTTTCATTGTCCTGTGTAGGGCCAGGAGTTGGACTCAATGATCCTGATGGGTACCTTCCTACTCAGCATATTCTATTTTCTATGATTCATATTAATTCATAACTCAAGAAGGCTCAGATAACTCTTGCCAAGGTACTGAAGATATGATCATCTCCAGCTTCCAAGATGGTGAGCTTTAATTTTAAGTTTGGATTTGATTCCCCAGATCAGAGAAGAAGAGGGTAGCTGCACCATTAGAATCAAACTCCTGCCTGCACCATTTTCTATTCTGTTGCCATACTTCAGACACGATTGTGATTACCAAATAACCCTTAATCATCCCAAATACACTTCTGAAGGTTATGTCCTCTGTAAAGGGATATCTTTCATGATAGCAGAAGAGACAGGGGGTCTATTTTAAAAACTAAATAATATATTCAAAACCTGAGCAAGCCTTCCTTTTACACAATTGAATCTATTTGTGTCTATAAAATAATTAGATTGTCATGTGCAATTGCCCAGAAGAAATTCAGATTCTGCACCAGTCACATACATGAGAGTTATAATTTTTTTTGCGTGTGCAATTTAAACTGCTTTGCTGCATAATCCTGACCCAAGGAGTTTTTAAATGCACTGTTTCATCTGATTAGAACTGAAAACATTTTTGTTGATTTCACCCCGTGATTGGCAAACATGATTTGCATTCTGTAATTTGTAAGTCTTCACAGATTCTGGAATTAGGTCCCAGCTTTAAATTAGGCAGCAACAAGTAAAGCAAAATGTTGAGCGACCAGAATATCCTAAACTGGAATTATTTGTCCAGATTGCTGAAACCTGTGGCCTTAAGGAGCCGACTGTATGGTCTGAATTTTCCGCAAACTGTGAAATTAGATTCCTTTTATGGATCCATCACGGTAGTATGGAGCCATTAGATACATCATCCTACACTTGTCAGCCAGCCTTTCCTGTTCATCGGGACTGTAAAGCATATTAAGCAGACAATAATAGTACCCTTCAGGATGATTAGGTTGTCACATTTTCCAGTTGAATACTGTACTTTGCCCCTGAATCCCACAAGCAGCAGAGGGCTTCTTTGAAACCCAGGTTCCAGCTGAATAAGGTGGTGCCAGGGATGTTTCTTTCTCCTCTTCCACTGAGTTTTCTTCTCCAATTCTTCCAGTGTGGTACCTTTGAAAGTCAGTACAGATGCCAGGTCTTCAGACAGCCATGCTTCATCCTGCAGTGCCAGTTCCTGGAAAGAGGCTGAAATGTGCTGGCAAGCTGCAGAGTCACAATGCTGAGTGAAAAGAAAGTTGTTCAAACAACATCTAATGGACTTAATCCCCACTTCCTGCCCTTTCAGGATAACAACTGAGTTTCAAAGGCAGTGCAAACTAATATACAATTCCTAGGAACAGTTTGACAAAGTTAAAACATCCACCAGACTGAAAGTGGTGGCAAATAAAAGTCTCTCAAGAGACTAGAAAGGTGAAAGACAAATTTCTTTTGTGAGTGTTTCAATCTACCCAGTGACCTGCAGCCTGGCCATGGCCAGGCATGAAAAACACAGCCTGCCCAGAGCAGTCCCTGACCTCAGCAGCCCCATTTCCTTGCTGTGTATGCCAAGGCTTGGGTGGCTCTGGAGCTGTTTTGTTGCCTTGCAGGGAAAATTGCATCTGTGTCCTGTAGATGTTTAACTTCAGTGGGGACAAACTCATATCCAACTGTTTCCTCTTTGGAGTCAATAGGCATTTCAGGGGTCAGTCTCAGGTTTATAATTTTTATATTTACCTCTTCCTTTTAACTGGTTGCATCTGTACAAGAAAAAAGCCCTGCAATTCAAACCCCACTGAGATGTGTTCCATGCTGCTTCTCTGGACAGTCTCTCCCCAGCTGGTGGGTGGATGACAAGGTATCACTGACTTCAGGCCTCCTCCTGCTGAGCCAGAAGTACCATGGCTGTGATGCAAAGTCATGAACTGCTTTAAATGGGTCAGTTCTGTACTTGCCAGTTTTATGTCATGTAATGTGATTATCATCTGAGCTACTTTGTTTTTTCCCCTGTATTGGGTCTGTTTTACACTGGTTTTTGTGGCATTAAGTGAGCATGAGGACATTAGTGTCACAAAACTCCACATTGTACCTTTCTGTCTGCCTTGACAAAAATACAGCTACATAGACATGCCTGCTTTGGATCCCTTTTGTAGCCCTGAGGACCTACCACAGGATGTTCTGCTGTTAGTGATCATAACAGTGCCATGTAAATCTTCCGAGGTGCCAGCAGGAGTTTGAACTTTTCCACTACCACAGGGATAGGTGTGTGTGCACAAATGACCCATGGGGTTTCTTGCGCTGTTGTCAGCTGTGCTCCTTGTGCCAGTGCTCCTCTTCTAGGCTGGGGCATCCTCCTCCTGAATTGCTGCTGACAGCTCTTAACAACGCAAGTGGTGGCTCTGCAGCCACTTTTCCCATCCACACTTGCTGTCGGCAAGATTCACACTGAAAATGCCAACAAAGCAAATTATATGCTATTGTACAGTCATGCTATAATAATTTCTGTAGAAAATGTGTCTTTAATAAGTGCATTGCAAGAAATTCCCTTCTCTTTTGTGTTTAGCATAATGAACCTTCAGACAGCATTTTAAAGAAAGCGTAGCAGTCACTAAGCTCCTATTTCTGTGTTTATTTATCGAGCAATTTACTTTAAGCGGCAAGTATAATTAGCTTTTTTGGATAAACACTAAGCAAACTTGGAGTGTTTTAAAAGCATAAGAGGGCACCCTGCAGTGGTTATCTTTTTAATATTTTATTCAGAAAAGATATCGTGGGATGCCACAGGTTCTCCTGTCTGACAGTGCTTAATGGCTGGTGTTCCAAGATCCTTTCTCAGCCTTGTCTGCAAGCAAGCAGCTGCCCTCAGCAGTCATTAAGAAGCCTTATCTAGCAAAGGATGTTAAGGCATGCTGCCAGATAGTTTGGCAAAATTGGCACTTTTTAACAATCTAATCAAAGCAAAGCAACTGGCTTTGACTCATTCAGGTCAGGAGGAGGATTAATGAGGTGGAGCCCACAGCAGAGGTGTGAATACCAAGGGAGGGCTGGATGCTGGTTTTTTTCAGGTGTGTGTGGATGGCAGAGTGCAGTTCTAAGGCTTGGTAAGCTGGTACTCCTGGCCCTCTGGAGCTGGTGCCTGTCCCTGCAGAGTAAACCTCAGGTGAGGAGCTGGTGTCTGGGACCCTGGCAGATTTCTGTCCCTGCTCAGGTTGTTACAGATAATTTTTATAATGCTGACTGCAAAACTCTCTCCTTGTGACTCCTGTGTGCTGTTCTGAGCTTCTAGAGGAGAGTCAGAATATATCTATCCTCTCAACCCTGACACATGTCCCTCCTTCTGGTAGAGCCCAGTCCTGGAAAACCATGGTTGCTCTGTGTTCTTCTGAGCAATCTGAAGATGCACAGAAGCATCCATCCCTTGGGACCTTGTGCAGCCTCTGCACTGCTGTTCCTACCCAGGGACACATGGTGGGAAGTCAGCAGAATGGAGAAGTCATTTGCCTGTGAAACTCTTAAGTTGGAAGTGGGTTTTTACAGGTTGTCTCTTTAGCCAGCAGAGACACCTTACTTGTGCTACCCAAAAGAAAAGCCTCCTTCCCTCTACTGACTGGAGAGGGAACCTAATGTGTCCTAATTTAGGCTGACTGCTAACACTAGCTAGTAAGAAGTGTCTTCCTCCTTTGGTGGGCTGCAAAGAAGCTATTACAAAGCTCTCTGAGCTGGCACCTCAGGAGCGGTTAGCTACTGCTTTGCTCTGGCAGCAACGCTGGTTGGAGCTGTGTGCCCTCTCTGGTTGAGTGACAGCACAAACTCCTCAGTTTTGGAGGCTTGTTAAGGAGACACTGACAGTTCCTTTCACCAGAAGAATAGCAAGGGGAAGTAACAGGGAGAAACTGTGTTTATGCATCAGGCCTTTACTCTTTCACACCTCCACAGTGAACAGTTGGATGTTGCTTATTTTTGGAACAAACAAAATTCGGTAAACACCATCTGCTTCTGACAAAATGAGCAACACTCACTAAAACAGAAACAACGATATGCATTAAAATACCTCTGACAGAACAACGGGCCCCATAAAAATATAACAAAGGCTGAAGTTTTGTTCAGTGCCAAAAGTGCTGATAGAAAGAAATTTTTGCATTAAGTCTAAAATAGAACTGAACCTAACAGAATCCTAAAATAAACCATAAAAGTTACTTTCTTTTCTTTTCTGCACAAAGCCCAACTCAGAAATTTAACAACTGCTTATAAACCTGTTTCCATCAGGAGGCAATCTGGGGTGCCATACAGAATTTACAACAGTTGGAGTGCATCTTTACTTCTGTGGTGTCATGAGCTCTTTTTTGCCTTGCACACAACTGAAAGCAGTTCAATTGGATGGGCAAATTCCAAATTGTCCTCTCAGATGTCACTTGTTCAGCTTTGTCTTTCTGGGAATTGTGAAAGTCAGTGAATGCCCTGTCCTAATCCTTACCCTAGTGAAAAAAATTCACGGAAAGAAGAACCTTGGGGTAGCTTCCTAACTTCATGCTGGGAGGGTGGCTTGTTTCTCCTTTGCTTCTCAGAGAATGTCTCATACAATCAGCACTCAGTGTCATAAAGAGAGACTCTTTAACAGTTATATAGTTATGAGCATTGCTCTGCTGAGCATGGCAAGGCTTTACTCTGGTCCCCTCTTAAGTGGGCTGTGGAGAGAGACTTGGACAGTTTTTCTGTGACATTGACATCAATATCCCATTAAGGCTATGTGGGCACTGCTCACTTCTGAGGTGTGTCTCTGTGACCATGTCATCACCTGAACTATCATCCACGTAAAAGACCCTTAATGTGCCTCAGTCTGCTCCAGGCCTCCCTCCATCCCTGTTGGACCAGCCAGGTAACAAGGTGCTTGTTATAAATGTACGGAGCCAATTTCTCCAATTAAATAAAATCAATTTATTTGATAGCAAATTTGGCAGAAATTCTGGACAAAAAGCCACAATGCAGAGAAACAGCTCCGAGCCCGGGTATCGGCAGCTGGGTGACAGGCAACCTGACAGGGTGTCAGAATAGCTCTGTTCACACCGAGGTCTCGGAACGGTGAGCTATATACAGTTTATTTCGCTGGGGGCAACACTGTATTCAGAGTCCAAAAGTCTAAAGATATTCAATTTGGGTCTTGGGTTGTCCCACCGAGAAACAATGTCCTTACGATGAGATGATGAAGTATTGATGAAATCCTATCTATGTCCAGGAAGAGGGTGATGTTCCTGAGATGCTGCATATCTTCATCAGATATCTTACCATGGTGAAAATGGCCGGGGTGGTTCCTCTTGAGATGGCCCATCTCCCGTTCAGCCATGGCTATAGTCTTGATGATTTCTTCTCGGAAATCCTTTTCAGCTGAGAAAAGCCACACATTCTTACGGGAATTCGCCCCTCCAGAGAGTGTGGTTTCGTTATGTTTAGGCTTGATACAAAAATATCCTATACATGTATTTTAACATTGAATGGGTATAAACTTTATAGGCACGAATTAAACACATATCTATAACATGCTCATGCAGGTTCTAATTTTGGAAGACCTTGACAAATTTGTAATGTCATCTGTAGATATTGTACCTCATCCATACAGAGAAGAAGCCTTGGGCCTCCTTTTGGGAACAGGAGGCAACCCAGGCCATTGTTGTTTTTTGATTGCTTCCCTAACGAGGTCTACAAAATTTAGAAATGATTCGTTATGTGCTTGTTTAATCTTACTGTAATGTATAGTGGTGGTTGCCTTTGATGGCATACGGAAAAATATCCTTTCAGCTGCTTCCAATACAATATCCAGGACAGGTTTCGGTATTAAATCTGCTTGGTCTTGAGGCTTGGAAAATTCGTTTTCACCACATAGGTGATCTAATGTTCAATGTGCATTATTAGGATCTCTTAATATAACTGGTAGTTGTTGTTGCAAATTTTCTTTCCACAACCCTAGCCAGAGTTCATACTCAGATGGGGAAAGAAGAGAAGAAATTATTTTTTTAATATCATATGGTACTAGTGCATTCTTAGTGCAAATTTAATTAAAAAGATTTTTAAAATATTGATTTTGCCTACCGTAATCTTTTTGAGCTTTGCAGAGATCCTTCATTTGAGAGTAGTCAAAGGATTTATATTGAGAGTTTTGTCCTGTTCGGTTATATTGTACTGGAGCAGCTGAAAAAGGAATATTAAAAGAAGCAGTAGCATTGTTTAAATTGGGTGTCTCATTCCCATCCCCCAGGGAGTTGCCTCCGGTGCTGTCAGGGCGTGGGCTGCAAGACAAAGAATGCGACAATGACTCCTCGTCCCCCATAGCAGCCTGCCAGATGGGAGGGGCCGAGGGGTACAGAGAGCCTCGACTTACAGGGGCGGGACTGGAGGGGGGGGGGGGGGGGTTGGAGGAGGGGAAAGGGTTGG
>VXAD01006010.1:31202-85414 GCA_013399195.1 Dicrurus megarhynchus
TGGAGGACTGGGAGTGTCCGGAGGACCAGTGGGAGGAGTAATGGGAGGGGCTGGAGGACTGGGAGGAGTTGGAAACCGAGACCTCTGGGGTGGGAGCAAGGGATTGTGGGGAGGAGGGAGAAAGGGATTCTGGGAAGAAGAAGGTCCCCTGGCATTGCCCACCACGTGGCTGCCGCCATCTGGGGTGCTGTCTGCCATTTTGGGAAGGTAGAAAGGGAGGAGAACAAAGGCGATTCAGGCCGGCCATGTGGCTGGCGCCATCTTGGTAAGGGAGAGCGGAAGAGGGGGGAACCAAGGAAAACACGGGACAGCAGCATCTTTTACAGGATTAAAACTGGGATTTTGAACTCGGGAAAAGGGAGACGAGAGAGGGGTTTGGGAAGGATCTGCCCTGGCACGGCCAGTACCAGAACAGGAAGGGTACGAGAAAGATTGAGAAGAACCAGGGAGCAGGAGGCAGCCCTGCAGCTGTGAGCTGTTTGTTCCTTTCAATTCTCCTTGTTTAGGGGAAGAGGGGGCAGGGAGACTGGGTTCGGGAAGACAGGGAGTGGGAGAACTGGGAGAAACAGGGTTAGCTGCTACAGAAGGAGTAGCAGGACAACTAGGAGAAACCATCAGAAGCAGTAGAAGAACTGGGGTTAAGAGGAGTCTCTGCAGTGGCTGCACGAGTTGTGGGTGTCTCTTTCATTTCTCTTTCCTTGCTAATCGCATTTCTAATATGGATTAACAAGGGTACAAATTCGCTGCCAGAATTGTTTTTGAAATTCTGTAATTCGACTATACGGTCGCCTACAGAATTCCAGAACAAAATCTCCTTAAAATTTGAGGGGGTAGCTCATGGAAAATGATAGAGAACCCATCTTAAAAACTTTTTTAACTGCCCTTTAGAGAAAACAAAACCATCAACATTTAGGGAATTTTTAAGTTCGTAATACGCTTCTCTTTGGGCTGCTGTGAGTTGGTTCCCCATTGTTATAGATATGTGTTTAATTCGTGCCTATAAAGTTTATACCCATTCAATGTTAAAATACATGTATAAGATATTTTTGTATCAAACCTAAACATGACGAAACCACACTCTCTGGAGGGGCAAATTCCCGTAAGAATGTGNATTTACTATAAAATAAATTGATTTTATTTAATTGGAGAAATTGGCTCCGTACATTTATAATACCCATGTTTTAAATTTAAACAAGAGCAGCACAAGCAAAATCCTTAATTCCACCCTTTCCTGCGGTAAAAAAGACAGAAAATAAAGAGATACTGGCCCGAGAACCCAGGAAAAAAGTGCTTCATCCTGGGGAAAGAGGAAAATAAGAAAAAGCCCAGGGTGGAATGAGAGAAATCTTACCAAATACCTGGATCTCGGAAAAAAAAATACCGCAGTAAAAGTCTCCGGGGGCTGGCCGACCTCATGGAGAGGTTTCGGTTTCGCTTTAAGGGTGCTGGCTCTGCAAAACGCAGTGTGCTTTGCCGAGGGATTCGCAGGAGTAGCGTGCGAGTCTGAGGACCGAGAATTCACTCTCGTCCCGGTTTTCGGGCGCCAGGCCGTGGACTCCTAAAACTCTCGGCAAAGGGGCTAACAAAAGCAGGATTGAGTTCATGGAAAACTGCACAAGCTGTGGAGCAGTGTGGGTGGATGTGACCTGGCCATGGTGTAGGTGTTTTAGCCACCTTGAGCAACTTTAGATGGAAGAAATGCTTGCTGAGAAGATGTGCTGAATAATGCAGTAAGGGAGAGGACACCATCCTTGTAGCCCTGCCTTCCAGGCTGCCTGAGTACTGACAGGACATTTATGGATAGTGCTTGAGTCTGTTCAGTACGTTTTAGCTAAGCAATCTTGATTACTCTGAACCAGCAGCAAAGCTGCTTAATAATGTCTCATCCTCCTGATCTACTCACCCTCTGTGGTCTTTAGTGACAAGTTTTTCTTCCGCATTATTGACAAAGATGTTAAATAGGAGTGGACCAAGATACAGCTCAATAAATGTTGTTCATTTGTAATGACATTTTTTGGACCTGTCAACCAGTTTTTAACCCACTGAATAGGTAGCATGATAGTTTGGTGTTATTCTGGTGTCTTAACCAAAGTTTCATGTGATACCAAGTAAAATACACAGTAGAAGTCCTAAGTCTATTACCTATATCAACCAAACCAGTAATCTTATCCAGAAAATAAATCAAGTTATTTTGACAAGATCTGTTTTCATAAACCTGTGTTGACTGGCATTAATTATATTTCTCTCCTTCCATTCTTTATTAATCAAATCCCTTATCAGCTGCTGCACTGTTTTGCCTGGGTTTGATGTCAAGCTGACAGGTCTATAATTACCTAGGTCGTGCCATTTACCCTTTTTAAACTGTGGCACAATATTAGCTTTCTTCCCAGCTCTGGCGCTTCCTCAGTGTTTGGGAAACGAGGAGAAAGAACTGCTTCAGTTTCTGTTAAAACGCTCAGAAATAATTTTCTAGGTTGGCTGATGTCAAACTTTTGTGTTTTCTTTTTAATACCTCTATGAGCTGCTATTGTAATGGAAGGCGTGTGGTAATAATCCTCTTATTTTATTTACATCAGTGAGCTCAATATAGCAGTTTGGTGGTTTTTCCTAACTACACCAAGGGGTTATATATTGAGCATGTCTGCTTTTTCTTTATTGCTGTTATTGGCATTTGTGTCCCTTCTTCTTACAATCAGTAGAGTAGAGCCATTGTTAGGAGCTTTTGTTTCTGATATAGTTTAAATATTACATTATGGGAATTTACCTCAAAGCACTTTATGAGCTTCAGGTGAACAGACTTCCAAAGGTAGAATAAAATAGAATAGAGCAGAAGAATAGAATAGAATAGAATAGAATAGAATAGAATAGAATAGAATAGAATAGAATAACAATTGTTTGGGTTGGAAGGGACCTTAAATATCATCTAGTTCCAACTCCCATGCCATGGACAGGGATGCTGCCCACTAGATGAGGTTACTCAGAGCCCCATTTGGTCTGGGCTTGAACACTCCCAGGGAGGGAACATCCACAGCTTCTCTGGGCAGCCTGTTCCAATGCCTCACCACCCTCCAAGCAAAGATATTTATCCTAACATCTAACCTAAATCTCCCCTCCTTTAGTTTAAAATAATTGCTCCCTTTCCTATCACTATTTGCCCATGTAAACAGTTGCTTACCATTTTTTTTATAAGCTTCGTTGAAATACTGAAAGCACTGAAATTATCCACAGTTTGAGTAAGGATCTCAGCCTCATGAAGGTCAGCAAGTTTCCCAGAGTCCTTCACAGCACATCTGGATGTTGCTGCCATGCCTAAAGCAGTATTGTGTGATTCACACAGAAGAGCCAGAGCAGTCAGGCCTTTGGAGGCTCAGCCCATGCTGGTTTCATTGTGCATCCTTTCCTGGGGGCAAAACAGTAGTAGTGTGGTAGTTGGTGAACTGTAATGCTTCCTAACTGATCCAAGAACTAAACTGGTCTTTCCATGCAGTCGCTGCAGGACACCCATTAGAAATATATTTATGACCTTCGAGGGAAAAAAAAAAAAAAAGAAAAAAGAAAGGCAGGGGCATGCACTAATGGGGTGGAAGAAACTCAGATGTTAAAAAGGGGGCAAAAGAATGATTTCCTTGTCTCAGTGATGTGGGTGGCAGATGTGAGAAAACATGGCATAAATCTCTCCTCACATTCTTCCTGTTTTGTTGAGAAATATTCAGTTTTGCTGCTTTTCAACATTGAAGATGTCTGTTGAGAAAAGCAAGGAGAATATAATACTTTTTTAGACAGGTTCTTGCTGTAGATTTCCATTTCATGCTAGACTGCCTAGAAGAAAGCAACCTGTGTGCATGAAAGGAGAGTGTGAGGGGTGGGCGGGCAGGGTGCTGGTACCGGGAAGGGGAGGCAAGTGCTCAGTATGTAATCAGATAAAGCGAGCTGTTTGGCATTAGTGTGTTAGCTTTGTCCAAGCTCCCAGCATCTCCAAAGGGCCAAAGCACACTCTTCATTTGTCACCCCAGCGCACCTTTTGTGTGAATAATTTCCCACTGGTATTACCCAGAGCTTGGAGTCGATAGCTGGACTAGCCTCTTTGCTTGTACTATTATTTCCAGCAAGCTTCATACATCTGCAGTAAATCCAGGAGGATTTGCAAGTGGGCTGAGGAAGTATGAGTGACAGAATGAGCTGATAAGGCCTGAGTCCCACAGAAACAAAAGGCTTCCCATTTTGTCCTGACAAGACAGGCGCTGCCTTGGAATTGATTTGATTTGATCAAGTTTTTGCTAGCTGACCCCAAAAGTTCATGCAAGTGAAGAATTAAGCCCCCAAGCTCTCTCACACTCACTAGTAAACCTCCATATCAGAGCCAAGGATGACAGTATCTGTTGTGAGTTTGGTTGCCTGTTTGTTTTTATAAAGCAGGATCACTGGGCTTTTCCTGCTGACGCATTTTTGATGGTAAGAAACTGAAAAGTGTCTAATGACCCACAGCTCTGTGGACAGAACATCTTGAAAGAAACCTTAGCTGCAAAGCCAGGCATCAAGCTCCAATGCTATTGAACTTTAATACACTCTGAAAGGGTAAGACCTAATGAGGTAAAACATAATAACTTTCTGTAAATCCTTATTCTTGAACTTGTGCCTAACCAGGGAAGCATGAGACAGGGGTAGCATGAATCAGAATGCCTGATATTATGGAACCAGACATTTTCAAAAGTCAGCAGAAAGTCTTTAGGAGGGTTTAGAAAAGTACAGGTCTACTTCTACTTTGGCAGAAGTGAAGACAAAGTGTAAAAGGAAAGCATGACCAGACTTGGCAGCTGGGCTAGCAAAGGAAAAACTGGTGCTAAAAAATTAAAGCTGTCCAAAAGAATGGGTTCTTGAGAGAAATGCATTTCTTTATAACAGTTGTCATTGTTTGAGCAATATAGTAATGTGCAAGTTTTATCGAAGGCTACAGGTGCTGTGAAATTAATTATCCTGCCCATCTGTGGGGCATGTGGGAGGGGTACACATGGACCTTCTTCAGTTTCATTCCACTTTACTGGGAATCTTCTCTTACCTGTGCAATGTTTATCAAGATATTTATTGCACAGAGAGGCTGAGTTTGTTGATATACAGTTGAATTTTTCCTCTCTGGGCCTTTCTTATTTCATGGCAGAGCTTTGGCAGAGTGGCTGTCCCTTGCTGTTACAATGGCATCCACACCCTTATTTGCAAAGACTAGGTAACATTTGTGTAGCCTAGCAAGAGGTATCCAAAATATTAGGATTTCTATGTTTATGTGTATGTGTGAGAGAGAGAAGGAGGGGGGAGAAGAGTGGAGAAACTAGTTTCAGATCAAAGTCTGAATCTTAAATTTATAAGGTGTATTTCTTTTTAAGGGTGAATAAAGTGAGTTATTTACAATGCCTCATGGATTCCACACCTGGGAGTTACAAGACTGCCTGTTGGGGATGCCTGTAAAATGAGGCGCCCTTTGGACCCCCTTAACCTAGAAAAGAGGTCTCCTCTTTCATATGAAAGTGTTGCTGTGTGCCTCAATTTACTTTTACTTGTTTAACATGGGAGTACAAACTTTACAGACTCTTGAACCTCTTCTGCGCTTTTATCTGCCAGTGGTGGTGTGTTAAATCTATCTCTGCCCATAGTTCATGGCAAACATTGAAAGCCTGTAAAAGTGTTGGACAGCCTCATTTAGAAAACATTTTTGATTGAATTCATTGTCATATTTTTCTTGCAATAGGGTACATAAAATGGATTTATTTTGGTTAAAACCGTGAGATTTTAAAGTCAGTCAAATGCAGATGAGAAGGGAATCCCCTTGCATTTACAAAATATTGATGCACTTTAAAAGGGGCTGATTTTTGGAAAGAGAGGTGTATACCTATGCATATACTTCTGACATTCAATTTATATCTTTTACACAGTATTATTCTCTCCCCTGGTTTCATATGAAATGGTTGGTTCTGAAAAGCAAGTGTGTTAATTCAGAATTATTGCTAGGAGCCTCAAGGTTTGTGTTCCCAGCCCTGATGTTTTAATGGTCAAGTCCCAACATAAGTTAGTTTCTACTCCAGCAAAGCTTCTTCAGCTTCTTGTAAGTAGCATCCTGTTTTTAGAATTTAATGGAGCCCCTGGTTACTCTTTCCCTTGTAGTTTCCTTTCTATCTGGGCAATCTATGATTGCCCAGTCAACAGCATTACTTAATTGGCTGAAGATCCTAATCCAGCTTTCCTGAAAGGAAAAGCATCGTAGACACAGTTGCCAATTATTCCATTATCTCTATTGACAGCCTGGTGTAGTTTGATGTCCTTCAAAGCTCTGACACAGATATCCCATGGGAGACCATTGTCTCCAGTTAAAGCACAGTGCTGAAGAGCAGTGGTTTTCTGTGTCTGCTACCACTGTGTTCAGTGGCTTTGGAAATGTTACTTAATCTTTTGGTTTCCCTATCTATAAAATGGGAAAAATGTGTTATTCAGGGAAGGTTAAGGGTTAATCTTTTGATGTTCATAAAATGTTACAAGATCTTCTGAATTGTTTTAAGAACAGACAACAAATGTAATAAAAAACTAAATGGAAGTTATGGAGATGGGTAGGAATAGTGGTTGGTACTGATTTCATGATACGGCTACCTCAGTTTTCCTCTTATTTTGAAATGTTTGAAATGCCAAAGCTAAAGTTTCCAGTACAGTTTGACTTCTACCCTCCTTGCATCACGACGTGGCCTTTCAGAACGTAATACTGGAGTATGTTCCATAATTTCCTGGCCTTTAAGTACTTGACTTTTCAATTTTAATATTCTTTTAATATGAGAAGCTTACTGCAAGTACGAGAGCTTTAGTTTGCAAAAGCAAAGTAAGCCACCTTCCCCTCCTCAGGAACGGGGCGTGCTGCCAAAGCTGATGTGGTGGCCCGTGAGCTCTGCACAGCCACAAGGTCCCCATGCAAGCGTCCCCCACGCCTGGGTGTTCCCCTGAGTGTGTCGGGAATCCTCTTGTATTTCCCTCGCCTTTCCCTTCACTACCCTTGTTCACACCCACTTGTGGGGCCCCCTTCTCTGCAAACTTAGGGCTGTTTTCATGGGTCATGCCCTGTGCATCCTGCGAAGGATGCAGGAGTTCGGAAAGCAGATATACAGGTACGACTGTGTGCATGGAGTAAATGCTACAGGTGGTGCCCAGCTTGGGAACAAAGAACCCAACACTAATTTTCCCATTCTTTGTAGCAGTAATAAAGCTTGTTTTTCTTTCAAGTGCCTTTTTGAGGTATGATCTTAGAAATACTGGACTAAAAACGTGTTTTAGTACTAGTTCCCTATTTTTTCTTTGGAGGGATTAAATTTTAGTTTTGCAACCCTCTTTGAAATATTCTGTAAGAGTTATTCCTTGTTTCAATAAAAACAATGTTTTTAATTCTCAGCATTAGGCAAAAGTACCTAAGGAACAAATAGCCTTGCTACTGTGTCTCTGCAAAGGTGGAATGCTCACCCGCTTTGGAGTCAAGACTTGGGGTTGTCTTGTGCAGGGCCAGGAGTTGGACTCGATGGTCCCTGTGGATCCCTTTCAGCTCAGGATATTTTATGATCCTGACTTCACATTTGGTGTGGGGTGGCTAACTAGCCCAGCCCAAGGGGTACACTCTGTCTCTGTCCCATAAATCTGGTCTGTTCATGGTGCTGTTTCAGGGCAGACGTGCTCAGATGGATTTATTTAGAGTTTGGCAGCTGGTTTTTCTTAGGCTTTCCTCCTCTGTGCAAACTGAGTAGCTACAGAGTGAGGGCCTGAGCATGACTTTGGATGCAGTCAGTCACTCTGGGCTCCCTCCCTGGAGGCAGGAAGAGGAGACAGAGCTTGATGCTGGGAGGGCAGGAGAGTGTTCCTGGCTGTAAAGTGCTGAGCAACAGCAGGAAAAATATGGCAGACCAAATGTGGGTCTGCCCGAGCCCAAAGACCCCTAGCAGCCTTTTAGGGTATATATTATGAGAGGTACAATGCACATGGGGCCCAGTTCCCCCTGACCTCAGTCTCTGTGACTCCTACTGGGGGCACTGCAAGCAAGCTTATATTGAAAGCTATGGAGCTGTTTTTAAACGGTTCTTTACAGGAGAGAATAATTAATTAAACAGGTGGTTCCATGAGCGGTGCTACTAATGATGGCTGCTTTCCAGGATTTCTCTCTCGTGTGGATTTCCAGGCTGTAACAAAGGTTGAGCTCATGCTGAGGTCTTTCCCTCAATAAGGGAAATAATAGGGCCTCCTTCCCTCCCTCTACTCTGCTGCCTATTTTCATGAAACTTGTAGGTACTTAATTTCTGTCAACCATCTATGCCTCTGTCTCACTTGGTCAAAATTGATCAACGATTTTAAAACTTCCTGGGGATGGGGAGAATAAACAAAGAGAGAGAAACAGATGCATGAGGAACATGGCTAGAGAAAAACTTTTTCCTAAAGTTGCCCAAGATTGGAATAGAAATCTGCTCTTTGTTTGCCCCTTTGGCCATACTGGAGGAAAAGAATAAGTAAGGGGAGATCAATGGTGCTGGTGAGGTTGTCCACACAATTTTGGTGTCCATGTTTTCAAAAGTTGTCAGTCTTTTTAGGGGGACAAGAATCACCAAAAAATCTTTTAAGGAATGGTAAAAATGTCTGACAGAAATACTGTCAGACCTTCATTTAATTTCCTCCAAGCATAATCTTTACTACAGCATGTAAGTCATTTTGCAGGGAGGATATACTACATAACAGGTTCTTTAACCTTGGAAAAACTTATTTTGTTGAGATTTAAAATAAGTTCAAGTGTCATGTAAGCCAAACATTGGTCTTAGAAACAATCCATATGGGATTCTCTATATTCTGCCAGCTTCAGACCAACACAGGAAAGTCTTCCTGAAAACTGCTTTGGCTAGCATAGGACTACATAGTTCCTATGTAACTAGTCCAAAATAATTGGACCAGTTACATAGGAATATATGACATCCTTTGGCCTTTGTCATTCCCCAAAGCAGAGTAGATTGTTTAAGATCCTAATCTGACCTTAAAAGTTGCTTAAATAAGTACTGAAGTTTTCTTTCCTGATCCTCCATTTCTGGGAGAGACACAAGCCTCCATCTTTCCCTTCCTGAAATTGTTACAGGGTTATTTGGTTAACCACACATTAACAAGGGGAGTTGCAACTTTATGAAATACTTGGGTGAGAAGAAACGTCAAGGTTTTATTACAAGTGAAATGACAGATTTTTTTTCATGGTTTGCTGTTTTCCAGAATCACCAGAGGGCGCCAATGCAGATCTTCCCAGAAGTGATGCTTCCCAGAGGGTTGGAACTCTACGTCTCCCAAGCCCATGTCGGTGTGCAAACGAAAAATGGGCAACTTCTGAAAATTTTTGTGGCAAAAACAGGTATTAGGTCCTGGGGAAGTGCTCAATACTAAGCACAGTGCAAATCTTTTCCAGAACCTATGCCATTAGTGCATTGGTTGTCTTTGACTTAAAACTTTCTTAGAGGCTGTGACAGTAAGATAAGCCTGTGCAAAACCAATTTGGCCAGAAATTAGTTTTCTCATTCCTTTCAGCATCATGGAATTAGGAAGAACACCATGTGATAACAACAATCTTGGAGCATCTGTCAATTTGTGCTTGAAATAGACATCTCTGCTGCTGTTTTGACATGAAAAGCCAAGATATTTTTGTTGTTTTTATCACACAGATTTGGTTCATCTGGAGTGTATAGGATACGAAACAATGGCACTCAGGCAACTTTATTTGTCCTTTTGTACCAGTCAGGACACAGCAATAAACAAACAATGAACATTTCCTCCCAATAGGAACCTTTCTTGCTCATGCCCCAAAACAGAACCTGAAGACAAATGTACTCTTTTAAAAAGGAACAAGAGATTTATGTCGCAAGCTTGTTTAGATACCAGTCAGAATACCACACTGCCACAACACTGTGAATCACTCCTTCTCTCTTTACAGTAAAATAATTTTACTGATAATGATGATGATGATAATTCAGATTATTTTTCTGGCACACTTTTGCAAATGATTATCTCTATTTTCCAGTTCTCATTCTAAATGAACAGGAAATTGGAAGAGCTGAGACCCAACACTTTTCCCCCATCAGGTCCTGAATTTCCTGGCAGTTTCCCTTGATGCACAGTTTCTTTCCTATGAATGTGGTGATGAGGTGGTAGAAATAGCAACCTGGGGATGGAGAGAAAGACACTGGAAAGGAACTAGTAAGTATTAGGAGGAGTTTGAATGCAGAGGTGACATAGTTGGTACCAGCCACAGAACTCAAGAGCTCCACCTGTGTTTGTGGCATGACCAGACTTTTCCCTCCTACTTTCTCTTCCTTCTCCCAGCAGTTTTTAATTCTGTGTTGGGTGTGAGGAAGCAAGGCCAGCTTCATACTTTGTCTTCTCGGATGACAGGCCTGGAAACAAGCAAAAAAACTTGAGGATAGGGAATCCTGTATGGTATTTTTTAATGGTTTAATGTGTCCTACTTGATCTCAATAAGAGAGAAGTAGGAAAAGGTATGTCTTTTCTCTGATATAGCTCCTTAATACTGAAAGAGAAAAGTTTGTTTGTATACCTGTCTTTTCTGACTGGAACAAACCAAAGGAATTTAATTTCTAGTGGTATGTTTGGGAGTATCTGTGGAGGATGCCGCTCTGCAGATCTCATGTCTGAAGAGGTTCTTTTCTATAACATTTAAAACAAACAACAACAAGTCCTCGCCACACTCCCAGACTCCTGCCTGACCAGGATGGAGCTCTTATGCTTTATACATGTTAAACATCTCCTATTCACAGCTAACTTTGACTTTGTGCCCTGGGCCAGGTGAAAAGACAAACGTTTCCAAATAAGAATGAGAAGGAGAAAAGAAAAAAGAAAACCACAACAAAAAACACCAAAACACAAGAAGCAAACCATAAATTGAAATTTCTGCAGGAGGAGGTGTCTGTGGCCAGAGTTGTGCATCTAAAAAAATAGTTCTCTTTATGGTTATTTACAAAAATGCTTAAGGAAAAGTGGGGAAAAGAGTCCTTTTATGGGCTATTTTATCCTTTTTTTGTCTGCTCTTGCAGTCGACTTTTTGGCAAAATACTGCATCTTCAGCCAGGAGAAGTTGGCGAAGCACAAAAGGGCTTTTGAAGCAGTAAGTGTAAATTCAGACTTCTTTTCTTTTCCTTTCTTCCTTTTTTTTCCCCCTCTCCCTCTCCTCCTGTGTCTGTAGACAGCTAAGCAGAAATAATAAGCACCATTGCTTGCAGTACACGTCCCATGAATTACGCTGACATCAAATGTAACTTTAGAATGGAGGCACGCTTTATTCTTTTCGCCGAACTGTTCCCCTATCCATTCTTTATTTACATGTCGTGAGCCTAAGCGCTGCACAGCCAGTCAGAACACACACACAAGAGGGGGGAGAAAAAAGGAGGCCATTAAACAAATTAAAAGGGATGGGGATGACTAATACAGTACTCTTGGAATCTGCAATTTGATTAGTCTGAGTTTAATACACAAAAGCAGCGCCGAAGCAGGAGGGGAGTCGAAGTGCTCTTTAATAACCTTCTACAATTAAATTATGGTGATGAATTTAACTATTCTGTGCTTCTAAAGGGGTCTTATTATCTGATTGACTCTGAAAGAAAGTCAGTATTTAACCAGGGTTCTTGAGTCCAGCTATTGGAAGTCATACAGTAGTTTTATGCATTAACAACTATTTTTTTTGTTGTTGCGTGCCTCTTCCCATTTGAATTCATCTGTGATTTGAGAAAGATGGCTCTAAGGGTTATTCCCACTGCTTTTGATGGGAGTGTATGCTGGCCGTTTTACTGTAATGTCCAGAGAGTTAAAATGAAAATTGTGTGGTTGGATTTGTCTCCTGTTCTGTATTTTTGCTTGTAATTTTTAATTTTCACTTATAATTTCAGACTACTTCCCTCTTCTGGTCTTCTCCATTGTCTAAAAATGCATCATTCAAATGTAGACTCTGTGTAAAGCATGCTGGGATCTTTGAAACAGACTTTTGCCATTGAATGGCAGGAATATCATTCCACAGTTTATCCTGACTTGTGGTTTTCTCCCTGTCCTTCCCCTTACATGCTTTTTCATATGCTGAAGGTGAAGTAAGATGTGGCATGCTAGTAGAGGGGAGAATTGAATGCGTTCCTTAAAGTGGAATATTTATTTTTGTTTTTACTAGTAAGGGTATCTCTTTTGGCTCTTTGATCTTTGACAGAGAGAGAGAAAGAAAGGGACAGAGACTTCATAATTAGCCTGATGGCAAAATCAGAGAGGTGATTTTATTCAAAGTAGAGGGATATGGTGGAAGCAGAATCCAAATGTTCCAGCTTTTACTTTGATGGCCAAAATGCTGGAGCTACTTTGCAAATTTTGATCTGAATATTTGGAGAGGATCTAGGCTGAAGGGATGAAAAGAGAGAATTATGCAGAGTACTGACTATTCAGCTAGGGCCTTATTCTGATACTTATTTTCATGCTAAGTTGTATCTTTCTCTGCCAGTAGTTTCACTGAAAAAAAAAAAAAGAAGAGGAGAAAGATACTATTTCTGGTGCTAAAGTGCTGTGCTATTTGAATGAGGGTGCTATATCCAGCACTCATTTTGTTCATGCCCTGAGTGCCCGAGCAGGGCTCGGTGCCTCTGCTCCATCCACGGCAGCTGATGGCTCTGGAATGGCCCCTGGCACGGCTGAAGGGCAGCACTGCCCCACTGCCTGCACAACACCAAGTGTGGGGCTGGGCTTTGGGGTCTTCATTCAGCCCTTGTGCAGCTGCTGGCTCTGGTGAATGAGGTCAGAGTGGAATTTAGACCTCTGCTGCTGCACAGAGGAGGGAAGGAGGTCTCACCATCTCGCCCTGTGTTCCCCACAGTGTCCCCTGCTCCCTGGCAGGTGAGAAACAGTGGGTCCAAGGATCTGCTTGTCCTCCTTTTGTGGCATTTTGCAGGCTGTTACCAAAAAATGTGGGAGAACAAAGTATAGTGGTACACAGCTATGGGATAGCTTGCCATGGGTAGCAAAGGAGCAGCTCATGCAGCTGAGGAGAGCACAGCTTAAGCCAGCAGTGAGTGAAAAGTGCGAGCTGCATCTCTGGCAGCCCAGTGTTGGATGCCCTGGTTGTCTTTGAGGGGGCTGAAAACTGCTGTAATTTATGTTAGCTGCCCCCAGGAAATGTGAAACCATCTGCAGGTGATCACTATAGCAAAGAAGAGACAAGGTTGTATCTCCCTTCCTGACAGAACTGCCTGCACACCCTGCGGAGAGAACGTGGGTGCCTGTGCTGTGCTGCTGACAGGACAATGCCCTCCATCCCCTATGCCAAGGGAGTTTGTTCACCCTGAGGCTCCTCTGGCCATGCTGGACACTGTGGGTCTCAGCACAGTGAGTGTGTGTGCTCAGGTGCCCCTCCTTGCTCTGCTCTCGGCTCTTGAGCTGCTTAACTGTCTTGTGGCTCATTTCTGGACACTGGTGGTCTCTACACCTCTGTTAATAGGGATGGAGCTGTGGACAGCTTGTGTGCATTTAGAGGCTCTGCTCTATATTTTTTAGGCATGTTTTTTACTCATGATGATCTATCTTTACCTCTGTGGAGGGCACTGGAGAAAAATTATATTAATATTTTGATATTGCAGTTTATTGTTTTGTCTTAACAGTAAAATCCTTCTTCCTGCTTATTAAATCATGGCAGAAACTTCCTCGTGAGCCAATGGTGACAGGCAAACATTATGTCAGTTTTTAACAAGATGCCAGCCAGAGGTTTAAGAGAGCTGATTTTTATCAGAAGCTTTTGTACTACTTGAGTAGTAAAAAAATACATTGTGAGTAACATCCATGGCTCATGCATGGTAAAAAGGGCAGCACACTGCATGAAATCTAGGGATGCTGGGCTGAGGAGCGCTTCCTTTTAAGAAGATTGTGCTCCCAAATTAACTTGTTCCTATGCTAAGCATAGCAGAAACAGTGCTGCTGCTAAGCAGAACAATTGCTTTTCCTTTGTAGTCTGCCTGCTGGTTTGTTCAGGCCTGCTTTGTGCTCAGCCTTGGCTGGGTCTGGGACAGTGGTTCAGTAACTGTGAAGCTCTGTGTTTAGATCCTAGCCAAATCAGTGACACACAAAATCAGGGCAGGCAGTGAATCCCCAATGTGCCAGGTTTAGGAAATCAGCACTCTGCATAGATGAGCCAATATCCTGTATTTATTTTGCTGTTTTCTGTACCCATTTCTCTTGCATCTGGCTATTTAATACTTATTTCCAACCAGCAACACATCAGCCTTAAATTAAATTCCCTGCTATGAATATCAAAAACCAGGCCCTTCCTTCTCCATGCTGTTCCAGCTTGCAGCAGTCACCAAGTACAAGACCACACTCCCCCCAAGCCTCCTCCCTCTCTCCTCCCTCCCTCCCTCCCTAAAAGCAATTTTAAACTGCTTGACTGAATGCAGTATTTGAATGAGGATTTCAAATATGGGCTCAGGCTTTCTCTTTAGCTCACTGTGAGAGAACAGTGCAGAGAAAAATGTCTATCGTAGTGAGCATGCTGACTGTAATTAACTTTGGTATTCACCAGGTAAAACACCAAGGAATTAATCAGGCATGAGCATGGTAGCAGTAACATTTAAAAAAATCAAAGTGTTTAAAACAAGGGGGAATTTACCAAAAAGATAAATGGGGACTTCTATCTCCTTCCCCTTAGCCAGCTGTGGTGGAGTCACAATGCCGGGAATGTGCAGCGTAGAGAAGGAAGCAGGGAAACAAAGCACAAAGGTTGTAGCGAAGACAGATGAGAAGAAAAAGTTTGGCTTCCTCAGGTACCCAAGTCTGCTGCCAGCCCCGGGGATGTGCTGAGCATTGTTGTGTTCATTGCCCAAATAAGAGCTTGGATCTGGCCCTTGCTCTCGCTGTCATATAATCACTTCTGTGAGCTGCTCAAGCTCCATCTAAAAGCTGTCGTTCCTGCTCCCTCTGCACTGATTAGCAGGCCTTT
Organism: Dicrurus megarhynchus; assembly: GCA_013399195.1. NCBI lineage: Eukaryota > Metazoa > Chordata > Aves > Passeriformes > Dicruridae > Dicrurus > Dicrurus megarhynchus. The sequence goes on from VXAD01006010.1 coordinate 46,216, forward strand.
CAAGATGCAGGCTGCTTTGGTGGTAAGAAATCTGTGTCTAATTTCCAAATGACATTTGTTTTCATGCTAACACTGCCAGCTTGTTTAGCTTGTTCCTTTTTCCGCCTGCTTACCTTGGAGATATTTAGTGAGGTGGCTGTGCTCCAGCACAGAGCTCTGGTATTGCCAAGCTGACCAAAGTCAGTCTTCCCTGTGCTCCTCTCGTCACTCTGAACCTGCTCCAGGTTGACTCTCTCCTCCTGCACCTGGGCACAGCAAGGGCAGGAGAGCTGGGAATCGAGGATGGGCAGGGCAGCAGGATGGGCAGGGCAGTGGGCTCCCTGGCAAGCCCCACAGCGCTGAAGAGAGGAGAGTAGGGCACATCCACTGGCAGTCACCAGGGTCAAATGCAGCCTCATGGCTCTAGACACATCCATAGCAATGAGGCAGGTCTGAGGTCAAGCCAAGGAGTCAGACCACAGGTCAGGGTCAACAATGTCGCTCACGTGGGGTCCAAGGGCAAGTGTGGGAGCTTAAAGACAGACCCTGAGCTCCTGCTCGAGGCCCCAGTGAGGCTCCACGCAGTCCAATCAGCCTTGTTGGCCAGTGGTGCCACACCAGGGCTGACCCTGCAGCTCAGCCCCAGGAGCAGGGGACTGGCAGCGAGCCTTCTGGGGTTCTCTGGCAGTCTGGAAGGGGGTAAGTAGACCTTCAGCCATCAGCACAAAGTAAGTCTTTCTGCTGCTACTTACTGGTAATTCTCTACTGGAAATACCCTCCTCAACAGACCTTACATCACATTTTTCACATCTGCATCATATTTCTAGCTCACATTTCTCTCTTTCTTGGCCAATCAATCATGAACTTCTATCTCCTCTGTCACCTTCATTGGTCATGTCCCTGTCTAACAGCAGAAAATTCTGTTCTTAATCCTGAATTATGAGCCTTCGGACACTGACCTGAACTTTACCCCTCCAGTCCTCCATAACTTCCAATTCTATGAGAGACTCTGATTCTTTTCTTTTTTAAACTTTTTCTAATTGAATGACTGCTTCTCCTGCTAGGTATTTGCTCACCTGAGCTTAGTGCTTCTGTCTGGGAAGAGGAATGTTTTTTTCATCCTGTGAATATTACTGAATTAGACAAATCTGTGACTCACTGTGACACAGAGGTCCTTCTTCTGTTTCTCTTTATTTCATTCCATGCCCTTCTTTTCTCCTGTTCACTCAACCTATTGTTTTAAATATGGAAAAGTTATCATTATAGGAGTCACTTTCAATTTAGAATATTGAGTCTGGAATTACATTTAGATTTTGATTCATGTTATTTGGGCTGTGTCTTTCAGAATGTGTGCTGATTAGTGAGAGTTCTCTCTCTTACACCATGGTGGGGACACTATTGGATTGTGCTGTGTGTAATGAAGGTGTTTTGGCCTTGCTGCGGAAGTGGAAGACGTTCTGTAGATCTGCAAAACAATCACAAATGGGTATAAGAAAACAAGATTTTCCTTTCAAGAAAACAAGATTGTTCATAAAATTTCAGTTGTTGATGGAATGGATCATTGTTATAGAAGATTTTAATCTGGCAGGTTGGAAGATTTGAATCCAATGGAATTCTTAAGGTGTGAACATTTGCTTTCATGTTTCTGATCCTTTGAAAGCTTTGGGTGAGATGAAGTTGGACACTGAAACTTTTTTCAGGTAAGGTGCCACTGTAGATCTGCTGGAACCTTGTTTATTGGGAGCTCATGCAAGTAGTAGAAACACTTGGTTTCTTAGGATAAATGTTTGTGTAACCTGACAAAATTCATGTTGTTGTATATCACATAAATTGTGAAAGATGTGTATTTGTGTGTGCGTCTAAAAGAGAGAGAAGTTGAATATATAAAACTAAAACCAGCAATACACCAACATTTTACCTTCCCCTGCCCCCCAGCACTACCAACCCATAACATATTCACCAGACTTCTGGAGTAGGAAGGTGCACTTCAAGGTGTTTGAATGTTAGGAGCTGGCAAGCTGATCCTAGTGGTGTCCTAAGTCCACTTTACTCTCTTTCCACAATCTTTTGCAGAAAAAAACAGTATTTTCCAAGACAGTGAAAGGTAGTTTAGTGACTGGATAGAAAGAAGGGACTACGTTTTCTAATCACTCAGTTACATCAGTTTCCACATTGATAACTGAGCTTGCTCAAGCACACTTCCAAACAACAAGATCTTTGTGGCAGAGCGTAACAAAAGCCTCAGTCCTTAATGTGCTGCCAGGCCCAGACCATCTGTGTGCAAATGACCCCGTGGTGCTGCCAGTGTCCGTAAGACCTGTGTCAACCTGTGGTCTGAGGGCTGTTTGCACAAATTTGTCTAGCTGCAGAGGGCATTTCTGTACAGTTTGCTTCTCTTCAAAGTGTCTAAGAGGAATGTCCTGGTGTTAATGGTGAAAATTCCCCTTTTCTTTGGAGCCCTGCCTTGTTCACTGCGTGTCTGGCAGGTACATGGAGAGGAGGCAGTGTCCCACGGGGGCACTGAGTGGTCCCCCAGGCATCTGCTGGTGTAGGGTACTCCTGCTTTGCTTCCCCTAAGTTCTGCTGAGTGGAAAGCTCTGGAGAAATTTGTTTCACCTTTTTTAGGAGAAACCTTATTGGAGCAGAGGGTGACCTATGCAACAGTGCCACAGCTGTACATCAGACTGGCTGTGTAAGGTGTGCTTTCTGCTGCTGCTCAACTCTTACCACATAGTGAATTCATTAACAGTGGGTAGGGATATAAATGTGTAGTGAGAACCTGAGATCATTACCTGTGAGAAATTAGGGCATCTTTTCCTTTCTGCTGTTGTGCTTTCTCTGTTGAGAGTTTGTGAAATGCACTGGTATTCAGCCATCAAAATATTTATTGACTTGAACAGAAAGAGATACTGGCTGTGTATGCAGGTTCTCAGGGGAGTGAACGAAGGACATGATGTGGTAGGGTGTGACAGCTTCTTCACTCTTGATTTTCAGTACTGAGCCAAAAGTGAAAACTGCTGCCTGGAAAGATGCTGAATGGGGACAGAGATCAATTGTCCGGTTAGGCTGCAAAAACACCCCAAGATACAAATTCTCAATTTGTGTGATGGCAGAGCAGCTATTTGCTACTCTCATATATGACTTGTTTGGTTTTTTTTTTTCCCCTCATATGTTACATTCTTCTGCATCCAAATTAAAGTGAGCTTTAGTAGTCAGAGATACTCTTCCAAATAGGAAGTCAACTCCATGGAGTTTACTTCATGGACATCTTTAAAACTGAAAATAGACTCTTAGCATATATAAGTAAAATTGAATGGGAGTGACTTTACTCTGGATGGGATCTCGAAAATCTATTCCGTGTCCTGACAGTCTCATTCTCATGTGTGAAGGGGAGTCCCATGTTGCTGGAGATGGGTATCCCTGCTCATCCCTGCTGCAAATCACTGCTCCCCAGTGATTCTCCCCTGATGCCTTGACACATCTGTACTGTGACATGCCTGATGCTGCTTCTTCTGTTTGTACAAAACAAATGAAAAACTCCTTGTTGCTAAGCTACCAACCTCTGCAAGATAAACTTTAACCAAAGGTTGCAACCTGCTGCTTAGCAAAGCTCTGGTTTTGAAACTACATCATGCCAACATTTTTTCCAGCTCTCTCTTAACATTTCCACCTGAAAATATCTGTCACTGCCTGCACAAGACTGTTCACCCCACTGGCAAGGCCACAGCTGTCTGCCTTTGGGGCTGCCTGCTGAGGGTGGGCTGCAGAGCAGGCAGCATGGAGTGCTGATGGTGCACAGTGGTCACCTCCCTCCCTCCTGCCTCTCTTCTTACTGCCTTTCACTCTCCTTGGAGGGGAGGCACAAAAGGAAACTCCACTTTTCAAGACTGCTCCGTTTGCATCGGGCCAAAATGTGTTTTCGACTGAACAATCACTTTCTGTGCAGACAGTGACAGCTCAATTGGTCCAAGGAGGGGGGTGGGAGGGGTGCTAAGGTTTTCTTTCACTTCTTGTAGTGTTAGACCATGTCAAATGAGACAGTTGAAACAACACCCGGTTTGTTTGTCTTGCAGCCTGGTCTGGGGTGTGAAATATTAGGACAGCAGCAAAGTGTTTGCATCTCTCCACAGCTGGAGAACACCTCCCACACAGCTTCTGCCCCTCTCTCATTCAGTGGGGACCTGAAGAGCACCTTTCTCTAGACAAAAACTCCCCTGGGTGCCAGGTTTTTGGTCTTGGACTCTCTCTTGAACATCTGAACAGATCAAAGGCATATTTAAAAGATTTGCTAAGCTCTCACACTTACTTGGGATATAAAGTTGATTGAAGTAGGATGCTCGAGTTTCAGGCTATGCCTGATACTACTTTTTCACTTGGTTCTTCCTTTCCATGTGTCTTTTCCTGAATGCTATTGCTTCATTTTCATCTTGATTGAGCTGCAAGTATAAACCAGCGCACCTGGTGAACTTGAGAGCAGGGGAGGCAATCCACAACCTTGTGGTTATAAGAAGCATGGAATGCCTCCATATTTGGTCTCTCTCCCCATAAACTATGCTCTTCTTGCCCAATGTCTGCAGTACAACTTCAGTTTTTATGTCCTTTTCCTAGAAAAGACATTCCTGGTTTGTAACCAAGACCTACTTTACCATGGAGTGGGTTTTGTTTGGGTTTTTTAAATTGCCATTACTAATTATTTTTGGAGGTTCTAAGCACTGGCAGAGGCTGAAAATAGTCTCCAAGAGATCAGCTCTTCTCCAGAAAAGTCTTTCCACCTATCACTACAGTGAGAGAGAATTGATCTCGCTTCTGCTCTAACTCCCAGAGACAGTAAACGGAAGATTGAACTCAGAATTTTAAGAGAGCTCATAATCCTACACCATGTCCTACGTGGATTGTTGACTATAAAGAGAGAATGTTTTATAATGATCCTGTGAGGAACATGTATTTTAAGTATGCCAGGCTGACTAAGACGAGACTGGTAAAGCTTCAAGTGTAATCAGAGAACGTACTTAATATGAGCAGATTATCTCCACTGATCACATTTACTTACCTTAATTCATGTAAACCTCAAAGTAGATATGTAAGGATCTGTGGTCCAGAGGGAGCCAACTCAGCTGGGTGTGAGGCAAAGCAGGCCCAGACACTCAGCAGCTGTGTTCGAAGGTGCACAGTCTAATGTGTCCTGTGGAGGATGGCGTGTGTATATTCAACAGCAGCACTGCCCTGACTGTGGGTAAGTTTTTCCCAGAACCATGCTGGTTTGTGTAGGCTGTGGGGCACTGAAGCTTGTGGGTATAGCTGTTCAGGGCTCCATCTGCTGTGGAATCTCCTCACTGTCCTCCAGTTTATGATGTAGATGTGACCATCATCTCCCGTGTGACTTGGATCTGTCAAATATAGTAAATGTGGGGTAGATTACTGTAAGGACTTTTCCAGTCAAAAGCTGTGTGCTCCTCATAATTATCCAGGTAAGCACCGAAGCTCCATGAGAGATAGCTGGGGTAAAAAACAAAAAAGAAAAACGTAGTAGTCTTATATGTGAATGACTTTTAAGTAAAAAGGGTTGGTTTGTGTAAAAGAAGCTGTAAATCACATCACTTCTTGCCTGTTCAGATCTTTTCTTCTCTGTCTCTATGTCCTCTCCAGAAGATCATAAAGCCATTTAGACTGTGCAGTACCTGTAAATATCTGATGTATCATCTCACTGAGAAAAGTAATGAGTGTTAGTATCTCTGTAGAAAGACTGTAGTGTATTTTAGCTTAGTACAATGGAAAGCCATAGATAGATATTAAATCCTTCCTTTCTTTCAGAAATTCTGTATATTCATAAAGTTTTTGATTTTTCAAAGTTATTCTTCTACTACTACTACTAATGTTGTATTACGTATTGAGAAATGGCTAATTGATGAAGAAGGTAGTGTGGAGCCAAAAAAAGCTAAACTACTGTGCTTTTGTGTTCAGTGAAGGGAGAGAGTAAGAGGTTTTGAGGGTTTCCCTCAACTTGAAAAATGAAAGCAGAGCTTAACTATGCATTGTAAAATACACACTGAGGCACTGGAGTTCTGCCCAGAGGTGACTGTCTAATTTTCTGAAAACTAATATTGTGAGCATCCTTGCAAGAGGATGCTGATGAGATGGGTACTTGAACCCCTAGCAAGTTTTGATGGACTTGAAAGCAGCTGCCCCATTATTGACTTACAGTGTAAGTAAAGTCAAAGATCTATTAGTGGAAAAGTGTGAGAAGGGTGGCAAACATTTCCAGTATTCATACCTTCATTTTTGTGATATTTGGTTGGTCAACACTCCCCTTAAATAAAGGAAGGCAACCTGACCAGCAGCAGCACTGGCACATGTGTGAGGTATTTTTTTATTAATTCTATAGGTAACCCGCTAATAAATTAAATAACACATGTTCCTTTTCCTTCCGTTTTTGGAAGTAGGAGTAGTGTTCAAGATCTGAAAGGCCTGGAGAGAAATCAGAGCTCTGAAGGAAGAGGAAGGTCAGAGGTCAGCAGTGGAAATAGGGTGTATGCCTTCATTTTTATACAGGTAATTTTGGCCAGGTAGCTGGGATAGAACAAGGAGGTAGCACTAAGGGTACAGTCTACTCGTGCTACTCAATGTTATGTCTTTGCACAGATTTTTTTTTTTTTTTTCCAATTGTTAGCTTCATTTTGAAAAGTGACAGAGGATTTGGGATCTGTCCCATTTTGGTCAGCCAACTTGGCATAATGTAGAGGAGTCTAAATATAGCCGTAGGAGATGTTGCTCATTAGGCAACTGAAACCACTAGAGAAGATAAAAATATGTGAAATACTCTGTGGATTTAATTTCAGATTGAGCTAGTCTCCCTGTATAGAAACACCACTTCTGTGGTAGTTGCTTTTATTTACTTCCTACAACACAGATATTTGATTTTATCTTAATATTTCATATGTGCTCAAGTATTAGCAAATTTTCCAAGTGTCATGGTAGTGCTTGAAAGTTTTTCATGTCCAGCATTAAAACATTTATTTGGCTCTTCAAATGAGGCTGGTTTGTAGCTGATGCACATCGATGGAGCTGTGCCAGCTTCCTCCAGCTGAGACTTTGGCCCTTCAGTGCTGGCCTTTTTGCAGTTCTCTTATCACGATCCTGTTTGAACCATCCAGACATACAGCACAAACTCTGTTAATGCAGAAAACCGGTACTGGGAAATACAGAAAAAGAAGTATAAAAACCTCCATGATTTAATCCAAACCTTACAAAGGCGTTGTTTCTTTGGGCACTTTCTTTGAAAAGACTACCATTTCAAACGAAACAGAAGGAAATTAGTAGGAAGTGATTATGGAGACAGGAAATCTGAAAGCCATGAAACTGTAAATAAAGTGTTATTTGTACTACTGTACTTGGTGCCCTGCTTTGCATTCCCAGCACGAAATGTTAGACAAGGCTTTAGCACTAGAGCAGGGACCAAGTTATTTGGATGTTTAAAAAAAAAAACCAACAAAAGAAGTAAAAAGGGTCCAACCACATATTTCATATGATTAAAAGTAGAAAGTCTTTTGGACAATTATTTGTATGGAATTCTTCTGGCCAGATTTTTATCTGAAACTTGAAGCCCCACAGCCAGTCTCCATCTCAATTTGTTCCTCTCAGCAAAGGATGTGACTTGTTTAGACATCAAACACGTATCGAGTGGCTCAATGTTAGTATTCTGAAGCATCAGCTCTGAGGCAGGCACCAGTGCTAACATCATTACACAACTCATGTGGCACTATGATAATCCAGTTCAGCACTGCCTGCATTTATTGTTTATTTTTATCAGACCAATAAAGCTCATCTTTTCCATCTGTCAGCATTATCTTATGTGATCCATTAATACAGCTAAGAGGGATGCATTACACTATGCACTTGCATATCAGTTAAGGAACCACCTTAACCTGTAGTGACAACAAGGAGTGAATGAACACAGATTTTACTTGCTTCCATTATGATGTGTTTGCTTTGGCATTGGTTACTGTCATATGAAAAGTTAACCAGCAAAGTTATCCCTGGATCTTTAGTTGTTTGTTTATGTGCATTCAGAAAATATCCCTTTCCTCTCCCTTCCTCAACTGCCATGTGTTGTGTTTTCTGACGTAGTTTAAAAATTATTTGCTCAAAAAATATTAATAAAGCAAAGCACTTGAGCAAGAGAACACATGCATAATATGTACTCCAGTGTGGTTTGAGGAAATGCTCTGAAGCACATGAACTTTACAGGAGTAAAGATCATGTGTTTTCATGTTGTGACAGGCCACTGAATCCCATGGGTAGGAACTAGTCCCTGAAAGACAGAGGACTGACAGAACCACAGCCTAAAGTCTGCTTGGTGCTTCACATTTCTGTTCAAGCAGAAACAGCTTCCTGAAACTGCCATAAGACTTCTGATTCTCAGTGGATTTTCATGTCAAGAGAGTCTGGGGGTAAAATTTGTACCTTGATGTAGAATGGACATCCATTTGGAAGAAGCTCCAAGGAGGCTGGTAGTGAGACCTGCAGTGTGCTTAGTCTGGCACATCCCCACAAGACAAGGAGATCGAGAAGACACCAGCATTATGGTTATTGCTGGTAGAGTAAGCTCTGCAAGCTTTAGCGAGGGGAGCAAGGATAAGAAGAGACGGAACTGGGCAGAGCAGACTAGAAGTCATCTCATGTTAGGAGAGTTTAAATGCAGCTGGGTGGCTCACCCAGCCAGTATTACTGCTGGTACAATTTCAGTGGCTGCAGAGGCAGTTAAATGGATAATATTTCTCCTGAGGGCATTTTGCACCAGATATAGTCAGTCTTTTTAAAAATGTGGATGCATAGCAAGACAACTACAAGGTAGCTGAGCCCTACTTGCAAGTCATCACCATTCTGATGCCTTAAAATCAGCAAACACCTCCTTTGCAAAGGGAGGGGGAAAGGAGGAAAGGACAAGAGTGGAATGAAAGCATTACACTTCCTTTCCTGTGGTACAGCAACAGTGTGTTGTATAACACAGAGGCAGAAATATTTGTGGTGGTCTTCTTTACTGATTTAGAGGATGTTCTCAAATGATCTTCAGTGTCTACTTGTCTATGGCAATGCCTAAATTACAGCTGTAATTTTTTGTGGCCTCCTTCAGCTTTCCTGCCCTAAAGCATTTTTTTCCCCACCAGTCTGGCGTCCTTGTCAACTTCTTTGGAGAAAGCATTAATATTTTGGGGGAGATTGTTTTGCTGGCTGTGCTAATCGGGTTTGTCTCTGCTTCCATCAGGGCTTTTTATCCAGCCTTCCCCCCTTCCCCCTGCCTCCCTCCCTTCCAAGCAAGGCAGCAATCTGTTCTTTTTAAACCCTTCATCATCTTTGCTCTCTCCATCTCAGTTTCCCCAGATTTTAGAGATTGTTGACTATTATGTAACAGATGGCCTGACAGACCTCCGACTCTTTGCGGTGATGGCTAGCTTGGCGCAGAAAATAGCAGCACTGGAGTAAGCATTCAGCAGCATAGACGCTCATGAATTTTAACTCCTCAGTGACAAAGGAATTCAAGGGGGTAAGAGCCAATCTATCAGTAGCCAAAGTAATTAGAAGACTTAGATGGCTCTCTAGTGCAGAGTATCCCTTCTCTGCTATGGGCTGTTCATAGTAGATTAGGATAGTCTATGTCCCATTGATCTCTAAACCATAACTATGCTTCAAAACAATGGGACAGCTTAATCCAGAAATTGAGACATTCGCACAAGCATCAGTGAGGGCTGTGTTTTTGGCTTGTAATTAAATGTACTTTGCAGCATCAAGCTGGGACAATGTATATTAAGCAGAATTATACTTTGATTTTTGTTTCTGCCGCATTCCTGATCAGCAGGGGAAATCACTTGCACTAAATGACCAATATTCTGTCTCTGAACATTTAATACTTTGGGAATTAGTTTTCTTGCCCTCTTTACATCTTCTGTTTTCTTTGTTCTTTGTCATTCTTGCTTCTGTATGTATATTGAAAGAGTTCTTGTAAGTGACCAGAGTTTTGGCACCCTCATATAGCTTTTTGTCATTTCTGGGAAGTTTCTGAATATATCATTCCCTTTCCCAGAAGTCTAGCTGCTTGCCTTTCTGAAGTATTTCTGTGTCTGACCAGTCAATGGAAGCTTTTTCTTGTAAAGTAGGGGAAATGGGGAGAAAAGACAGTCAGTTCAAAAGAGCAAAGAGCATCCTTAAAGCAAATCAGTCAGGTATTCAAACCAGAGCTGGTTTATAGTATTTTTAAGATTAGACTAAATAAAAATAACTGGATTAAGTTACCTCAGAGGCACAAGAGCAAAAGGACTTTTCAAAAGTAGAGATGAGGTCAAATGAGCCTCTGTGGAAGTGAAAATAAAGGTAGTCTGTTGTGACTATGCTGTATCTCTATGTCAGTCTGTGTAACCTGGCAGCATATGGCTGGTGTAGGTGCTGTGTGTCTCCCACAACAGGGTTACCAGCTCCACTGGGGCACATCCAGAGGTACTGTGTCCTCACACCTATGCTCACGGCAGGAACTCCAGGACTTCTTTTACCCAGAAATGTTTGAATTACCTTGAATAACCTTAATTTTCAGTAGAAACATTACCATTTTCAGTAGAAACATTACCATTTTCAGCAGAGGGGAAAATCCAGGAGTGGTAAGCCAACAAATATCTTCCTTTTCCTCTCTTAGATGTTCTCTGACACTTCTACAGATGAGGAATGAGCTTTACTTACATGCTTCTGTAGTTTAGGAATACTTGTCCTACTGGAAGCCAATAGTGGAAAAGTTTAATTCCAGCCCACAAAGACTGCAAAGAATAGTTATGCCATAAAGCACTCAACAAAATGTGTGCTCAGCCACAGTTTGCATTGGATTCTAATCCAGAGGTAGTCCACAGCCCCAAACACTGGTAAATGGTGTAGACTGCCCTGGAGGGACAAAATTCTCTTTGAAGGGCTTGATTACCCCTTGTCCACCTCCCCTACCTGTATGCACATGCACACACAGAGACACACCCCTCTTCCCTCAGCACATCTCCAACCTGGAGTAAGTGCTGTAATACAGGAAGGCCCAAGAGACCTTCCATTGCACCTTTGGGAAACAGAAAATCAGCCCTCTCCATGCCAAACCTCTGTCTCAGTGCAAGTGCTGAGTTTCCCAAGGATGGTGTATCGAGGAGAGGATGCACACAGAGGTCAGCCAGAGGCTCCAAGCTCAGCAAGAGGTAACGATCTGCCGAAATTCTATGAGCTCTAGTAATGTCATTTAGCAGCAATAAATCTCTGTTTAAATTAGAATGACACTGTCCCAAATGGCCGTTTTAATAAGGTTTACAGATTCTGGACACAGAGCTTTCCTGCTTTTGCAGCCTGTAATAACTAGTTAGTTGTGCATAAGGTCAAACAGCAATATCTGGTCAGCAAAGTCTCCACTATACAAAACAGCTTAGAATGGGATGAGCAAATGCTATCATTGCTGTAAAATTGACTTCTCCATCTCCACCTATTGTTTATCCAAGTGGCACAGCTAAGAAATAACTCCCCCAAAAGGAATGTCAGCATCCAGTCCTGGGCAAAAAGAAACCTTGGTAAATGTTCCAGCTGGTTGGAGATACCAAGCAGTGACATGATCCCCACTGTTGCAAGAACAGGGGAACCTGGCTCTAGCAAGAGCATTGGTCCCTCATGTTTGTGGCTGAGGTCTCTCTTTCAGCAGTAGGAACAAGGATGGCTGTGATTTGAAAGGCCGGGATCCAGGAGGTCAGGAAGTCTGCACCCGCCATGGGGCAGATGCTGAGCTCTCTTAGATGCAGAGTTGAGTAGTGGCACTTAGCCCTTCAGGAAGGCATCAGCTGGGATCTGTAAGGTGTTCGGGAGGAAAAGCCATAAAATGCAACACAGATAATCTTATGAGTAAAACCTGCAGTGTCACTACTCTTAATGGGTCCATTCTGCATCTGCATATGGGTGAAATATTTGGCATCTTTGAATCATAACCAGAAATAGCTGACTTCTGTCTCCAACTTTTCTATGCAAGTATTTTTTCGTGCAATTTTGTACCTTTTTGTTGTTGCTTTTTTGGTTTTTTCCCTGAAATACCACCTCCAAAAATCTTCCCATGTAATGTTTAGGTAACTATACCTTGAACTTTAATAGTCTGAGGAACTTTTCTTATTGCTAATACTGGGCAGCTCACTGAGAAATGCAGTAACATGGAACTCTCCTGCTGCAATCATATCAGACATCCCAGGATTTATCTGTCAATAACCATGCTATTCCGCTCTATTTTTGCTGGGCTGATGTTTACACAGCCATGTAACAGCAAAATTAATAACAATTTTTAAAAAATATTTTTTGCATTATTTATTGTTGAATTTATCCTGTTTAGACAAGCAAGTTTCTGAACTTTAGTCAAGTAAACAGATACGAATAGCTGGCATCTAAAATCAATAAAAGACAAGTGCAATGCAATTCATGGCTTCTTTGTGAGTCAAATGTTCCAGCCCCAAAATAAACATCTGCAAAAAAAAAAAAGGTCATTTTGATCGGGTGTCACATGTGAAAACTACCTGAGGGCAAATTAATGTGGGGATCACATTCTTATCAACTCTTTCTGATAATAATAGCCTGGTCACTGGGGACAGTCTGTTAGTGTTGGCCCACTGGGTCAGATAACAATCCCGAGTCTCTGCTTCTCTTCCCCTGCTGTGACCTGGCCCATCTGCTTCTCTCTGGCCATATGGTACAGAACTATGTGGGACTGGAGACATTATAGTTTTATGCATCTCAATGCTCCTTGCTTTCATTGAAGTTTTGCTGACACGACATTCCTTTGAATATTCCTTGACAAAAGTGGGGTTTGTTTTGGTGTTGGTTTTCATCTCGGAGTATAAATGAACACCAAGGTTTAAATCAACAGAGGAGGCCTGTAACAGATACATTAGGTGGGTAGGAAGGCTAGCTATGTATTTCCTCCGAGCTTAACTTAAATGCATTATTATTTTTCCTGATCTTAACTAAAACAGAGCCCAGCATATGCAAAAGAGCAAGGTTGGTTTGTTTTTGTCATAAATAAGCCCAGTCTAACAGGCTGCCTGAGTGCCATGAAGGAAGTCTGACCTGAAAGCTGTAATACTGCTTTAGAAGAAGTGAAGAAATTAAACCCTCTGGGACAAACTGCATGGCTCAGACATCCCTCTCCTTCTCCAGATGAGGCAAGGGGGTTTCTGGGATGCTGCAGTTCTCTGCCTTGCTGTTGCTGAGGTCTCAGCCCCAACCACTGCTCATGGGGCCTGTCAGCCATGCTCTGGCAGCGCTGGCCCTCAGCAATCTTCATCCGGCCAACACAACGTGGCCCCAGAGCCTCCCTGAAGGAGCAATCCCATTTTCCAGTCAGTCCTTGGGCATGGAGAACACACAGGTATATCCTCCACTGAGGGCATGTTGCAAATGTCCAATTAGGCCTAATGAGAGCTCAGCCCAGGCATCAAAGGAGGGAGAGACAATAGCAAACGAACAGTACTCCTCCTCAATGATCCCTTTGCCAAGAGGAGGATGTAATTGTTGTGTGGGCTTTAACATAATAAAGCCTATATGTTCATCCTGCACCCAACTTCCTGGGGCCCCTCTTCGCTGGGACCTCTGAACATCGCAGCAACCACAGACAGAGGCCTGAACTAGAAAAGTAAAACGGGGATTATTGTACAAATAATAATACAACAAGCTGATTTATAAATTGTCTGAGGCAAGTGCTCGATGGCACGGTTGTTTCTCAGTTTCTGTAAAACTTTAAATAGAAATGAATACCCAAATAGTCAAATCTGTATCTATGTCACTCCCTCCCCTTGTGTTTCTCACAGGGTCCCCTCATGTTTTCACCTGCTTTGTGTAAAGTGCCACAGAATATGTCATGTAAAGCTCCAGAAAATTATAAAATCAGTGAGTGTCTTCAGAAGAATGCAAGGTTTTAGGCTCTGTTTTCACTTTGTCAATCAAACCTGTTATTTCACAGTTCCAGGGAGGTGCCTAAAGTTTGTTCATTTAAAAAAAAAAAATGTTATGACAGGCTCTACAAATCTAGAGATTTACTGTCTGAGACTATGTTTAATGCCTGGAAGTCAGAAAATAAAGAACATATTTTCTTGGGACATCTGAAAATTCAGATGTGATTGAGAGTCTCAGTGCTGGAATTTGATGTAGATAGACTGCCTTTCCTGCCAGACAAAGAGCCAGACCACCTGCTGCCTCTGTAAAATAGACCCCCAACCTCATGATGTCAGAGTGAGTTTTGCCATGTCCTGGTCCAGTATTTAATGGATCAAAATATGTAAGTTCACCCTCTGCTGCTGAGTCTGCATGTGCTGGAAGGATGCAGCACTGTTGAGGGAGAAAGGGGAAATAAAGAGGGAGGTAGGGAGGCAGCCTCATCCTTGTTTCCACTCATCCTGTTGATCAGTGAAGCATGATAAGACTCACACTACCTGAAAAGTAATACTATTCTTTGCATTAGAATCTTTCTGATTCCTCTTTAGCTGGGAAAATTTTACACTTAGAAATCAAGGTTTAGAACCTACTAAGCAAAATGCCATTTCACAAGTTGTTTTGCACCTCAGTAGTGATTGTAGAGCAATCTTTGCTGCCCCACTGCTAAAGGGAGAACCATATTCCTCCCATAATCCCAGGCTTGACTGTCATTTACCTCCTTTCCGTTTGGAGAAACTAGTACTCTGGATCTAGATTGTGTGTTCTGGGGAAGGCTTTAGCAGACTGATTTGTAAAGGAAAAGAAAAACAACTCCCCTTCCCCCTCCCGCACCCCCCCCCCCCAAATCTGCCGTAAGAAAAATTAAAAGCAGATAAGAATGTGACACGTTTCTTGGGTGATATGATAACATTTACCATGGCATTGTTATTTCCTTTAAAAAGGCTACCCCCTTCAACAGAGATGAGGAGGGAAGAGATGAAAGAAAAAATTTGTTTACTTGGCAGTTGCATTCAGTGCTGCCTCAGAAATCTTCTGGACTGGGAACTTGTATTAGGGGCTATACGGAGGTGTTTTAAGATTCATAGAAAGTACTCATGTTATATTGTATGCATCATATCAGAGAATTTCATAAGAAATATGAATAATTGCTAAAGTGAGTTGCTCAACAATCTGCAACAATCTTGTCATAGCCGTGATCTACCTCCCTCTCTCCAGCATCTTTGTTAAAATGTGCAAATAGAGTTATAAAAAAGTTTCAGAATAATGTGCTACTAAGAGTTTATGTAATCTTACGTTTCAATCAAGAAACTTATTCTTAGTTTGCAGTATCACGTATATACATGTGTTCCTACCTAACCTGTTGCGGAACTAAAGTGGTATTGCAGTATACTTTTCGCAGTTTAAGAAGACATTGTAATGAAACCCACAATGCCAAATGAAAATACGAATGCCAAGTACTGATATTCACTATTCTAATCACAAATGCACATTGCTTGTCTCACCACTTCACTCCCTGGGGGTAGAACTTTCACAAGTGCCCTGGGCCTGTAAGCCTTCAGGAGCCGTACTGCGTGGTTTTGAACCAGTTTATACTATACCATATCCTATATTGTATACAGTCACTAATAGTCTTCAGTGAACAGGATTTCCTGTAGGAAATCAGACCCGTGCTAATCCAATATCCTGTTGGAAGGAGGGGCTATACATGTTGTTTCACCAAATGATGCCACCAGCTCAGAAGCTGGTGATTAGGACATAATGTACTCTTAGGGAAAGGCTCTTCCCAAACCCATGGATGGGGGATGATGCCCTCAAACCGGAGTTCACGTCTCGTTCTGACTATTTGCTCCTAACGCTTGAGAGTTTGATGATATGTTCTGTTATTTTCCCAGATTAGTATTGAATGATTGATCCAACAAACGAGGGGTTTGAGCTGCAAGATTGGAGTGAAGCTGGATGAATAGGTCATGTTAAGTACTGGGGAGAGAGGCTGATGAAGGGGCACAGAAAATGGGTGAGTGGTGGCTTCGTTATGGATTAATTTACAGACATGTTAATAGAAGTGGTATTCTTTTTACTGTTCTCTTTTCCATTTTCTAATGTGAACTTTTCTGTAACAAAATCTATTCCTAACACAGGATTGTTTTCATCTTTACATATAAAAATCTCTATTTCTGCCTCAACACACAGTCAGGATTTCTCATGGTTTGTGAATATAGGAATGAAACCAAAATCAACTTGACACTCGTCACGTACAGTACAAAGACCGAGATGGGGTCTGAGCTTGAACTTGCGCAAAGCTGAGTAATATTAGACTGTTATCTTGTCATTAAGAATTGCTTTGAGTCCCTATCTGTTCAGCAACTCTAATTAATGATCATTTAACTGTACTGTCAGCCCCGTTTAAATCTGAGTGTTGCCAGTTGCTTCCTTCATGCGGGCAGCCAATAGGTGCTGGGGGAGTCGTTCATGCATAGCATTGTCCCAGTGGCGCTGGGCCTATAGCATCCCAGTTTAATAGGGCATTCAGGGCTCATTAGCGAGGAAACACATCAGGAGTGACCGCTCCACTGCCACACGTTGCAACTAATAGCCTCGCCGAACAGAATCGTTTCTGTTTCTGCTCACTTGTTTTTGAATCCTTTCAATGTCAACAAGTGGTCATGTCGGCAGGAGCCCGCCATTCTCCCCAACAGTTTTATCCGTTGCTCTCCTGAGCCAGACTTGTGTCCTCCTCCATTGTTCCAGCCACAATGGAGCCTGAGCAATCACAAAGGCTTCACAGCCATTCATCATCAGCTCACGAATTCTAGGGTTGAGATTACCCGCCAAACTTTTGGGCCATCGTTTTGGCATAATGTGTGAATGCCCATGAAATACAAATAGTTTCTGAAGTTTACACTTTTGTTGCAAATGCATAGGATGGCAGTGGGGGGGCTGTGGTGAGGGGACTGGATGGAGGGAAAGAAGAGAAAATAAAATCCAACGTTGCTCTGGCTAAAAATAGACAAGATCCTGTGGAGGGAAGATAAGAGACAATGAGATTTCTGCTGGAATGAGAGGTGCAGAAAGGAGCAACCAGGGAAATAGAGGTGTGTCCAAAAAAAGTATAATCACACTTTTGGCTCATAGATTTGGAAACAATCCCTTGGCTTTGGCAAGGAGGCACAGGCAGCTCTTACATTGCTGGGATCCAAGAGGTATAGGGACAGGGTGCCCCTGGGCAAGCTCCCCTCCTTCCATTCATGGGGATAACCAGAATTTTTCCTGGTTACTGGAAACATGACTGGCAAAATGCTCCCTGGAAGCATACACCTGCTGCTTGTTATCTGTATTAGGCTAGAATTTAGCCCTTGTGCTAAATGGAGAGTGAATGGATGTTTCACACCTGGAAACATGAGATCTGACGATGTAGTGGCTTTACCAGGGTGATACTGTAAAAGCCAGAGATGAGATTCAAAGCTAAAACATGCATGTGTGTGTGTGTTTGTCAGTTTATTTTACATATTACTGCTACGGTGTTGTGTTCTTTCCTACATCTCCGGTTACTGGGTGGAATCCTGCCTGCTTGACTGCTAGGCAAATCAGACATTCATTTATCGTGTACTGACTACTGCCCAGACATGCTCCATACGCCCCAAGCATCCTCCAAATGATCCACTTGGGATGATGCAGAAAGACTGCACTGTGGCCACAGTGCTTAACATCAGATGTTGGCTGGGCACATGGCAGAGGGCTTGCTGCACTCTTCCACCCCTTCCTTACCATGCGCCGTTCTGGGGAGTTCACACTCTATTGATTTTTCCTGAGTCAGGATTAATGGCTAAATTCCAGTCAAAAGGATTTGATCTGGAAATTTTTGGAAACATTTGGAAATCTCTGTGAGTATCCTACAGTCTCTTCCTGGTCATTTTAACATGCCAGGAAGTTACAAGGTGACAAAAAGTGTTCATAAGAAAAGTAAGGGTGATTTTTTTTTGTCTGTCACTGAAAAATTAAGCTTTTTGTAAACCATCATAGCCAAAGACACTTTTCAATGCAAGTACTGAGAAATGGTCTCCTATTCCATTTTACACTGTATATCAATTAGAAGCCTCTCTTTTTATCTGTTGAAATAATCCAAATGGGAAAAAAAATTACTGCCTTTACTCTTTTTTCCTGACAGGTCAGTATCCACTTTATGGCCTGGAGTATTATAAAAGTACCAAGAAGCGTTGCATGTGTATCAAACACGTTTCCTGACAAAAGTTTTGGGTGTAGACCTGCAGCAGTCTCCAACATCAAAGGTAATGGAAAACACTATGAGCATTTTTAGGCCGTGTTTTATGTGATCATTGCCATTCAAAAACAGTTACAAACTGACAGTTCGTTGAGTTTGTAAGTGTTGTGTTTCCTGTTATCACGTTAAGATCTTCTGCAATCCCAAAGGACTGGCTTTGGAAAGTGGGCTGTATGTGAGATTCGTAATTATCTGTTGGAGAGTTACACCCAACCGATCCTGCAGCAGGGCAGGTGATTCTTCTTGCCTTGCTGCATTTTGCATGTTACTGATGGGCACAGGGATCACTGATTGTCAGGTCTTGCATAAAAGATAAGCAGGAGAACATCACAACAAGGAATCTCATCGTGTTCAGGTGTAGTCTAAGTGCATTCCAGACATCAGGACCTTAATGGGCATCCACATGTCAACACAACATCTTTAGGGATCCTTAGAAACACTAGAACAGGGACCCCACCTGTCTGTGGGGTTAGGCAGCAGCCTTGCAGAATTTATGTGTTCATGTGTAGTAAGAAGTGGAGTAATGGAGTAAAACCCTGACTATGGTAAATCAGAGGGGGTTTTGGCCTCAGTGTGCTTTCAGGTACTTGTCCCAGTCACTCCTACCAGACTTATAATGGTATGCATCTATTCAAGCTTTTCAAGGACAGAATTTTTCTTGTTTCTTTTCTTTCTTTCTTTTTTTTCTTTTTTTTTTTCCTCTCTAAAGCAGCTTATGAAAGAGGTAACTGCTCCTTTTCACAGTCAAAGCAGGATATTCTGAACAGAATGCTAACTAGACTTGGGGCCAGACTGAAGAAGGGTTTGAGTGGTTTTCAGACCTGGGTTTTTGGCTTCAGGATCATAAGTAATAATATAGAGGGAAAGTGCATCTGGAAAATTATAGATACCATACTTTAAAATTTCTTTCATTTTCCTAAGAGCTGAAAGTTTTCTCTAAGAGAAGGGAAATTGTACTGCGTAAAAAAATTATCTTTTTTTTTCTTTTTTTCTGTTGTTGTTGTTGCTGAATTTTGCAGCAGTTTTATGAGATTGTTGATTAGTTGAATAGACTCGAGGGCTTTGGAATTGAAAATGTTCCAGGCTGGGTAGGTAAAGCATTCTGGTGCTCTTTACAAAGCTCCTCCTTGAGATGCACGTAGCCCTCTACAGCTAGATACCAGACCTCTTAAGTCCTAGTCCTGCAAACACTTAACTGTATGCATCTGCCTAGACATAAACTGCTCCTTTGCTTAAAATTCTGCACATTTTGATGAGGTTTTGTTATTCTGAAGGAGAAATTCAGTGAAAATTATGTGGATGCCAAAATTTGTGGATTTGGAGGATGCATGTGGACAAAGCAGTAAACTGAAGTATGTGCTTGCCTCAAAAAATGGAGATTTCTCACTAAAAAAGTACCTTTTATTCATAGCTTCTAAAATCACAACTGAACACATAATGTTTCACTGCATAGAGAGATGATGATTGGAAGTTGGTTTCTTTAAATATAATTTATAATGAAAGTAGCTTGTAGGGAAATATTCTGAACTATATTGGGTAACTGAGTAGGAGCAAGCTTTGTCCCTGATACTGACCACATCAATACATGATATTGATTTCTTGCAGCAGATACCATGCTGGTATTTCAAAATGCCACATCTGAACTCTGGCTTCTTATCATAAGCAGACAGATTTTTCAGTGTGAGTAAGCAAATTGAGCACCTGAGATGTGCCATAGGTAAGTAAGAACCTAAGCCCTCTGTTGTTCAGTCTTACTCCTGAGTAACAAATTCTGCATTTGTCTGCAAGTGTTATTTTTAGGCCAAAATGTTATATCTAGCTTGAGTCAAACCAAGGATCTCCCTTAGCTCTGTAATGATGCAGATGTTCATAATATGTTCTTTTGTTTCATCTTTTCTGCACATCTGAAGCTTCTGGGTTTAAACAGCAATATTTACGCAGCAGGGGTAACTTACATATAACACTATGAGTTAACTAAAGAGCGGTGGTGAGAGGGAAAGCTTAGGCTTCAGTAACAGTCCCAGGGAACTGATGAAAGGGTTAATATGATGATCAAGCATTAGGCAACCCACTTTTCACTGCTGCATGCTCCTCTGAACATGGGGGATTGCCATTGGTGCGGAGTTTTATGGCTTCAAAAAGTGAAAATCCTCTCACGCTTTCTGGGGATGTGATTTTGTGACTTGGGAGTAGTTCTAATTATCTGGTGAAAAACCAAGTGAGCAAAACCAAACCCTATGTTTTAGTGCAAACTTTGTGGTGTAGTTGTTCATTTCTCTCTCTCTCTCTCTCTTTTTTTTTTTTCTTTGGGCAAGTAACTTAAAGAATAGCCTTTCCTTGTTGATTGCTCTACCATTCATCGGACAGCATATGGTTTTTGTCTTGGGAATCATCCAACATGTCACAAAGGCAGTGATACTGGACAGTTACTAGGCAGCTTTTGTATACTTTGGGGATAGGGGAAGATGGTATTTTAATAGATTTCCTTGGGGATCTCTTAGAAGGGTAATTTAATTGTTGAAATCAAATTTTGGACTCCTGTCACAAATCATTACCTTATCTTTCATCCATCTATTCCCTTGTTGTTCAAGCTAATAAAACATGCACACTGCTGTCCATTCATGTGACCCCCTTCATACGTTTTTAACTGGTAACCCTGGCCAATAATGGGTAGGTGGTCTGTTTCTGGTTGAGGATTTTTTTGAAGGAATGGATAGTTTCTCTAGCTACCACATCAACAAGGGTGGCAACAGTCATTCACTTAAGATTAAAAGCCACAGAACCACATGAGTGTTGGTGAAATTCAGGTGGGAAAATGCCTCAAAGAGGAGGATGCAACCTGGGGCACTGCCTCAAAATATTCACATTCTGGGCTCTGGCAGGCAAATTCTGGGCGAGTGGGTCATTGGTGAAGTGATCTTGAGACCTTTCTCAGTGAAGCCATTTGTCACCATTGCTATGGTAGTGTTTAATCAGTTCCAGCTTTCACTCAGTAATGCTCTCGGAAGACAGATTGCTGAATTTTCTTGCAGCTGTTTGATTGAAGCATCTGAAATGAGGTGCATTAAGATGGTAGGAAACAGCCTGTGGTCCCACTGCTCCAGCTGCTCCTCACCTGAACCAAGCAATGTGCCACCTGCAGAAACACATTCAGTCAGCACCTGCATCTACCCTGTCCCAGTCTCTCCATCCTCTGTAGTTTCTCTCATTCCTTCAAGGACTTGCAGCTCCCTGTTATCACTTTGAGTGCTGCAGCTCTCCTGAGGTCAGCATGCAGAAGGGAGGATCTTTATTCCAGCAATTTAGACAGTGAGGAGACAGGGATGGGGCGTGAGGAAACAGGGATGGGGCGTGAGGAGCTCTGAGCTGGCAGAGGCCAGTTAAGGCAAGAAAAAGTGAGTAGGCAGCAGGGTTGGGACAGCACATACTATGAGGTTAGTGGTGTGATCTCAGGGCATAATTTACCCTTTGCCAAAGCTCAGCTTATCTTCAAACTTTTTAATTTTGGTGCTTCAGCCTTCTGGTCACCCCTTGAATTTAGGAGTGGAGAATGGAAACCATGCTTATTTCTCACTGTTCAAAAATATTGCTCATATGTCTCTGACTGTGTGAGTGATTGGGTTAAGTGAGCATGATTATTTATAGACAGGATTTCCGAGCTTGACCCAACTCTACTTTCATGGAGATAACTGGGATTTTAAAGAAAGGAATCACTGCATCATTCCAAAGTCCTCTTTAAGGCCCAGTGTTCCCTTTGCAGGCACTGAACAAGCAGCATCCACCCCTACTGTTAAATATTTACCATCTAAAAAAGCAGAAAACAGAATATTGAGGAGTATCAGGTCCAAAAATAAAAATGTGTGTGTGTTCAGACCAAGGAGGTAATAAGCAGCAGCTGCATGCTGTTTGCTCACTCATTTATTTGCTACAATTCTGTGGTTACTTCTTTTTCACTATAACATCCTTCAAATTCTGTTCCCTTTCACCTTAAAAATATTCTTTTAGCTCTTGTAAGCTCAGAAAAACTGTATTTAGAAACACAATGAATGACTTAAAAAATAACATTTAGATACAACCCCAATCATCCTAGAATGGGAATCGTTGCAAGTTTATATGTGGTCTTCTAAAATAAAGGGAGTTTTTCCTAGTTACTTCTGTGAAAACAGGAATAAATCCAGTGCTTTATGCACTCAGGAGCTGATGCCTGCTAAGTGCAGTTCTTACATGTTTCTTTATTCCCAATGCTAAGAAAACCCTAGCTTTTTTTTTTTTTTTCATCAAAAATGTTTTTCTGGAACAAACCAAAACAAACAGAACCCAACCGGTCTTTTGTTGGTTGCTCCACTTCCCAAAAGGGTCCAGGGCACTCAGTGACACAGCATCTGTCTTAGATGCTATTGAAGGCATTCAGCCCCTAAATGCTCTTCCACTGACGTTCTTTTATGCTGTGGTATTTGAAAAACTCATACAACGGGGCTGGAGGAAAGGAAAAAGGCATCTTTTGAATGGGGTGGAAAATATTTAATCTTCTCTCCACCTGATTATCACTTAAATTCTCAGGAACTTGTCTGTGCTGTTTTTCTACTTTAGGGAAAGCCATAGATCTTTATTAAAATTAATGTTGTTTTTGCTATTAACAACAGGTTATTGGAATAATCCCTGTAGGATTTTAAATTGAAAGCTGGTTGAGGTCGTCAAGCCCCAGTGTCCTTTTATTAAATGTGTTCAGGGTTAGACCCTAGATTTGTGCTGCTTATTTTGAATTATATGTTCACTACTTTTAAAGGAGAAAATCAATTAATGCAATTTCTTCCTTAGCAAAGCCCGTGGATTAATGTTGTTCTTTTCAGGACTGTCCCTTTAAACCATCCAAGGTGTTTATTTTCTGTATGAAGACAGACTTTACTGCTCTGAGTAACGTAATCCTGGCTGTGTGTAGAAATGGGGTGGTTGTGTGTGTGTGGGGGGGGGGAAAGAGGAAAGCCAATTGTTCTTTTTGTTTTTAAAAACCAGCGCTCATTTTTACAAACAGATTTTAGTGTAGCCCTCTGTATTCTTCCTCATTATAGAGAAATCCAGTGAAATTGTATCTATTTCCTCAGACTGCTGTCCTAGATACCTTAACACCACATGCACAGTAGATGTGCTAAATTAGAGGAGATTTTTTTTTAATCACCTTTGTGGAAGTGTTTGTTCTTGTATCTTTTCTTTTTCTTCATAAAAAGGAAAAAAAAACCATAAAGAAAGAAAAAGAAAAACTTCACAGAACAGTAAACCTGAGACATGGATTCGAATGCCAGACAGTTGAATGAACAGGATAATCGGGGTATTTTTTTTGACAGGTGCGACAGGCTGCCTATGACTGGCATTATAATCATTACCATTTTAATAAGGCTCTAATAGGGGGGCCGATAATTCAATGGGGTGTGAGGATCCTAATTCAACTCCCAATCCCACATGAATGTGCTAGAATTTGTGGGCTTTGTTTTCCTCTTTTGTACCCCTGAATGCAAATAATTACTGGCTATAGATTCAAAAATTCTTAGAACTGGAAGCTAAATTAGCTCTCCTAATACTGCACAAGAATGTCAATACTCAGGGGGGAAAAAAAGGAAGTAAGTGGTTTTTGGTTGTTTTTTTGTATTACACTTGTGGTACTGCAAAGGTTCTGTAGCTTAAGTGGTTTGGTTGGCAGTGTGAATAATACCAGCACTGTTTGTAAAAGGGCATGCAGCTCTCTTTTACCCTGCTCTCCCCAAAAGGAAAAGTAAATATATTTGTCTGAAAATCATTTCTGGAAAATCATATGCTGCTTTCTACCTGCCATTTTTGTTGATGTTGCCTCGGTCTGCTCCAGATGTGTCTGTCCACTCCGTATTGTTTCAGCAGTGGCAAGTGATATGTTCAGGATCTGTGGCTGTGCTTTCACTGGAGCCCCGTGGGCACCAGAGTAGTCAGTTTATCCCATTCAGATGATCCCACAACACAATTTCAAATCCTGAGGCAGTACCCCACACAGCCGTTTGAGGCTGAGTGCTGAAGGTACCCTGTGGGTGCAGGAGCTGCTGAGCATCTGAGAAGAGTGTTTCCAAATGTAAGAGAATACACCAATCTCCGCTTAGGACACCACTTACGTTTGTGTTTAAAGGCATTTGAGCAGCTGTTTTAAAAGGCAGGAGGTCAAGGAGTCAGCAGCCTTCCTTCTTTGCTCCTACCAACTCCTACCATGTGTCTGACTCTTGGGACACAGGACCAGGTAAGAGGGAAAGGACTCCTCCTGGCTCCTCTCTCTGTTAGCAACCAGAACAAAAAACCTTTTTTTTTGTCTCTGCTGACCTATGTAATGAATTTCTCTATTCATTTGTGATCAATAATACATATTATTATTTCTAGCTAATGACCAACAGTGATACATGGGACAAGACTTTGAAAAATTGGGAGGGATATTTCCATATAACCCCTTGCAGCTGGAATCAGCTTCTCCCGCCCACTATTTCTGATCCTAAATTAGCTGTGGACTCTTGCCATGCTTTCAGTCCTCTTTCTGTTTCTGCACATGCATTGCCTGATGTATAAGGAATATGACCAGCACTTAGTCTATAAGGGAACAAAAGATTAGCAAAGGCACTTTATATCATGTCAGAGTGGGAAATAACTGAGGTGGACAAACTGGTCTGTGAAAACCAGCCTGAACCTTTGCCCCAAACTGAAATGCGGAGTTTTGGAGCTTGGCCAAAATCTGGTTAATCTTTCTCCCTCTCTGTCTTTTAATGGTATTTATGGTTTCACAGCACTTCCTGGTTTCATCTGGGTCCAAAAGCAGGAGACTGAAATACCATTGAAGAGGCTATTCACAGTGTTTCCAGCTGGCTAGGACCATGGAATGAAAGATCTCTCACAATCAGGTCTGTTCTAGAAGGGTTTCTGCCCAATTTCTATCCTGATGAGGTTCTGATGAACAGCCAAACTGTTAGAAAATTATCCTAATTAAATTGAAACTTTGAAATTATGCTCATGCACAAAATAACTGACATCCTTCACCTGATGAACCTGTGTACAGAGAATTAACTCATTAGGTTTATTTTTTGCCTTTTTGTGCAGAGGATGTTATTTTTTCTCGACCTTGGAAGGCTCCTCATGGAATTGACATGTACACAGGCTATTTGTGCTCTATTTGGGATAATGTTTTTTATGCATTTCAAGTTTTCATGGACATTAAGCTGCAAACCTAGATAGTTTCTGTTTTGATTTAGACAATGAAACAACTTCTCAATCCCATGGTTTCCTTGAGCGGAAAATGACAGGATTTGGAAACAATCACTGCTTTTCTGCAAGTGCTAGAAAGAATATATGGAGATCTGTTCCCCATTGCACATAGTTTGATTTAGGCTGGATGTTGTCATAGAGCAATCAGAGATGCTTGGACAGCCTGTGAGGAGCAAAACCCATAGATGGAGAGGTTAATGTTTCCCTCTGTTTTAGCTTACCTTTTGCTGACATTGTGGCCAATTATTGTTCCTGTGTGACAATTTTCCTAGTTTGGCTAAAAAGGTTGTTGAGAAGCCTGTGAAGAACTAGCTGAAGATGTCCTTCTTCTCCTTAGTCCTTACTCAGTTCTCTGGGGGGCAAGGTAAAATCCAGTAGTTTGGAGATGACCTTGAGAGTACCCAAAACTCTCCCTGCTGACTTGGACCACAAAATGTGGTTGACTTTCTTCTAGGCACTGATCAATAACTTTATTCTTCTGTCTTAGAGATTGCAGGAGGCTGCGCTGGACTGGCTCCTGTCTGGCAAGCCCTGTCCTTGGGGACTCTCTCTGGCTGAGCAAACATTCCAGAAAAAAAAATCACAAATATTTTAAAGATTCATGTTAGATGTGTACTTACTTGCGATTCCTCTTACCTGTTAAATTTGCTACTGCTATCATCACTGTATCATCACCATGTCCAGATGTGGGCCCAGAGCTAAGCATGGCTCTAGAACAGCTGTCCTGCCCCAAACAGCTCAGCAGTCTGAGAAAAATACAGCATGCCTGAGGAACACAAGGGAGCAAAATTTGTCTACCCTGTGGTGGACAAAAACTGGTTCTAAACTTAGATGACTTGCTTAGGCTATGGAAAAGAGAGGACAGGGTAATTTATCTTGTTTTATAGCTCTCCACGTGCTCCCTGTTGCCTGTTTGAGTGGGGTTTCTTCTTGGGTCCTGTTTCAGCCATTGAACCTACATAAGACCTTCAGGAAAATTCTCCTGTGGGTTTAACAAGAGCAGCAACCAGTCTGAAATCCATGAGGAGAGACCCAAGCCACCAGGACTCTTCCCACTTGATTCCAGCCCAAATGATCCAAACCTGCTAAGAAACACAGAATAAAGCAAAGCTTCGCCTTCCCTGGTGAGGGACAAAGCTGGAGGGAAAAAGGGATGTGAAGATGCTGACTTTCCCTATCCCTAATAGGAACTAGGGAACTAGGCAAGATTTAATTGTCTTGCTGAGCTTTTAACTGGGTAGCAAACTTCCTTGCAGGTGGAAGATAAGTTAGTTAAAGTTGTCCTCAAAAATCAAAAGAAAGCAAAAACCAGCCAATTCATAATTTTTGGTGATGTTACACAGGCCCAAAGGGTTATGATGCAGCAGCTAAAGGAATTATTTCTGCCCACGTCACTGGTCTGCTGCCTGGTTCCAACATTTCACTTCCCTCTGCTGTAGCTTCCCCTTGTCAAAGCAAAATCTGATACTGCACTGTCTCTCAGCAGATCTGTTCAAGGTTGATAAAGTGTTTTGGGAAGGGACTGCTGCTAAAGAAGCTGCTGTAAAAGTTTTGACCATTAGCATTCACTTTGATGTATCAAAAGTAACCATTTTTCCCTAAAGTGCTGGAAGTTTCATTGTGTGGAGAATTTAGATTAACATTAAATACAGAAGGTTTTAGAAATCATTCACCTTGAAGACTGGCAAAACTGGCATATTCACAGCAGAAGTGAAAGACATGTTTTATCTGTGTTGTCCTTTGTAATTATGCTGCTGAATAACAGGAGTATTATCACACCAGGGTTAGTGCCAGAGGATTACCCAAAGTTTTTCAAATGGGATGGTAAAGTGGTGCAAACAGGTGCATAGACAAAGAGCAAAAAGAGGGGAGGAAAATGAGAGAAAGAAAGCTGAAGCCTTCTAGTTTCAGCCACATAGCAAAATTAATGGTTTCTCTAAGTGAATAGCATAGCTAGATTACTATTGAGCCTGTAAAATTAGAGGAATGGGTCAGATTCTTCATTTCACTCCTGTTTTAACTTAAGCAAAGGAGGCCATTTTAATTGTGCTTTACCTCAAAAAAAAAAAATCTTTCCATTGCGATAATTTTGCAGTGGATTAAGTGACTCATAAGAAGAATATGGACTCTGAAATTTGCTTCCCAAGAACTCCCTTTGCAAACTGGAACTTCTTTTTGAATGTTCCACACACTTGTATCCAGAAAGAGAGAGGAAGGCATTTCTAAATGAAGTTAAAACATCTTTACAAGCAAAAGAGTTAACATAAGCACATGGCGTCACCTTTTTTGTATATATTTGTGTTGATTTATTTGTGTACATTAGAGCCACATGGATATTTCTTAATCTCTTCAGAAAATAATGATGTACTTTTGCATAGTTCCTTTGCAAGGCTAAACTTGGAGAAAGTTTTTGGAGCCACCTTTGAGTATGAAAGGTATCAAGAGATGCATTTCAGTATTTACTGTTAGTTACCACAAACAAAGCTGTTGGGGATTTGGATATGGATATCTAGAATAATTTGGGGAGGGAGAGAACGGGACGTTTGGGTATTCGACTCTCTTTGTCGAATGGTAGCTTCAGGAACATTTTGTGTTGGAAGGAAGCAGTACTTCAGGAATTTGCGTCACTGGGGAAAGTGGCCCATCTCAGATTTCTGTGTTACCTCTGTCTGCTGGCTCTGTCACTGAGAACAGGGGCATATTTTAGCTTACTGGTGACTACCACTTTGGTCCCCTCAAAGATGTGTAAGAATAACAGGCGGTTAGGCCAGGTCTAATGGGATGACTTACTGATGTTCCCCCCTGACTGACGCCTACAGTGGGATTTCTATGATTCTAAGCAAGACTTTGAAGGCATCTATTGCTTTGTTTTGTAATTAGAACATGGCAGTCTCTGAAAGGAGGTCTCCTTAGAATATTTGCTACAAAGAATTATCAGTATAAATATCTGTAATTGCTGGTCCCTGAATCACGTGGTGTGGGCAAATCATGGGCTTCACGGCTATGCAAATAAACAGCAGCCTTGAGATGCCCCATCCCCTCTGTTTTCCTGTCGGCTCTGTTCTCGTGCATCACTAAAGGGCATTGAAATTGCACAAGTCAGTCCTCTCAGCGGGCTTGGTGCCCCGCTGGCTCACAAGAAAAGGGCCAGCAGGGAGTTTAGGGGCGACAGAGTACACATGTATGTGCTCACTCCCCATGCACGCCCTGCCTGTCATCCCAGCAAGACCCGTCGCCCTTCTGATTGTCGTTTTGATCCTACTCCTTCAGCTGACATGCTCCGAGTCCTCCAGCCAGGGCTGTGAAGGACTGACACTTTCCTGTCCCAGAAAGAGCCCTGAGATAACGCACACAGTGCACTCTGTGGTCAATCAGATTTAGTTTCTATCTGAATTTAAAGCGGTGGTGTTGGCTTGGTGACAGTAACTAAACATCGTTATCTTACTTTGTCTGTGTCATAACATAGCCAAGAGGGGACATCTGAGATCATGTCTAGGTTTAGAGGAACTCAGAAATCAGAAATTAATTCCCTTTGAGTTACTTTTTAATTTCTGTGTATACATGTGAATAAATAGCACTTCTTTATGTTTTGGAACAACTTTACTGAAACAAAATGTTTTGGCATTATCAAAACAAATTTTTGTTTCCTCTTCTTAGTAAAAAAACCCACCAAAACCATAAAATCAGTTTTGTTGACAGGGTCTGTATTGCCTAACAAGAAAGTATTTAATTTAAAAATGCAGGGTAAGTCTAGTTACACGGTACTCAGGACAGTTTCTAGTGCATATTTCACGTTCTAGAAGGCCAAGCTCTACACGAAAATATGTACCTCCTGTGTGATAATACAGTAGCTGGGATCAGCAGAAGTGTCCATGATAAGACATTCTTTCATTAGATATGGCTGACAGCAAAGCTTGCCAATCAAGGTATTTCTGCCTTGCTGGTTTTCCTGAAGTTTGGTGCATGGGTATGGAAATGGTGAGGTTCTTTTGTATTCCTCCTTTTTAGCCCTGTTCCCTAGGAAACGATGCATGATTA
The DNA here is from genome assembly GCA_013399195.1 of Dicrurus megarhynchus. NCBI lineage: Eukaryota > Metazoa > Chordata > Aves > Passeriformes > Dicruridae > Dicrurus > Dicrurus megarhynchus. The sequence goes on from VXAD01006010.1 coordinate 75,752, forward strand.
ACCTGGCTCCAGGTCTCAATTTTTCGAACTTGTCTATTTGGCTAGAAGAGAAACAGCCAGATGAATCTTTCTCACCAGAATAAAGCCTGAAACCTAAGCTCAGCTGTACTATTACCAGCAGAGGATCTGCAGAGAGGTGAGGAAAATGCAGATGCAAGTCTCCTGCTGGCCTGCTGGGACAGCACCTCGTTCCTTTGACCTCTTGTGGGGCATCATGTCTTTCAAGAATGTTCCACTGAGAAGGATGTCAGCAAAATGGAGTTTGTTGACAGCCTGAGAAAGTAATTCTTAGTGTTTTCTGCAATAGCTTTAAAACCCACTATTCAATCTCATTTCCTATAAAACAGACTGCTAGGGGACACAAATCAGTGGTTCTGCATGGATGATTCCAGTTTTCCATTAGCAATGGGGTCTGGCCACAGGACTTGCCTAGATTTTGGAGTAGTGCATTCATAGGACTCATCAAACAAAACTAGGAGAGTAAAGATTCTGTAGAGAAGATTTCCAGAGGCAACCCCCTCGCAGCTGTTAAACATTTAAGTTGTAATTGAAATTTAGACACATTGACTACAAAATGACCCATTTAGAGCATGGAGAATTTTTCTTAAATAAATTAAGATGACTTGGTCAAGTGGGCTGGGATGTACCCCTTAAACAGCAAGTAAAAAATTCAGGTAAATTGTGCTTTATAAAAGTGCTGTACGACAGGAATGAGTATGGGGTACAGAGCACAGCACTTGTCACAACAGTGAGTAAAACTCTCCCCAGAAGTAATGGGAGAGCCCAGGGAACTATGACTAATGGAGAAATGGATCCTTGCAAAAGAGAAACAGTGGCTTATTTTCCAGTTGCAAGGGAATAAACAGGATGAGAAAAGTGCTGGCTGTCAGGCTGACTTGTGTGGCACAAAAAGTCAGGTGTCCCAGCGGCTGGAAGCGATGGAGGTGGTGTTGTGCAGCGCTGCCAGGGCAGTGTGTCAGCCTTGCTGACAGACCAATGCCTCTGGCCATCATTTCTGTGGTCTGCTCAGAACCACAGCCTGCTATTTGATCACTGTGTGCAGGGAATAATCTGCAAACCCACAGGGATTTGGTTCTCAAGCAAAACTTTCACTCTTCCATAGCAAGGGAGGAAGGTTACAAAGGAGACAGGCTGACTTTAGCTTTGTTTTGTTGGATTCTTTTGGTTTTTTGTTGAGTTGGGGTTTTTTTGATACCTGTTCCTCACTTGAAAGTTTTTTTTTCTGGAGCCATTTTAAAGATTTCTAACATTTCTTGCCAGTGTGTTTATTTTGAAGGTGACAAAATCTAGAAAAAGTAATATTCTCACCATGATCATCTTTACCTCTCACAGCTGGCTGGAGCAGAGTTCAACATGTCTGTGAGGACACCCAAAAGAGAGGAGATTTGTACAAGATTAGGGAGATTTCCAAAAGAGCTGTATAACCACAATTTTTCTTCGCCTGTATATTTTATTTACATGAATTTATTGAAATGTCCTAGACTCTGAAAAAAAAAAAGTATTATCTGCCACTATCATATGTATTTCAACAAACAAACAAAATGCTATTGTACAGGAGGATGATAATGCCAGGAACTGACATCTTCCTTCTACTCCATTTATCTCAGCAATGCACTCTTAGTCTGGAAACCGTGATATTGAATATTGTCAGGTTGGGTTTCCACTAATTAATGAAAAACAGGCTGCAAGCACAAAGGATTAATTTGGCCTATTCAATCTGGTCACAAACATTTTGAGAATCTGTTTAGCTTTTTTGAATAGTGTGAGGTAAACCAAGAGAAAAAACATCTTTTTTCAGCTAGTCAGCCAGAAAAAAAAATCCATATGGATTTACCTAATGGGGTCAAAGCTGAGAAAAGCAGAATGTTGTTCCCAGGAGCCAGACAAGGCAGTTACCTTATGGAGAGGGATGATTCTGAGGCTCTAAAAACTTTAGAGCTACTAAATAACCCTGTGAATTTAAGGAGGGAGCTTTGCTCTGCCTTTAGAGGGAGTTTGCACTCCCAGTATCAGGTGGAACTAACAACTCCTGTGCTTTCTGGAAGCCACAGGCCCTTTTACAGGGGTTGTGCAACCAATGGAGTACAAAGCATTTGAGTCAGGTTCTCAGCTGGTGAAATCGATGTACTTGGTCAGTGAAGAGCCTGGCAGTCTATGCTCAGGTCCTACTTGGGTGGTGTGGAGTGTCTTTGATTAAACTGCAATCAGAAACCAGCAAAGAGATAATTGGCATGTGTATTACTGCAAGACATGCATAAAACAATTCTGCTAGGCTTAGGCTGTAAATATGTACCCAGGCTGGTGTGCTAGCAATGCGCTGCTCGCTTGCTCCTAGGACTTAATTACGTGTTATGCCGATCGATGAAAGGTTAAAACAGTTGAATCAATATTTTATTGCACTGCTGTAAACTGTGGTTATAGCATATTAGACTACAAGTGGCTGGCAAGTTAAAAGCATGTAACTGAATCAAAGTCTGAATAAGTGTTGTGTGTGCAATTTAGAAACAGTTAATACCTTCCAATTGAGAAGATTTGTTTCTAATTAATATAAAAGCTGTTTATTTAAATCCTAGGCAGGCAGTATTTAAATACACAACAAGTCACCTGGGAATTCCATCTAAACCACTTTGTGGAAAGCTGTTATGTTGTGCTGAGATAAATCCAGCATGAAGTAACTGTACTCTCTTCATTCAGAGTGTAGAATGGTTCTCTGCGTGCTGTTTTCTTTTTTCTTCTTCTTCCTGAATATGTTAAAATATTCTTGGCCTTGTTCCACCGTAAGGAAAGATGAAAGTTACAGTGTTGCTGCAGTTTCCTGTACTCTTATTGCCTGCCTATCCTCAGTCATCCGTTGGCAGCACTTGTTTTGGAAAGGTATCACGTATGAACAGAATGGAAGACAAGCCCTGACAAAAGGAACACACAATGTCAATAAGCTGGAGACACGTAGTATGTACATTTACAGAGTTCACAAATTATAGTTTCTAGAGCTCCTAGAATACGTGAGACCATGACTTTGTTTTCTTGATGGTGCTTTTCAAGTGGATTTGTTAAGATATTTTTAAAATTTTTTTGAGGTTTGAAGGGCTTATAGGTAGTGAGGATAGTAGCATCAAAAGGTCTTATAACCTTGTTAGCAGAAGAGTTGCTGATTGCTTTGGCTTTAATTTTTAAATTTATTTTACTTTTCCCCCTTGCTTGAAAGAGTGGGGTGAAATAAATAATGCCTTGATTAAAAAAAAACCCCAAAACATTTAAAAGTTTAAAATATTTTTGCATAATCTCCAGTGAAAGAGTATTAAAAACCTTCACAATTTCATGCTAGTCCACCTTTCACCAGCAGTACATACCTGTCATTAATTTTCACCAGGTAGCTTAATTTTCTCCCCTCCATTTTTTCCCCATTCCATCCAACCTCTCCATTCCCTGTCTGTGTGCACTGTGGTGACAGTGGGACCTGCAGCTCATCCCAGAGAGCCATATCAAAGAAAAAGCCAACAGCACTGTGGAAGGTGGTACCTGGTAACTCCCTGCTTCCCCCGCAGTTCAGGGAGTAGGCTGTGAATTTTAGCCCTTTCCTAAAGTAAGGGACTGGGTCAGGGAAAATTTGATGGTTTTTACATCGTGGTTACATTTACATGGGTTTTTTTTGGCTAGATTTTTACAGTGGGTTTGTTGAGCTGGGTCCCTGTAAGGAGTCAGCAATGACCAGTTTATTTACTCTCTCATTTTTATCATGTCCATCATATGGACAAGTTTGTCCCCTGCAAACTTGGGGAAGTCAATGCCTTTATTTCATTTTCCCTGTCATAGTTGTAAAATCAGCCTCAAATAACTTGCTCTGCTTCTTAATTATGTGCTAACGAGGTTTTTACTGAGTATTTTTCACTTCACACATCTTCCTCCAATCCTCTCAGCTGAGCTCAGGCTCCAGCACTGCTCGCCCATTGCCACTTCCCCTTAGCCCGGGGTTGTCTGCCCTGCAGGGAAGTGAGAGTGATGTAAACAGGGATTTTTAGCTGTCAGGTCTTTCAGTGGCATGTAGCATATCTTTTTGAAGGGAATGAACAAACCAGCAGGTTAAGCTCTATTTCTGCAGGGCTTCCCTGCTGCAGATGGTCTCCTTGGTGTGTTTTGTGGCACCTCTGTAATGTGCAGCTTTAAAATCTCTCAGGAGAGTAAAACCTGGTAGTTCAATCAGTGGGAAGGAACATGGTTGTATCAGGACTGGGAAGCAAGGAATGTTTGCCTGCAGACAGTTGTAATTTACAGGCTATAAATGAATCTATTTAGATAACAGAAAAATGAAGCCAAGCCTCGTCTGTATTTTCTTTTCTTTTATTTTTACCCTACATAAGAGAAGTTGCATTACCAGCTAGAAAACTTGCTTCTGCACATCTCTGCTTTCTCCTGTCTGCTGCAGCTCTGTGCAGCCACCTCACACTGTGTTTTAGGATGGATGTGTCACTAAGCAGGGGGAAAGTAATTTCCCATAAAAATGATAAATCCCACTGTAAACTGAAGGCCAGTCTCTGCATGAGAAGCTTATGGATTTTAACTACTGACTGAAAGACAAGCTCAGCAATCAGTAGCTTTGAGGATGCCTTGGCTGTAATAACAAGCTGGGTGGCTGGTGGCATGAGGGTTATCAGGAAGTTAGATGCCATCTTCAGCAAGGCTTTGAACAGGCTCTCCATAAACCACAGGTGCATGATGTTGCGTTAGGCCCTTTCAGATTGGGCTGCATGCCTTGGGGTGAATCCGGAAGAAATCACTGTCAGTGATCAAATATTGATATATTGTCATACCCACTGATGTTACCGTAATTTGAGTCTTTTATGAGTCTTTACTTAGCGAAGACTTAGAAGTGCACTAACTTAGAGCCTGGGTTATCTCTGTGCCTGGAGAGCAGGTGGCCAGGCAGTGCTCAGGTGGGGATTATTTCTGCTGATGGTGTTAGAAGGCTTGCTTTGCACCTGCCTCCTCCTCATAACAAGCACGCTAAAGATAAAAAGAGTCCGATTCCCTGGCACTGCCAACCAACTCCTCCAATCTTTCAAAAACAAATACTCAACCTGGACTGTAAAATTAAATAGAAAATAAGAGTTACCACTACCTTCTATTGCATGTTGATTGACCTGAGCACTCTCCAATCGCAAACATAAAAGATTAGATATCACTTTCCATACAGGTGTATGCAAACCATTTTTCGTCTGACTGGGAGAATGAATTGTTCAAAGTTCTGGAAAATGTCCGTGTGCACTTTTACAAGTGTACTTAGCAAAAGGAAGGCATTGACTTATGCCTTCAAAGGTGGTGATTTACAATGTCCTGTCTAGTGTTTCCAAAATCAAGAATTTTGTTTAAGCTTAGCAGAATGTACTGAAAGGAGATTTCTGATGCAGTGTGTGTGTTTACAGTGCAAATACAGGCACAGGCTTTTTAGAAATCTATTACTCAAAGTGATCTCACACAGGAAAGAGCCAGCACTACAAGGGATGGGGCAGAAAGGATCTTCTCCTTCTTAGAGACTGATCTAAGCCAAGAGAAACTTCAAAAAGAGAAGGTTTCATGTCAGTCTTGGGAGGGATGGAGGCATCAGAGTGAAGACACAATTTCTGTTTGCAGGAGATGGACAGCATCCTTGACTGTTAAAATGGTTTTGAATTCAAAATTCACTGATTGTTTTTAGTAAAAAAGCTATAATTTATTTTAAGAAAAGGAGAGAGAGACAGGGAGAAAAGAAGTCTACATTTCTGAGAAAATACCAAAACTTGGTAACAGTGCTGAAAAGAGTTCATGAAAATTTTAAGATCAATTTTCAGCAAGCACTGGTCATTTATTTCACTAAAGACTGTTCTACATGCTTCCTAAGAAAAAGCTGAACAATGATTTCTCACTTGTTTCTTGAATGTTTTGCTACTCCCCAAAATATGTGGTTCCTCAGTTTCTCTTTCAGTGCTACTGAAATCAGTCCTTTTCAAGAACTAGAGTTGGAATTTTTGCCCCATAGTGATGAGTCACCATTGAAGAGGCACCTCTGCAGGTGAATTGCAGTGACAGAAACTTTGCTTGGACAAATAAAGCTTTCTAAACTGGCATGGAAGAACTAAGAAAAAATGATGGATTCAGGTTCAGCCTCCAGCATCAAGGGGAAAGGATATAATTTCTTAATAAGTGATGAGCCTGCAAGAAAAGGCCTACCTTTGCAGCAGTAACCTCAGCAAAGAGAAAGAGTAAGTCTGTCCCTTTTCTCCCTCGAAGAATTAGTTATTTCAGAGGCTAATGGTCCTAGTCTGAAAGGATTTATTGATCCAACAGCTGAAAGAAGAAAACCAAGTTGATATTTCTGCCTGGGAAAAGACAGCTTTTTTCCTGGTTGAGAGAGACTGTTGGCCGGCTGCTGCTGCTGCTGTGATCTATATCCTTGTGGCTATTTAAAGTCAAGGACAAGATTTTCCTTTTCTTCCCTGGTGTGGTCACATATGTCTCATGACACAGAGCAGGCACTGAGGGGATGCTGTGTTTTAGTTGCTGACGTGTTTCAGGGCATGGCCCTGTGATGGTCAGAGTCAGTGGGAAGCTCTGGAATGCTGTGGTGGACACAAGGTTAGGTCCACACTGCTTCATGAGGATCTCCACATGAACCTTCTCCAGGTCTGACAGACCACATATCCGGGCAGATGTGTGATGGGTCTTGGCCAGGTGGGAGTTCTGAGGAGCTGGCACCGGCACTCTCACATTTGCCTGGCTCTGTGCAGCCACCATGAATCCGTGTGGGAATAAGGCAAGTGCACATCCCACACCACCATCACAGCTAGAGTGGCGAACATCTTTCCGTACAATATAAACAAACAATTTTATCTTGTCCTCTTGTCAGATTCATTTCAGACAGCTCTACCTAAAATTGCATTTCCTCTCTTTTATGCAGCCACTTCATATATTACTTTGGGGAAAAATATTTCTAATACTTTACTGGACATTCACCTTTTTTCCACAGTTATTTTGAAAATGCTTTTCTATGTTTATTCCTTTTGTGGAAAGTTTCTTGACTGATGATTTGGGCTGGGAGATGATAATTTGTCTTTTAAGGCCTTCATACTTCTTCATCTCACTATTTTCCTTTCAATGAGCTCTACAAATCACAACCATCCACCCTCCCTTAAGAGGGTTTTTGATTATGATATTTTAATTGTCAGAGGATTATCTAGGTAGGAATAGATTGGCTCACATCATTGAAGGCTTTTCCACTCTTCAGGCTGTAATATTCAGGTTGTTCAGTCCCAACCAGGAGGTTCAAACTGTACCTAGGTGCCCTGTTTTCCAGGCTGCATAGGATCTGTACTCATTTTGGGACATGTCAGAGTCTGCATCACTAACCAGCTACTCACCAGAGTAAAGTGATGCTCGCCTCCGACTATATTCGTGCACCTGGTCATCTGCCTTTAGAAGATATGTGTTCAATTCTCCTCCCTGAGAACTCAGATCAGAGATCTTCCTCTTCAGTTTCTTAGGTTTCTGCTGAACATCCTAACCTTGTACTAGTCCAAAGTGTCTCTGCATCAGCAGGCAGGGGCTGGAGTCCTTACTGCACTATTGCCTCCTGTGCTGCAGCAGGGAGGAGGAGATAAGCTGTTTAAGGTTTTGGGCTACTGCAAACTTGCTTCGTCTCTGAGCAAAGGCCAGTCTGGGCTTTTCAAGCACATGCTGCACCACTTGCTGCCCAGCTCTGTGTTGCCTGCATTCAGCCTCTGTGGTGATGCCATGAATTAGACCCAAATGCTGTTTGACAGCCACAAGCTGAAAATAAAAATGCAGTAATAAAGCCAGTACTTTGTTACAGCACTGTACACAGTATCTGGTACTGTGTTTGTCGTGGAGGATGATTGCAAATAAATCAAAGAAGTTTGGATGGGTAATGAATGACAGGAGTGTCTTCCCCTGTCTCACATCATACCTCACAGAACAACCAGAAAGCACGAAGGGGAGGGAGAGTGGAGGGTCTTTTACTCTGCATGCTTGGCTGAGCCTCAGACAGGGGGAGAGAGATCATGGCTGCATTGTGAGGGAGTTCAGTGAAAAGACACCCTGTTGGCTCTGAATTTGCTAGTTCAAGGCCGTGCATGTGTTGACAGAGTGCTGAGCTGAGCCCAGGCGAATTCTCCTGGCTGAGAGGAAAAGCCTGTGTGTGTGTCAGGCTGATAAAGCTGCTCATCCTGCTGCAAGTGTGTCTGCATGGCAGCATGCTCTCCCACGGAGGGACAGGCCCCCTGAGCACTGTGCTCTGCTGGGCTCTGCCCCCACTTCAGACTGATTTGGGGAATGGACAGGTCGCTTGCTGCAAAAGGGTGGCTGCAAGGCTTTCTTTCTCCCACCTTGTGCTCATTTAAACTGTCAGATCTGTTACAGCTGTGAAGGGGTTGTATCTGGCACATCTACACCCTTATTTCTCATAAACATTGCTAATTCAAGAGATTCTGGAGGTGTTTATGGATGGCTGAACACACAGAGCACTCTGAAGGGTCTCATGGTCGTTGGACAAAATCCATGCTCTGCACAACACATTCACAGAAACTCAGTACACCCTTTCTGTTAGATGTATTCTAAAAATCTTAGAGGAATGGCCACACATGGTATCTCAGAATCATAGTTTAACTGTGTTTAGTCCCATATCCCTGGTTCTACAAAGCTCAGGGCTTGACTGGGTGAATACTGCTGTGTAGCACCCAAAATCTGTTTCTTCTGGTGTCGTGAAAGGGGGTGTTGATACAGAAAATAGTGTCTGTATAGTTGATCAAAAAACATATTGAATAGTTGATGCTGAGGATGCTAGATTACACTTTTCACCTGAGCTGTGTGAACTTTGCAGTACATCTAGACCCATGCAGAATTAGCACAGCCACAGCCAGTCGCTCTCAGGGTGCTGGTGTCCCTCAGACCTGCTTGCCAGTCATGGTGTTAATTTCTACACATAGACTGTGTGTCATCCATCTATGAATCTGCTTTTCTAAACATTGCCAGCAGGCTCAGCTCATTCAGTCTTGCTGCTGAAGGAGCCTCTTTTGTGCCCAAGTAGTGAGCACTAAGTCTGGTGAACTCCAGCTGTTGTGTCCCAGTAACGCCAAGCGTGCTTTAACCATTACATGTTCAGCAAGAGCCACAGCCACATTCACCCCTAAGCTAGGAGTGTCATCTCAACCAGGACATCACTTCTGAAGTCTTCACTGGCTAAGGGAGAAGCTATTTTGTGGGCTCGTGCTGGAGCATGAGGAGGTGCAGTGTTGTTATGGCTTGTATCACCATGCTGCATAAAAGTATTAGAAATGTACCTGAGAACACAAGGCCATCGCAGGCAGAATGCCTGTGCCTTTGCTGTCCTGAGGTGCAACATGGAAGCTTTTCTTGATGTGCTCCGCCATAGGAATGTTTTCCAGGTAGGCATGTTTCCTCAGTGTTTAAACCAGGTGATTCTAAAGATAGTCCCTTTGATACCAAAGGGACACGGCAGGGATTTTGGCTCGCGCATTTTGCTGGGAACTGGAAGCGTTTCCAGCGTGGTTTTGCCTATCGCTCCCAGAAGAATTTCCGTGCTTTCCAGGCACGGCTCCGGTGAGCGGGCGCTCCGGAGCGGCGGCAGCAGCG
>VXAD01006011.1:5571-52651 GCA_013399195.1 Dicrurus megarhynchus
TTTTTTTTTTTTTTTTTTTTTTCCTAACACATATGCATTTCATTTTAAATAATTGAATGCAAGCCCAAACCACAGCCCAGGTCATGCTATTGGCCAAGTCTTTTCAGTTGCCTTCACTGGTTGTTTACACCAGAGGGCAGATGCCATGATTTGGCCTTAGGGTAAATTCTTGTCTTTCCAGTTGTGCTGCTGGATGACTTTGTCACAGTGTGGTAAAGCCTCTTTTCTGGATCACTTCGTGCTTAAAGTTGGAGCTAGATCTTGGGGCAGTATGGTTCACTCAGATGACTGATAGGACTGATCTTTGTTTTTCAAGCAAACTTTGCTCTGCATATTGTAATAGTCAAATCTTTATTCAAGGCTCAATATCTTTACTGATGATCTGGATGAGGGGATCAAGTCCACCCTTAGTAAATTTGTGGATAGCGCCAAGTTGGGCAGGAATTTGAACTGGTTGAGAGCAGGAAGGCTCTGCAGAGGGACCTGAACGGGCTGGATTGTTGGGCTGAGGCCAATAGGTTTAGGGATAACAGTGTTGGGTCTGGCATTTTGGTCACACAACACCCTTTAGCTCCAGGCTGGGGCAGAATGGCTGGAGAGCTGCCCAGAGGAAAAAGACCTGGAGGTGCTGGTCAACAGCTGCTGAACATGAGCCCAGATGTGCCCAGGTTGCCAAGAAGTCCAAAGGCACCTGGCCTGTTTCAGCAATAGTGTGGCCAGCAGGACCAAGGAAGTAATTCATCCCCTGTACCGGGCACTGGTGAGGCCACACCTTGAGTGCTGTGTCCAGTTCTGGGCACCTCAATCCAGGACGGATATTGGGGTGTGTCCAGAGAAGGTCAACAGAGCTGATAGAGGATCTGGAGCACAGTCCTACTGTGGAGTAGGAACACCTGAGGGAGCTGAGGTTGTTTAACCTGGAGAAGAGATGAGCCTTAGCGACCCTGTAACTCTATAACTCCTTGACAGAAGGTTGCAGGCAGGTAAGGGTTGGTCTCTTCTCCCAGGCAATCAGTCACTGGGTGAGAGAACACAGTCTGAAGCTGTGCCAGGGGAGGGTTAGGTTGGACATCAGGAGGAATTTCTTCACAGAAATGGTGATTAGACACTGAAAAGGACTGCCCAGGGAGGTGCTGGAGTCACTGTCCCTGGAGGTTGTTTAAGGAAAGCCTGGACATGGCACTTGGTGCTATGGTGTGGTTGACACGGTGGTGTTCAGTCATGGGTTGGACTCAATGACCTCAGAGGTCTTTCCCAACCTAATTGATTTTGTGATTCTGTAAAACTGAGAAATTCTCCCTTGTTTCAACTAAAGCTGTCTACATTCACTGGGAGCTCCCGCAATACTCATTTATTACTGTTGCTTGCATTGTGCTGTTACTGTTGTAGAACCATAAAACCACAGAATAGTTTTGATTGGAAGGGACTTTTCAGGATTATGTAGATCAAATCCTTCCATTGGAAGGGACACCTTCCACTTGACCAGGCTACTGAAAGTCCCGTCCCACGTAAATAAAAAATTCTAAGAATGGAGTATTCACAGCTTCTCTGGGCGACCTGTGCCAATGTCTCACCATTGCTTTTCATAGCAGCTCAAAAATAGATGAAACTCAGAGGATCAGTTTTTCTATGTGGATAATCAGTTGTTTCCTCTCCTTATTTAAGAAGTGTGATAGCTTGTTCTGAAGGTTGCACATAATAGAAAGGCCCTGCAAAATAAGGAGAAAGGTAAGATGTTATCACCTTATTTCACAGAAAGGGGAAGACTAAAGAACAAGGAAGTAGAGCCTGAACCCCAAATGATTATTTTAACACCTGAATTGTCTTTCCATAAAATTTATGAAGTGAACGGAAGATGGAAAAGCAGCCTTGATTCTGACTCTAAAACTGTGAAAAGCACAACAACATTGAGGCTCATTATTAATTATAACACACTAGAAAGGGAGGGAGAGAGGTGGTGGAATTATAGTCTATTTTCTGAACTAATACTTATGAAAACTGGATGGCATCGTCTGTGATTTCATAAATGTTCTGGAAGAAAGTGTAGTGATTGCATAATAACCCCATCAAAAGGGCGGTTGATTAGTTTAGTCAATTTGGCATACATTTCAGCTATTATTTTCTTTTGAGAAGCAGAGGCTGAATGATACAGTTGCTTTTCTCCTGGCACTTCGCAAATGAGCATCGTAAGACCTAAAGTGGTTCTTTCTTAACTTCTCCACAACTGGGACAAAACTGAGAAAACTGAAGATCACAGAGTTAAAAAAAGGTTCAGTACTTCAGGTTTGAAGGGAATTGTGGATTTCTTATTTTGCAATCATCCCCTAAAAAGAGGGGCAAAATCCTACACAACTTATATTTGTAGAATTGTTCAAAGTTACATCTTCTTTGATTAGATCACTGAAATAGATTACTGAAATATCATTAATATCAGTATATAGTTATTCTCTGTGCCTGAGGGTGTTCTGAAATATTTGTCCATACCCAAAAAAACGTCATTAGCTGCACAGGGGTGAAATTCATAGCTGACACTGTGCTGGAGAGCATGTAGACTGTCTCAAATCAACAATTTATTAGGAAATAACTGTTTCATACAGTTTTTGCATGACCACAAAATTGGAATTCCAGAATTTCTGCTTCTCTTCTGACAAATTCATTTATGTCCACCATCAGTATCTTATCCAAATCTGATCTCATCAATGCATTTTTATTTTTTCTTTTTATTTATTTTTTTTCTGGGTGTCATGGTTTAGGAAGGGTGTTCCACAGTTTAGTACTCCCACTGAAAAGACCATCAGGTGCTCCACCCTCCCCCTTCAACAGGAGGCACAAAAGATAAAGATCACAGGTTAGGATAAAAACAATTTACTGGAAATTGCAATGAGATAAGAAAACTAACAGTAACAGCAAAACTATTAATAACAAAAGGTACAGGAAAAGGTATTTACATCAAAAATCTGAAACAATAACCAAATACTGATTGGGTTTTCCTCACCATGTTTTCTCCCACTGGATGGAACATCCTTCTCCTTGGAAGTGAGTGAGAATCCCTTTCCCCACCCCCTGTCAATGATATGAGGTGGTATCAAATAACATTAGGGTCCAGCCACACCCCCTAAGCCACACCTCTTCTTGGCTATGGCGAAATTTAACCCTGTTCTTGGCCAAAATCAGGACAAGCTTGTAGCTGTTGGTCCTTTTCTTGGCTGTGAACAATAAGTCAATGCCATTTCCCTCCTTACTCATCACTTTAGAGGAATATTCACTAGCTCAAATGTACTGCTGTGTTAGTATTACTCTGTGGAAACCACATATGTGTTCTGAACAGCTTAAATTGTGGGAAAAGGATCTTCATTCCGTTTTCATACATCTAAGTAGATCTGTCCTGTATAAGACACGGGAACTGAAACAACTCTGTCTGTACCTAAATTGGGGGACCTTAGAGCCTTTTGAATTTTTGAGTCAAAGGTATAAAAACTAGTCTTATTCTAAAGAGTCATCAGCAAAAACTAGGCCCTTATCCTTTGTATTTTTTTCCCAAAGGAAAAACAAACCGTATGAACAAATACAGCATATCTAGCACTATTTACAACCAAATCTCGTGCCATTCTAAGATGGTGTCATGGTTTAACCCAAGCTGGCAGCTAAGTACCAGAGACCCTTCACTCACCCCCTGCTCCCACATTGGCATGGGGAGGATATTTGGAAAAAAAGATAAAACTTGTGGGTTAAGATAAGAGCCGTTTAATAATATAATTATAAAATAATATGTAATAATAATAATTATAGAATCTTCATGAAAAGTGAGATTACAAAAAAGACAGGAATAAAATCCAAGAGAAACAAGTGATGCACAACAAAAAATTGCTCACCACCCCATTGACTGATGCCCAGCCTGTCCCCCAGCAGCAATTGCCCCCTCCTGGCCAGCTGTCCTCAGTTTATAGCTGGGTATGAGGCTCTATGATATGGAATATCCCTTTGTCCAGTTTGGGTCAGCTCTCCTGGCCATGCTGACCCTTTGGCTTCATGTGCACCTGGATCCCGGAAGAGCATGGGACACTGAAAAATCTTTGATTAGAGTGAGCACTGCTGAGCAACACCAAAAACATCATTGTGTTATCAACGTTTTTCTCAGAAGAAATCCCAGACGCAGGACTGTACCATTTACTAGGAAGGAAGCTAACTCTATCCCAGCCAAAACCACGACAGTGGAGTGCAGGATCTTGGCATGTGTTCTGCTGTACTGCCCAGACCAGTTGAGATATACCCACCAGCCTGGGTTGTTAATTATTTGTAACACTTGTTATAACTTATTTTTATTTATCTCTTTCACATATCTTCTCTCCCTGTCCTCATTAGCACTCTGAAATGCTCTTCATTCTAGGGATATTTTGTAGCTTTTTCGGGACAGTGTCTGAGAAGTCTATGACAGGTTCCAAAGCTCTGTAAACATCAGTTTATAATTGTGCGTATGCCTATGGATAGACCAGAGTCGATAGGATGTAGGCTCAACTTATGCACAACGTGGCTTTAGGAATCCCTATACTTCTTTCTGAAAATCTTGTGTTTTCTACAAATGCAGGTGGAGACTACCAGATATAAAACAGAAGCAGAACAACTCTGCCATCATACTTTGTTAGAGGAGGAAAGTAACGTGAATTCTTCCAGCCATTTTCTTCCATCCATTCTTGTTATGTCTTTCAGAGTTTTGCTTGCATTCCTCTTTTTTTTCATCCAATTTGTCTTTTTTTCTATTCTGTCATTCACTTTTTTCTTTATGTGTTATTTTTCCTCTTCTTTCTTTCCTCCAAACAACTCCCTCATTGTCAGTTTGCATCCATCCCCAACTCTGTAAAACAGAGCTTTCAAAGTTTATGCAGTTAGTGCATGTTGCTTGCTCTGAGAGAATGAGGGACACAGAAAGCAGTGACTAATATCAGAATCATGAGTGAAGATATGTTTTATTCATAAACCCTGCATCTCTAGTGAAATTAAAAGCAAAGCAAAGGGTCGAAGCTCTGAACCCTCTTTCCTGGAGCCTGTAAACCAATAAAGGCTTTATATTAGCTATCGATATCTATCTCTGACTTGGCTTAATAACATCTTATTCCCTGTTTTCAGCAGCCATCAATAATATTTCTGCCTGCCCGCTCAGGTCCCCATCTCTGCGTGCAATTGCATTATAAGGGTCTATAAGCCCAATTTGCTTCACATTCTTATTTTTGGAAAAGGCTGGCTGGGTTTTGTAATGAGAGCAGCTGCCAAGAAGGCTTGACAGAATTTGTGGCCCATCTGGCTTATAATCTTCATTCAATATCGCAGGAGCCTAAACTCCCAGACCAACTGATAAGTCAGAGCGTATAGGCAAGCAGTGGCAGTAATCTTCCTTGTGATTTCTCATTAAGGACAGGGACATCTCAGTGAATCTTTCATATCCTGGCTATCATAGATTTGCTTGGTTGGGTTTTTTTTTTCCTTTCTTCTTTTTTTTTTTTTTTCCCTAACAAGACCAGAGTTGTTCCATTATTTAAAATTATGTTATAAAAAACCCCAACATGGCAGTTTCAAAAGTACTTAGGTTCCTTTGTGTCATGTTTAAGAAGCTAGGAAGTCAATGGTTTGATTCTGCCTTTAAACTCAACAGCAGTTTTCCAGTGTTCATACTTCAAGTATGTGTGCTGACATATTCCTCTCAGAATCACAGAAAACAGGGCAACAAATGATCCTGAGAAATTATCTAGCATGTTTCCCTAACATAATGTGAAATTAGTTACATCTCCAGGATCCTCAGACCTCAGTTATCTTTGTATTGGACTCAGACTACTTCATCAATGCTTTAAATCCTCAGTTTTCAAAGTTTTTTTCTGTTATCTCAACTTCTCCACAACTTTCAGTTTCTTCTCCAAACAGAGAAACAAGCTGACTCTCCTGCATACAGCACTGCCCACAAATCCCTCACTTCTTGAACATGAATATCACCAAATCTTTTACTGCTTCCTTGTAAGTTGTGTTTTCCAGGACACTATTCATCTTCACACGCACTTCCCTTTGTGGAATACTAAACAACATGCAGAGATACTTGCACCACCCGTGTTAGGGAGGCCACTCAGCTCCCTCAGCTGTCCCTTTACATTTCTTCCAGCCTCAGCTGTCTGAAAGCTAAACCTTATGTTTAAACTCACCACTTTGGCTCTTTCTAGGAGCCTAAACTTCCTGCAGATGACAGGGATGAATAGCTTCAGAGTGCTAATCATCTCACCTAGTTTAGAGATCTGTATTCAGAAGGTCTGAGATGCCTTTTGAGAAAGCAGACTTTCTCTGTTGATTACAGTGGGGACAAGCTATGACCAGAGGCCCAACTTTTACATGACTATCAAGATCAATTCCTCTATTAGCAGAGGAAATGAATAATGTATTTTTTTTTCTTACAGCTCCGCATGTCACATCTAATTTTTTGATTTCTTGTAAGATGAGAAGTCCACATTTTTTGTTCCCCTCTGCTAAGGCATTCATCACCCCTGAGATAAAAATTGAGCTCATACGGTGGTTACCTCTAATACGCTGGAGTTTTTTATTGCACTTACTTTTCACAAAAGCCTCTGAGGTCTCCTAGATCTTTGCCACACACACCTGATGGGAAATAGCGCAGGAAACATTAAGGGAAAGGACAACAGGCCAAACAGATAAACACAGGAATAAATATATGGTCATACAGTATTTTTCACACATCCTTATGAAGCAATTTTTAAATATTGAAATCCTCTCTTCAAGAAAAAAAGACTAAAAAACAAACCTTAAAATAAAACAGCATAAAATAAAATATGAAGAATTGCACCTTACTTGGAGGAATAATTTCATAAATATGAGCATGAAAAACACTTGGAAGTCATATGACCTGACATTGAAAAAGAGACCAGACAGTTTAAGAAATTGAGGAACTTATTTTTCCAATTTTTTGTCCTCTTTTTTTTCTCCCCTGAGGTCAGACCTAATTTCAAACATGTTAGGCAACATTATAAAGGTAACCACATGGACACTATGTTTTAAAACCCATTCAACTGTGTGGTCATCTTCTGTTTCATAACATAAGGTTTTATGGGGATGAGGAAAGTAAAAGTCCATTAGGAAACTCTACCAGCCCGGCAAATAATTTACTTCACAGGTGGGTCTGCTGATTTTTTTAGGGCTCGTTGCAGTTTGCATAAGGATGCTGTTTAACTTCTAGCACTACTTATTGTGCTTCTACCATGTCATGAGAATTACAGGATAAGAAAAAAAGTCCAGGTCAAACAAATTTTATTTCATTTTTTGGTTAAATTGTTCTGTACCCAAGCAGTTCCTCATGATCTCAGCTACAGTGGATGGATATGGGAAGGATTCTTACACTAATTTTCACATGAGTGTCAAGAAGTACTTTTAAAGTAACATATTTCAGGAAAAGAACAGCTGAAGTTGGAATTAGATAGCTAAAGGTAAACCACAATCTGGAAGCCACAGATTACCTGCTTGCAGCAGAGAACCTCAGCTCATTAGATTGCTAATTCACAAACTCATTAGCTCTCTGCTCATTAAATACTTAGCCCTATTTCGTTCACTGCTCATCTTTCTGTTCAACCTATTATTTGCTCCATGCACCATATATGACTCGGAGTTGGTTTAAAGCAGTTAATTTGAGTGAAATTCAACAAGTTTTACCTGTAAAACTTGACTCTGCTCCTGTGGATTGTTTTTTTTCTTTTTTTATTTGTTTGCTTGTTTGTTTGTTTGTTGTTTTGGGATATTTTGGCCTCTGCATTGCATAGAATTTATATGATGAAAACATTAAAATAAAAGCAAGCAAAAAACTCAGTCATGAACCTTTAGTGTACTTGGAAAAAATAATATGGCAGAACAGATTTGTTTCCAAATTTAATCTTTCTGTTTTTCTTCATCAAACTTGAAACCATATTTTCCTGAAATATCTAAAACTGTAAATTGGCTAGTGTGTGAAGGACTGATGTCTGTTCAGTTCAGGAATGCATGTTTCTGATTGGCAAAAGAACTCCAGCTCTTGCTTATAACATTGAAATCCTGAGTATAGTTACTGCAGTTGAAGGGATTAGTCATGCGCCAAAAGTGAAGCAGAGTATGCTGCAGAAAACTTAAAATTGAAAGGAAAATCACGACCTGTCAAAAAAAAAAAAGTTAAACTTAACTTTTCAAACTAAGATCATAAGTACCAAAAATGTGGCAACCTGTGGCCTGGAAAGTTAATTTGTGCTTATGGTTCTTCCCCAAAATTAGATAGACTGAAATGTATTATTATTTATATAACATGAGTTTCCAAGCAGCAGATGAGATCACTGTCCCACCATCCCAGATTTTTAAAGAGCTTGCTGCTCTGAAGGGCTGAAATTATTGAAAATCAGGAAGGCAAAACTTAGGAAGGACAAATTTCCCTACCTTAGCAGACTCCATTTCAGAGTTCTGGGGTGGAAACTTGCATTTTACACAGAGCAATCACCCACCCAATCTCTAAGTCTTATTGTCTCAAAAGCAACCTTTCCTGCACAGCCTTTTCCAAAAATAAACACATTGGATACAATTCCCTTTCGATTTTGTAAAAAAAGATAAGAAAAAATCTACTTATCTGATTTATGACAAAATATTAGAATGATTTGGGTCAGAAGGGATCTTGAAGATCATGTAATTCTGCCTCCCCCATCACAGGCAGGCATGTCACACACTAGACCTGGTATCTCATGGTTACATGTTTGATAATTAATTTTGGGTACACCTATTTGCCAAAATGGTTATAGCTGCTTCTTCAAGAGAAAGGTGCTATAGAAGTACTGATGTAACTCAAACCAGCATTTTTAATGTTTTTTCTCTCTGAGCCTCAAGGAAGGACTTCATTATGATTTACAGAAGAATTGTGTTTCCATGTTTTGGGGTGATGAGATTTCAGGTATTGCAGTGTTCTGTTTGAATTCCCGTATGTTTCTCCTGCTGTATAGACTCCAGACTGTTGTCAATCCAACAGAAAGGTAGAAAATGGTGACAAGGGCAAGAAAGTAATAAAAATAGCACCAAATTAAGAGTAAATAAAATTATTTCCAAATCCTCCCTGCAGGATCAGTAGTAGTCTACATCCCTAACAATGTAAGAAACAGAATGAAATTGAAGGGGAAAAGGGATGTGAGATAGAAAAAAAAAAGAAGGTTCTATAAAAATGCGGCTTCATTAATGGGAGATACTGCAAGAGAGGAGTTCAGGGATTCATTATCTCAAAAATAGCAGTCCAAACTGACAGGAGTGGGTGAAAACTTCCTGACCCCATGGACTAGTGGATTTCATAGTTACTTGTATATATCTTTTTAAAAGTTAGGAGGTGTGGGGGGAAAAAAAGGAAAGGAATAGTCTGTACTCTGAAGCCTTGGGGCTTTTATGATACAGCGGAAAGAAAGTAGAGGGAAAACGAAGCATAAACAAGCTAGAGCTCCTGCCCACAAATAACCAACAGAGACTAAAAATACTATTACAAATGTACAATAATTTAAGGTCATGGTATTCCCTTTTCTAAGCCTGTGAAAACCTGACCCACATAAGGCATTAAAATTCATAACACATGAAAATTAGGAACTCCTGGAAGCAGTTTCTATAAGTACAAATTTTCACTGCCTACGCCTAGCATTTAAAGGAAACCATCCAGATAATTAAAATGCCTATAAAGGAAATGTCAAAGTTAAATGTTTTTCTTCTTTTCTTTGCCTTTTTTTTTTTTTTTTAAGGAGGAAAAAAAGGAAAAGTACTAATTCTTAGGGAAACTGAAACCTTTATTCTAAAATAAAATAGCTTAAATACCACTATCTTTGTAAAAGAACAGAATAATTACAGTTTGCAAAGTTAAATGGGTCCATTGGTCTAGCCGTTTCACTGCTCAGTATATAAACTTCATGAAGGAGGGGAAGTTTATAATAAGTGTATATATTGTTTTAAATACTGCCATAATTTCATTATTTTAAACATGAGTCAGAGTGCATGTAGCTGTCACTCCAGTGTTCTAGGAAGAAATTAATCATATACAGAGAAAAAATTAATAAAAAAGTCAGTATTTGGCAGCCTTCAGATTCCTTTTCATAACTCTCATTTTTCTCTGATAGATGGAACTGATGAAACAAGGAAATAAATCATGCACAATTAAAATGAGTAAAAGCTGAAAAGACTCTATCAGTGATTATGTTAAAGAAAATGGGAGGTGGAGGGAATTCAAACATGTGTTGGATTCCCTCATTTATCATTCATTGACACCGATACCTGAATTTTAATTGAAACCTCCCATGTGGTTGGCATCTGTCAGGATGAGGCAGGTTTTCAGCAGGAAGAGGAGAAAACTTTGTTTTGAGCTGGATTTTAAAACTGAGGGGAAGCAGTAGGAGCCCTTCTTGTCTGTTGCCATCATGGTAGCCTGGGAATGATGCTGGCGTCTTTGAGGGTTCATCTTCCCTTTTCATTATGAATGGGACTCAAGTAATATACAGCATTTTGTGTCTCCTCACTCTGCCGGGTAAATGGGCATTTTACTCTTTACATTGTGGGAGCTACAACACATTCCTAAGAACCACAGCGGTGATGAAGAATGGCAACATAATTCACCAGTCAAAATATCTCTGAGGTGTTACCATTCGAACCAATATATTTAGAATGTAATTTTTAATTGTTATTTAAAAATTAGGGGTTGAGCTGGGGAAATAATCCTGAAACAAATTTTTCACCACAAACCAAATTTTTTTTCATTATTTTTTCTTCTTATTTATGCAATTTAATTGCTATCTATAAAGACTGTTGTGAAAAGTGAAAAAAAAGGGTCTGTTTTTAAAGGAGAATTCCTCTTGTTGCTGCTAAGGACAGTGACACTACAAGATTTGCCAATGATACGGTCTTTCAGGAAAAGACCATAATCTTGTATGGTCATATGAGAAAAAAAAAACCCCACAAAATAAACCCCTGTAAGTTTGCTAAAGAACTAAACAACCAGGCTGATAGAGTTTATCAGATTCATTTCTTCTGTGGGTAAGGCATGGCCCTGATTTACCAGTTGGTTCCCTTTGTGTGGAGTCTCTTGGTTTTCAAGTCCAAAACACTTTAAACACAACTGGCTCATTTATTTTTGCTTCCTCCCTGCTTCTTGATGATGTAATACTGTGAAAAAAATAGGTAGGAACCTAATCCCAAATCTGTTGGGATATCTGCATTAAATGCTTTTGGATAGCAAAGCTCTAGTAAGGAAATCACACTTCAGAATATTGTAACATTTTCTCATCTAGTAAGTGATGAAGTTTTCTACAATTTCCCTCCCTCCTATATCAGAAAGAAAGAAGGGTAAATGTAACTGTTATGGTTGCCACAGCACCAAAAGAAAACTCCATCACCTGACTACAGTATTAAGTGAAAGAGTAATTTACGCTACAGGTGATACTGGAACAAGTCTCAAGTTACACCAGAGAATACAGACGGAGAGATTACCAAGGTTGACTACTGAGATGTGGAAACTTAGCTCTCACCAAAAGCTTAAGGGAATTAAGCTTCAAAGCCAAACATATTCAACAGCTTTACTAATCATCCTTCAGATATAACAGGAAAACTGACCTGGCTGCTGAGAAACTAAGCTAAAAATAAAAAAAAAAAATCCAGTTCCTTTGCTTAAACAATTCTGCTTCTTCACCATTTTCCAAATATTCCAACTCTAAAATGGGGGTAGCCTTACTCATACCTCAAAACAGTGCTGAGAGTATATGTATTCTGTTTCTCCCTTTTTTTTTTTTTTTTTAAATAAGTTTAGATTCTCTAATAACGGAAGTCAGACAAAAGGATAGATAAACAAGACAAGTGAATATAAAGGAAAAAAAATAAAAGGTTTTTCTTTCACAATCTCAGCTGAATCCATAAAACAGATGGGACTTTCCCAGGGTTGTATGTGACAAAGAGGGGCTAGCTTTCAATCCAAACTTATTTTTTCCATTACTATTAGATGTCTTGGCTGAGGTAACATTTTAATCCCTACTATTTTTCCATAAGAAAAATTGATACAAAGAAGAAAGGACTTTCCCGGGGTGATGAGCAATAAAGAGAGAACACAGCATTTTTTCTGTGCTCTGAAACTTACAGAGGAAGCAGCACTGAAAGCCTACATGGCAATAATATGTGATAATATCAAAAATATTGCAGCTCTGGGTGGGGAAATGATTGGAATTTGATATTTGTGATCAGTATCTCTGCATTTCCTGATGTTCTTTTATCAGAAAAAGGGAATATCAACCAGGAAAAAAAAAACTAAACAAAAGCCCTAAACCTTTATAAATAGAAAGTGGGTCTTACATCAACAGAAGAACTCTGCATAAAGCCTTAACTGACG
Organism: Dicrurus megarhynchus; assembly: GCA_013399195.1. Lineage (NCBI taxonomy): Eukaryota > Metazoa > Chordata > Aves > Passeriformes > Dicruridae > Dicrurus > Dicrurus megarhynchus. The sequence goes on from VXAD01006011.1 coordinate 17,969, forward strand.
TATCATGTAATGTGTAGAACTTGTTCTTCATAAAATAGGCAGAGTCTTGTATATTGAATCATATATATTTGCATAGTTAAAAAGTCACTGCTTCTGGCTATAGATATCCATATCCTTAGGCTGAGAATACTTAGCAGTACCTGACAGTACTGTGTGTGTGAATCACATTCTGTTGTGTTGGTGGTACCACACCACTGGAATTTGCACAATGGAAGTGTCTCACAAAGTTTGAGAGTTGTAATTCACTTGAATTCAGATGCTTACGGGTAAATTCACACAGACTAAGAAGTTGCTACAAGAGTTTAAATTAAAGGTGATGATAAATAGTGGTGCATTGAGTTGTGGGAAAGAGTCTAATAACGTGCCTTAAGGACTAATGCTGGGTCCAGCTTTATCTTTACTAATGATCTGTAAATGAGAGTCAATAGCACAGTTATTAATTTAATGGATGCAACTAAATTGGGAGGTGTTGCAAAGCCAAGTGAGGTGAGAAGAGCAGTGTAAAAGGATATATGAGACATGGTCATAAAAGAACAATCCACAACTCGAAGCTGTAGTGTGGGATGAAAAGCAGATGGAGAACAGGTATGTACTTGAGGAGTAAGAGAGGAACACTTGGAAATTAGTTCTGCAAAAGGAAAAAAAGTAAAAATCACATTATTTAGCAGAGTAGATGCCAGTTTGCAATGTTATATAACACTTAGAGCAGCCTGAAAAATGATAGATTCACTTCTGTTTGCATACACAGAGATACTATTTCAGGGACAAGGTAGACAGGACAAGTAGAAACTTGCATTTCTGTTCCTGTGCAAAGATAAAAGGTTTTGAGCTGTGCAGGTAGGAGACAAATTTTTACCCAGGTGAAAAGGTGTTTGCAAGCCGCACTTTAGTTCCTCTTTACTTGGTGAAAGACCAAGGATCAGATTCCTCAGAGTACTCAGGTATTTAGATAGATATGTGCCTAGTGAGGTTTTCAAAACCATCTATGCATTGATTTTGATGGGAATTAGGCATATGTGAACAGTTGGAATACTCATTTGATGTCTATTTGCCTCTTTATGCATGTTAATAGCTATATAAGTGTTTAAGCTACTTCTGAAAATGGATCTTAGCTATTTAAATGAATTGCATCTTATGATGCTTAGGTTGAAATTGCTTTAAAAATCTAGGCGTTAAAACCTGATTCCTGATATTTCACTTAGAGCTAAATGTAGGAGTCATCTCCCATAACACTGGTTGCCTAAAATTTTAGCGTCCTGTCTAAGCTGCATGTCAAGGCTTTCTGTAATCAATGAAGGGAGTTAGATACCTCCAGAGAGTGATTCATCCTAATATGGTGCCTAAGAGAGGTGACCCATTTCCACCTCTCCCCATTAACTGCAGAGACAAGCTAGATAATGATCCTTGCCCAGAATTCACTTTTAGCACAGATGAGGGAAAATCATCCCCACTGCTATGATTCTCAAAGGTAAACTCCAATCCGATTGATTTCAGGTTAACGTCATCTATAAAAATAGAATAAAGCTTTGATTTCATCAGAGAGATGTGGGAGGTCTGTTACAAATATCCAGAATTATAAAAGAGAATATTCTATCATTGATACTGGTGTAATATTCAGCAGAGAAATATTAATAGAAAGATTAAGCAAAAAGTTCAGTATGTTTCAGGCAGTATAAAATAATGCTTCTTTTAGCTATTTGCCCTTAATATTTATTAAAGTATTTTTTAAGTGGTCAACCCCTTTTGTGGTTTTCTCTTTTGGAAAGAACTATCTTTTACTCTAAGCTAATTTTTAATTGAGCTGAAAGTGCTGTTTCTGTTCATTGTCATTATAAAGAATTTTAGAATAATTATGAGAAGTGTTTGTTAGGTGTGTCTGTCTTGATCATATGAAGTAAATAATACTCCTGTTGTCCCACGTATTTTTTATTCAGCTTTCAGCAGGTAATCCAGGCAAAACAGGATCTTTTTCCCAGATAAAAATAAGTTCCACAGGCAGAGTTTGGAAAGGGGATAGAAGCACACATAACTGAAGACAGCATGATGTTCTGCGCTAGCAAACTGCCAAAAATAATAGCAACAGCTTTTATTTTTTTCATTTTCTATTTTTTCAAGGAGCTGGTTATAGAGGACCTTTTATGTTTAGACAAGAAAAAAATCTATACTAAATTCTTTTTAAACTTTGCTGCTTTTTTGTGCTTCTTTAAGTCTATGTCCACAGGGAGATGTACTGCCTGTGGTTTATGGAAGATGGCAAAGATATGATTAAATTAGCCCTTCTATTTCAACAACAACATCACGAAAGGTTGTCACAGTGCAGTAAGTTCTTCCAATAGGATGTGGAGAGATTTTTGTTGCTGTTGGGTTTTGTTTTGGTTTTTTTTTTTTAAATGATTGAGAACAATCATTATTCATTAATAATACTCAATGCTTCCATACTAAAGGAGCATTTGTCCAAAAGGCTAAACCACTTTTATAGATAACAACAGCACCATTGTTTAATTTTGTAGATATAACTATTTAGGCAAAAAAGGTTATGAAGGTTGTCCAAGGTTACACCTAAATTCAGAGAACAGAGAAGACTTGACAGTGACATGTATGTACGCTGGCTTCACAGAAGAAGGAAAGAGCAAAATTTAGGTTTTGAGAAAACAAAGTACACACTAAAACTCAGGTTTCACAGCAGCACAATGAAGATCTTTGCATGTTCTTTTCTTTCTGCATCTATATTTTATTGCTGTTTTTAAAAGAACTGTTTTCTTTCACATAGCCGTTTACTTTTCACAAGAAAGAAAATAAAATAAAAGAAATCTCATCATACCCTTCATGACTATTACTCTGAGACCTTACTTATATATGGCAGGTAAGTTACAAAGCACTTAAAAATGTAGCTGCAAAGCTGTGTGAAGACTGAGGAGTTGCAAAGATGAATCCGTGCAGCATGAGCCTTCCTTTTTGGAAGCTTGAACGCAGGACTTACAGTTCTAATCTGCATTAATTTTATGAATTAAATTTTCAGCATAAATCTAAATGGGTTATAAACAAATAAATGACTGAACAGTGCTTGTATGCGAATAGTTTATCATGATATCTGACTGGGCTTTATCCATGAACTAAATGTGGAAACTAGATATGTTCTGTAGCCCTTCTCTCATCCCTGGGGGCAAAGAGTCTTCTGAAGGCACATATCTCTTTATATCAGGACCATCAATCTGAGGATTATACCCTTATGCCATCTAAATTATTTGTTGCCTAAAGAGATGATACTGTCAGATGCAGGGAAAATTACCCATTCTGCATATGCAAATTCAGGGTCTACATAATAATCTTGACATATTGAACTCTTATGAGTTCATCTGATAGGATTTAACATACACAAATAATTTCTCTAGAGCTTTCTGAGCATTCTCTAGAGCTTTATTTGTTCCACAGTTTAAGGCATCTTTGGGAAATTAATTTCCTCTAAATTTGGATCAACTTCTCAAGTGTCCATGTAAGAAGAAGGAACACAATGATTCCATCATAACCCTTCCTTTATGTACTTCTATAAGGAAACTTTACTCTTAATTAGCTACTTATGATGGAAGGAATGGTGCATTTTGAGAAATGAAAGCCCAGGATATGTAAACACTTACTGAAATGAGCAATTCACTTCAGATATGAAAAATTATTGCCTTTCACTTAAGATCTTAAAGGGCACTCAATTATTATTCTACATGGGATAAATTGGTACTTATTGGTATAACAAAGAATACACTTGCTGTTATTTAGATTAAAACTTTTTTCCTCTTCTGCATGTATATGTGTTTTTTCAGGATGTTATGATATAGTCCTTTTAATGTATAAGCTCCTTCCTTAATTGTTTATTTAAGTCTTCCAAGTCCTCACGACAGAAAAGAGAATGCAACTGAAAAATAAGACCTAAGCCTTAGAATGCATAAGGTAAAAGCTGGAATTGAATCATTATGGTGTCTTCCGAAGTGATGGTAGACTGTTTAATTACTATTATTATTGACTAGTTTCCAAGTACATATCTTTAAATGATATATCTTTCTTTCATCATTGTATGGAAAGACAAATGTTGCCAAGGAAGTGAACCCTTGGTTATTAGGCAGTCTCTTGGATTTTAACTGCAGTTTGGGGCAGTCTGTCCTCTGAAATTGGGACTGAAAATCTGGGCTGAAATAAGTACACTAAGAAGACGAAAAAGGATGAAGCAGATACTATTCTTAACAGAAAAGGCTTGAGATGACTCTTCAAATGAGAACTTTCCTTGGGATCAGAAGATTTAATTCCTTTCGCTGCGTTTCAGTCTTTGAATGTTGGAGATGAGTGTTGATGGAATAAGCGACTCTGAATTGTGTAGGTTACATCTTCATGTCGAATGGAAAAAGTAATTGAAGGAGTAAGGAGGCAGTGGTGGTGGGGGGGCATATATTTGACCAATGTTCACTGTGGCTTTAACAGGGCATCACAGGAAAATAACAGAAATTAAAATGTAGAGGTGAATATCCACCAACCTAAGAACAATTCAGGATCTCTGACAGTCTTGTACTTTTTTTCATTACTCTGTGTTAGACCACAGTATGTTATATTCACAGTTGTTAGCATCTGAGACAGCTAGACAGAAGCTCATGCAGTTGACTCCAGTTTTAAATTAACACTTCTTTTGACAAGCATCACCTAAATTGTTTTTGAAAAATCTCAATCTACAGTATGAAACAATATCTAAACCCAGTCTCCGCTTGAGTTAAGTTTGATAGATATTGGATTAGGCCCTTAAGATGCAGCACTGCAGCCTCTACTTAGTTCATTAAGGGCACGATCCAATGCCCAGTGACATCAATAAGAGTTTTTGTATTGATTTCACTAGTTTTTTGATTGCACTGTAAATCCCCGATCCAAGCAAAGCTCTTAAGCCTGTGCTTAAATTCATTGCTGGATCCAGTCACAGATAACGCCTGTTCTAGTTCTCTAGATTCTTTGTGCAGTTTGTCTTTTATTGCTGTGATTAAAATGGTGAATGAGGACAATACTTCTACAAACTCTCTGATGTGTATAGAGATGAAAGTTACTTCCCCAACTGTTTTTCTGCAGGAAAGAGCACAGGATGGATCGTGGCAGATCTATGGACTCTCTAAGCTCAGAAAAATGTATCACAAAATATTTCATTAAGGCTGAATGTTATTTCATTTTGACTGTTTTCAGACCCCTAAATTGTTAAAAGAATTGAGGACTATATTGCACAAACTGAAAGGAAAAGAAAAAAATCACCACTAACCCACAAGTTGAAGAGAAGTTAGCTCAGGAAGGAAAAGCTTTAGATCTAGGTTACAATAGAGCTGCAAATGCTGACAGATGACAAAGCGTGAACTCTGAGCAGTGTTAGACTCGTCTAATTTTATAGATTTTAACGTAATTATCAATGCTTTCCTTTCAGCTATTATGCCATTTTAATTGCATGCAGCTTATTTCTATGGTTTATAGAGCTATATCTGCAATAAGAAAATGAAAGAAGCAAAATGAAAATGGAAGAATTATGCTAAAGAATCTACTGAGTTCTGAATCAGTGCCTTTTACTTTATCTGTGATTCATTTTTTTCTGTTTTTGCTTTTATACTGATGGCTATTATAGGTCAATGACTGTCTAGGTGGTTTTTCTGCTGAAGAAGTCACTTTGCAAAATTTTCAATCTTCAAAACTTCTGGAATGTCACTTGTTAAAGTTTCATTTTTCATTTCTTCATTTTTTTAAAATTAATCTAAATAACCAAGAAAACTATGCCATTGTCTTCTATGTCCCTTTCACTCATGCCCTGGTTTCTTTGCCACTCTCTACTCCAGATAGGTGTTCAGCACTCACCCAGGAAACTGAGAAATGTCTCAGGCCCTGTAGAAACCACCTCATCCAATGCATTTATCTCTATTTTTCCCCCACCCAGTAATGTTAGTTCATTTGCTTTTGCTCCATGGGAATACATTTCAAAGCAGCTGCATTTCTATGCATTTTAAACTTGAGCTGGTTGCCTCCTTGGTTTCACTGATGCTGGGGTTTACTTCTTGGGTGGAGCTGTTCCTCTCCCCTTGCCTTAACACAAGCACTTCAGCAGCCTAGGAGCTTCATCATAATTCATGCTATTACAAAGATGCCAAAAGGAATTATTAATTATTTGGTGCTTATTACCAAGCTCTGTAGGGTAAAACCACAATGTGTGTGCAAAGCATCTACTGCAAGAGGAGCTCACCTTTGTCTAGAGTCTTCCAGGCACTACAGGGGATATATTGAATGTGATGTTATCTATCCACAATACGTGCAAGAATTTGTTCTGCCCTTGCTCCAAGCCATGCAGTTGCTGTTGAGCTATAAGCCAAACATAATAAGCTCTGGTGGGAGAGAGGCTGAATTATCTTGGGCTGAACGATACAGAAACTCTGCCACACAGCTTTTAAATTGGCACTCACTTGTGTCTCACACCATGGTCAGAACTATCTCATACCTGCCCCAGATCAGCCAGGCAGATTGATCTTGGTACATACATAACTGTTAATAATAATGGTCTGTTTCAGTGCTTTTATTACAACAACGTTATATTTACCCTCCAGGAACTGCTATCAGAATCTTGTCCCCTGTTTATATGTACATGTATAAATACACTGACTGCCAGCAGGTGTGCTGAAGAAAAATAGGAGGGTTAGAAAATGTCTTGCAGATAAGAATTTCTTTTTAAATGTTAATTTTTAAGTCTTCTCCCCCTCTGCCCCCAGTATGTCTGACAGTAAACTTCATCTTAAAACTTTTTTTTTTATTATTATTATCACCATCATAGCTAGAGCACATACAGGCAGAACATCAGTTTAGTGTGACCTTTCTGAAATCATAAGCAATTCTTTCTCTTTGTCATAGCGATAATAGAATGGATCAGATACTTCCTGAAGACATTATAATAGAGTTCAACTGTCTAAGCTGTACACTAATGAAAAATGTAAAATCCATCTCTTCTCTACAGCGGTCTCTAGTAGAACAGAGACGCTGTCTTGCAGAGAGCTTTCCATATGGTACATTGGGAACTCTGATATTTCTTGTACTGTATGGCAGATTTCACCATGGGCGGGACATTTTTTTTCTTTCCATTCTGTATGCCACTTCTATAAAGACATGAATGTATTAACTAATAAGCTTTTATCTACCTCACCCATTCTTTCCTAACTTCCTTTGCAATAGCAAACTACAGTGTGATACATGAGACAGTGGAGGAATGTAATAAATGTGTAATTCCTTTGACTTTTTGTTCTAATCTAATCCTTCAGCAGGTGTAAATCAGTGAAGCTCCACTTACTTTGCTACACTTTTGCAGTCACAACAGTTGAACATCCATTATTTACTGTTTGAGGAAATTATTGGTTTGGTTTTATGTTTATGTGGGGGGGGGAATAAAAAAAAGGAAGAATGTTATGAATTTTAAATGTAATTTTTGGTAGAAAAAAGTAAAGCCTTAGACTGAAATTTCTGTAAACAGAGCTCTTATGTCCATTTCTACAACACAGATAACATTGCTAGTAAAACTGTTTGATTTTCAAGTATTCAAGGCCAGATTGGATGGGGCTTGGAGCAAGCTGGTGTAGCGGAATGTGTCCCTGCCCATGGCCGAGGGTTGGAATGAGATGATCTATAAAATCCTTTCCAACACAAATCATTCTATATGTCTATGATTTTCCTCTATCTCCTTGAACAAAGCAACAAAAACCCCACAGGCAAACAGACGAACAAAAAAACAAATGCAGAGCATGTTCTTTCTCTTTTTTTTTGCTTTTAACAGACATGTCATCAGTGTCGTTTCCTTCTCCTTTTAACCTCTCAGTTTGGTGGTCATCCAGGAAAGGAAGATAGTGAAAGATGATGGAATATACTGTTTTAACTGACAATTTTATTAAGTAAAAATTATCAATCAGCTCTTGCATTTGGATTGAAAATAATACATTTTACATTGTAATCTTTCCAAACAGACAGATTTCAGAAGTTTTCCTTCTGTAATGTGCTCATTATTTTGAATTATCTTTGTGGTTTCAAACAGAGACTCACAAAAAAAATCCCGGTTTTTACAGGACACTATTTTCAGGGCAGTTCTAATTTCTGTGCTTCAAGTTCTCTGGTAAAACTGTCAATAAGATTGCTAATTAAAGTCCATTTTGATGTGGTATTTCTTATCTGTATATTGATGTATTAAGTTTAAAAAAAATGAGAGAGACTCTGTTCCTAGTACACTTGTATATAAGTCTCATTTCTGGAATATTATTTAAGTAATTCTTTTGTACAGCACTTAGAATGTGCTTAATTATGAAAGGTGCAATGTCAGACAGGAATTTTGAGATTGGATTCTCCACCTCTGCCACTACTTTTATATGTTATTTTGGTTGTTTCAACTGCTTCTCTTCTTTTTTATCTCATTTTCAAATTCAGGTAGTGTATCAAAAAGTATCACAACAGCTACAATAATACCTGGCCACTGTGGTTTCCATTTGGATTTTCTCTGTTGCTTCCTCTGAAGGCTCAGCTCTGGTAGGGTAGCATTTCTGTGATTTTGGCCAGATATTATGAGCAAAGAATATGATTGATATCTGGTTACTGACCCTGCATGAGATAAAAGTTATCAATCTGTTACAGTCGTTTCCATGGCTAGTCAGAAAAGTAACCCCTTTTTTTGCAAGTCAAAGAAGCTTAAGTTAGGGTGGCTGAAATATAAGATTTTATTTTGTGAAAAATACTATCATATACATAGTCTTAATTCTATGTGTCAGTGGGTATTTCAAATTTTACACTAAAACCCCGAAAGTCCCTTCAATGGTTTATTAAAACCGTTTCAGTTATGCCAAACATGAGACACATATTCGAAAAAAAACCCTACCAAATCTGGAATAGGAATTTTGGTTACATTTCAACCAAAAATTAATATCATTTGTGATAATGAATGCCATGCTTTGTTATTTCCAGAATAAAAGTGTTCTAAAGGTCAAAATAGTGAATTATGTCAGTGGAGGCATTGGTTCACACTCCAAACCATATGATCCTGATTTCATCTACCCAGTGAACTGCTAGAGAAACTGGACTACTGATGGAATGACGAAAAGTTGATAATTGATACTCTCTTTAATCACACAGAGAAAGTCAATAATTCTCAATCAGCTTGAGTCTTAGAATCATAGAATGATAGAATAAGCAGAGTTAGAAGGGACCCATCAGGACCATCAGACCCAAGTCCTGGTCCTGCGCAGGACACCCCAAGAGTCTGAGTTCAAGAAGTGTTTAGACAATGTTCTTAGGCCTATGGTGTGATTCTTGGGGTATCCTGCATAGAAGCTGCACTTGATGATCATGATGGGTCCCTTCCAACTCAGCATATTCTGTTCTGTTCTATTCTATTCTATTCTATTCTATTCTATTCTATTCTATTCTATTCTATTCTATTCTATTCTATATCCCACCATGTGCCTGAGAGCACTTTCCAAACACTTCTTGAATTCTATTGGGCTTGGTGCTGTGACCACTGCCTGTGACACTGTGACACTCCCCTGTTCCAGTGCCCAACCATCCTCTGGGGGAAGAATCTTTTCCTGAAATCCAAGCTAATCCTCTCCTGACTCAGCTCCATCCTATTTCCTTATGTCCTGTCACTGGTCATCACAGAGAAGAGATCAGTGTCTGCCTCTGCACTTTTCCTCATGTTGAAGACCCCAATGAGTTCTCCCCTCCAGTCTTCTCTTCTTCTTCGGGCTGAACAGACCAAGTGACTTCATCCACTCCACACAAGTCTTCCCTTCCAGGCCCTTCCAAATCCTTGTAGCCCTCCTTTGGATGCTCTTTAATGACTTAATATCTTTTTTATATGGTGGCATCCAAAACTGCCCCCTGCACTCGAGGTGAGGCCGCCCCAGGTCAGACCACAGCAGGACAATCCCTTGCCTTGCCTGGCTGGTGATGCTGTGCCCGATGTCCCCCAGGACACTTTTGGCCCTCCTGGCTGCTGGGGCGCAGCTGACTCATGCTTGACCGGGACCCCCAGGTACCTTTTCAGAGCTCTGCTCTCCAGTCCCTTGTTCCTCAGTCTATGCACACAACCAGGGTTGCACCATCCTAGGTGCAGAATCCCTCGCATATTTTAAATTTCATGTGGCTGTTGTTTCCCCAACTGTTGAGGTTCCTCTGCAGGGCCTTTCTGCCCTCAATAGAGTTGACAGCTCCTCCCAGTTTAGTGTCATTGGCAAATTTAATTTCCTTCAGGTTCTGCCTCCAAGGTCTTAATAAAGATGCTGAAGAGAACTGGGCTGTGGACAGAGCACTGAGGAACCCCACTAGGTCACCAGTCTGATATCACCCCATTCACTACAACTCTGTGCCTGACCCATGAGCCAGTGGCTCACCCATCATGTGTAACATGATTATCTGGCTGTGTGCTGCACTTTTTGTCCAGGATCCTGTGACAGTATCAAAAGCTTTACTTTTTATCAAATATCCTGAAATCCAAAAAGATTACATGTACTGGCTTTCCTAGATCAACTGGGTGGGTTACCCTGTCGTAGAAAGAAATCAGATCTGATGAGCTGGACTTTCCCCTCATGAAGATGTGCTGGCTGTGCTTGATGCCTGCGTGATCCCCCAGGTGTTTTTCAATACCTCTCAGAGTCAGATAGGACAACCAAAATCATGTGTGTGAAGGAAACATGAGAAGGATTCAATTCAACTAGAGTTTGAAATAGAGCACGAAGAAGGTCAGTTTGTGTCCTTGTTGCCTAAATATGCATCATGAAGATGTTTACTTGTTTGACACACACACAATCCCACACACACATGCCCAAGTTTTAGTGAAAAAAACAACAGACAAAATCACCATCAACACTAAAATTCTTACTCAGGTCTCTTTGCTTGATTTGCAAAAAAATTTGACGCTGTATATTTTCTGCAGTGCTGCTGCTTCAGGAAAGGAAAGAATGTCTGAATGCCCTTATTTGCACCTGAAAAACACTGCAGAAATGGAGCATGAGAAGAAAATAAAGAATTAATTGTCTCCAGACAAAGGCAAGAGAGCATTTTCGTACTAGGAAACTTTCCAAATATTAGTTTTAAATTTTTTTTTTTTTTGTTACTCCTAAGTTGTAGCAAATTCTGAGAGTAATTAAAAAGCACATCCTTTCCAGTCCAAGAAACTATTTTTGATACTATTTCCTCTTTGTATATAGTCTCTTCAGATAACGGTCTGATTTATAGTACCACTGATGATAGGGTTTGAGGGATCATTACAGGGCATCAAGTCTTCCCCTCTCCACTAAAATGGGGTCAACAACTGTTGATCCTGACAGATATCTGTTTAGCTTTGCACTTACTGACTTGCATGGACCTTCTTAGAAAATCTGAGTAAAATCCATCACAGTGCAATACATTTCTTGCGCCAAAAAGGAAAGCAAACCTTTGCACTGACCTTTTCCTTACATATCTAAAGTATGTCTTCTCATTTTCTTGCTATAATAAACAATAGTAAATGTTAATTTTTTTTCCTTAATTCATTTTTCTAGCCATCTGACAGGTCACCTCCTCTGGGAGCTGATATATTTCTTCAAATTTGAGACCTCAACCTAGTTGAAGTACTTTAATTGAAAAACCACTAATAGCAAGAAAAACAGAAAGATTATCTGTGCATCTTGCGTGTGTTAGTTTTGCATATACATGCCAATATTCTGGTGAGGCTTTTTTTCTCATTTTTTATCTAAATCTGGAACTGTTGAGTCATGTTAGGAATGTGACTCACAAAAAGGCATCAAATCTATTTTAATCAGAAATTTTACCTGATCACTGGTTCCTCAACTCGTATTTGTGCAGTTAGTTATATTTAAATGCATATGTCCTTTTTAAACTGCATCATATTTTTCCAGACCATTTATCCAATTTGTCAAGATCATTTTACATTCTAATCCTGTACTGTAAAGTGCTTGTAGATCCTCTGCGTATTTAATAACCATAATCTCTCTTCCATTATTCAACTCTTTAATATTTCTTAAAGGACCAAGTACTGAAATTACTCTAAAGTACAACTCAAAACTACAATATCTCCAGAACACTCATGTATTTAAAAAAAAAAAAAAAAAAAGTAGAACAACAACTTTGCATTAACCCTAAGGCAGTTTAGAGAAATATTACAAATTAATCCAACCACAAAAACTGCTCTTTGTCTAAAACAAACAAAGAAGTTTGATTACTAAAATTAACTACAGATGCAATTATTATATATGCTGAAGAAAAAATGTTTAAATTTGAAGAATTTGGGTGGCTGAATAATAGCAGTTTGTATTTTTGCACTGTGGTAAAATCATGTGATGGTTTATTAATACTGTGGCGAGGAATAACAGGCATTGGGCCAACACGCTCCAAGAGACATTCAAAAAGCATGGAACTGGTTCCTTTTTTTGCCTTTTTCCTATTCTTAAAGTTATAATCTTCATTTTGAATCTAATAAGGGACAAAATAAAATTTCAGAAATGCAGCTAACAAGAAAGACTATCATATACGCATATAAATATAGTGCAATTCTTCCACTTTTAGTAAATTCTTTTTGTGTACCTGCAGTAATGACCTTCAGTTGTCTTTACAGCTCAGATACCTTTCAGCCGGCTTTAGATATTGAGCAGCTAACTAACCCTAACCCTACAGTAGTTCTGGCACTGGTGCTCTTAAGTTGATATTCCTTTAACCTTGAAACTATCTCAGTGTATTTTTAACGACAGGAAAAATTCAAAGTGCACAAGGCTATATTAATATTATTTATTTCTTCAGAGTTTTTTTTCTGCAGTTGGTAGCTTTTTTCCCCTTAGAATATAGAAAAAGAAAAGTGTAGCAAGCAATCTTTCACACTTAAAAAAATATAAATAAACCAATCTGTACTTCTTTGTGCAGGAAAGAAAAATATGTCCATCCGCTGTGTGAAATTCTCTTGCCTCTAGAATAGGATTTTCCTTGGCTTTTTGAGAATAATTTTTATTTCATAGGTAAAATCCCACGTTGGTTTTTTTTTCCTCTGTTGGATGAAAATGTTATTTTAAAAAAGTTATTAAAAAAAATAATAGGTTAGGAATTTTTAGAGTAGAGATGGGAAAAAATCTGAAAATATAAACTACTGCAACAGGACAATTGTTGTACCTGTTTTAATTTCCAGATTGTAAGCATTAGGAAAAATAAAATATACGGTATTAACAATTGTTGAAGGTGAGCCAGGTAGAAAGCAGCTTGACAGCAAAACATGCAGGTTCCTGATGGGAAACAAGTTGAGCAGAGGTCAGCAATTCTCCTTGCAGCAAAGGGGTCAGACCCATCCTGAGTTGCATGAGCAAAAACACAGCCAGCATCTCCTGGGAAATGGTTTTTCCCTTCTATTTGACCCACCTGAGACTCCGTCAAGTGATTTACTATGTCCAGATTTGTGAACTCCAGATGAGAAAGTTGTGGAGAGCCTTGAGCAAGTCCAGGGAGACCCCCAGGGCGGGCAGGAGGCTGGAGCACACCATGGACAACACGAGGATGACAGCACCTGGTTTATTCAGTGTTCAGTAGAGAATAGCTCTGGGCACACCTAGCAGGAGGGAAAGACAAAAATCAGAACAAGCCTGTTCTAGAAGGTGCACAACACAAGGGAAAAACCCAACGTGTCACGACACAGGAAGTTCCAATTAGACACGAGTGTGGGGTTTTTAATGTTTTCTTCTCCCTCACCTGAACATGGTCAAAGGCTGGATCAGGAGGGCTCAGAGAAGGGGTAAGAACTACGTCCTTGAGAGACATCCAGGAATCAGCTGGACCATGCCTGAAAAATCTGCTCTGACTGGCTCAGATTTGAGCAGGATTTTTTACTACAGGATGTCCCTACAAAAGTACTTGATTCAGTAGTTTTATACTTTTATACATTCTTGTAAGTTTGAATATATTGCAAGAGAGAAAAATCAACAGAAAGCTGGGAGAGCCTACACAGTCCTAAGAAATGTGAAAGAGAGGGCAAAATTGTTTTACAGACATGATCAGTGCTGGAAAAATTGCTGAAAGCACTGCCATGGTAGTAGAAAGTGGTTTCTATGAGTGGAAAATAAAGCTTTCATTCATTAATTTTTTTGAGAAGATATTGCTCGTCTGGAACAATGTCTGATAGTTTCTGGGCTACCAGCTAACTGCAGTGGATGAGTAAGAAAATTCCTATATACCAAATACTAATACTCTGTATGAAGGAAAAATAATTTCCTCCTCTATCCTCCTTTCTTTTTTACTGTGATGATGCCAGGGCAATACCACTGCAGTATCTTATTCCTAGGAAAAAAATGTTCCTCATGAGCTGGGGCTCCCACGAGCATTTTTTCACCTTTAGTCTACCTATGGTACAAATAAGAATTAAGTCTCTAACTTACTTCCTATTTATGTTAGAAAAACTAAAAAAAAACGACCTTGGAATTCCAGAATCAATAAATGTTACTCACATGTTACACAAAGTGGTCCTAAGTCCTGCAAACTGTAATGATCAATATTTAGGCACCATGCAAAGAGACTCCTTTGGACTTGGCCTGAGGCACTTCAGCAAATGGTATCCAATTCCCTGGCACATTTTATACTAGGATCTCACCTATAAACAGTTTACAAAGAACTAAAACATGATTGCCAGAAGCTACAGATGTAAGAAATCTTGTTATGGATGGCTGGAGGGACATGAGTGAAATGTGTTATAGATTGTTATGAGCCAACTCTTGACCTTTTAGCCTCCAAAACCTACTCTAACCATTTATCAAAACCTCTATTAATCATTTATTAACCATTTAGAAGCTATAAAAGAAACCATAATACAAAGTGTGGCTTCCGTGTTTCTACATCTTCTGCCAGGGGGGATATAGTGGCAACAAAAAAGACAGATTGAATATGACAAGGATTCCTGTTTCCTGAATAATAAATACAGGTTCTAAGCCGTTAGCTGGGATTCCGGAGGAAAAAAAAAAAAAAAATCTTTTGCTGCTCTTTAGTCAGAAGTCCATTCTCTCCTCAATTGTAATTTGGAAATGTATGTGGGACAGCTTTCTATCTGAGAAGAGGGGAAACAAAATGATGTTACATTAAAATTAAAATGAGAATAAAATCTTGCAGTTCTCATGTGTGCTTCTCAAAGAACAGGACTTCTGCTGTGATTTCTGTATCCAACCAGAATGTGAAGCCACGACAGAAGTAATATGCTGTGGTTTTGCTCTTATTTTTGTGTCTGTAGCAAGGATGCCCAGTACCAGCAGCCTGAGGAGCGTTGTCACAGGCAGGTGACACTCTGGTGTAGCTGAGAGTGATCAGATGGGATCTCACTGAGGTGAAACTCCAAGTAAAGTGCATTCTGTGTTCTCACAATCTGTGAATATATCCTAAATGTCAATGTATTTAAGCTGGGAACATTCCTGCCAGGTGAGGGAATGCTCCCATCCCTGTATTTCAGATTTAGAAGCTGATATTAAAAATAACAAGAAGAATCAAAGCCACATGCCATACAGCTGTGACAGAAAAATGTAACAACTATGAAACCTAGCAGTTTCTATCAGTGTCATACTGTCAGTGAGTAGGGCTGACAATGTCAGGAATCTTAGATGAATGTGCACATATTTGCTTAACTAGATATGGTTAAGTCTAATTCTGCATCATTTATCTTTCCTTTGAACTTAGACACAAGTAATGAACATAAGGAGTCTGATATAACAGTTTTACCAGGCTCAAGGTTAGCCATCAGACCATCCTTCCTTCTCATATGTGGGAGCAGTGAGAAAATTTTGCTATTAAACCATTATCAGGATATTTGTGTCTCTTGGGAGTCTCTCTCAGTTACACCGGCTTGCATGTGGAGTAGACCTTCTCCAGACACGTGAAATTATTGCCATTGTGAGTTTTTGACTAAGGTTATAGTGCAGGACATTGTAGGGAAAAAAATAAAGATTAAAAAAAAATACTCTAATCAAGTTTAAACACCATGATAAGAGGATGCCATAAATGTCACAAATGTGTTCTGATTTTTTTTGTGTGGAATAATATTTTAGATTAAAGACACTATTTTTTAAGGTCTAAAGACCCAGCATACAATAAAAATATGATAAATAAAAATGGAAGATAAGACAAGATACTAGTGAAAAAAATCTCACGCTATAGCTCAATATTTGTAACAGTTCAACTCCATTTGACTTGAGCTCACTCCAGACTCTGCATTTCCTTGTGCTGGTCATTTGAGACCTGTTGCTTTTCCTAATGATCTCAGGGGTTATAATAATGTCCTTAGGAGTTACTTCTTATCATAAGAGATCCAAAAATTGATCACTGTCCATTGGAAATACATATTAAAAGTTCAATATTTTAAACCACTTCCAAGGATCTGTTGGAGTCTTCCAACAGAAAAAAATAAAGACTAAATAATTTCTTCTGCTTTGCAATTATAGTGAACTAACTTCAAATGTATGCAATTGTTGTGTCTCTGCTGAAAGGTTATAACTTTTAAATAATATTTTATTTCATGATTTCTAACATTTTGTCAGACGCACAGACTTTTATTTCTCCTACTTCCATCTCTAATAGGTGTAATATGAGGTACGTAAGAAGTAGCTAGTGAAAATAAACCTTTTTTTCCAGACAACTCTTGGATATGAAAAGACAGAAAAAATATGATGAAATTAGGATTCAAAATAGAACAACCATTAAACAGAGTTGGGAACAAAATCCAGATCCTCCAGCCCCCCAAACAATATCATACCAACAGGATGGTATTTCGTACAGAAAATTTTTGTTCAAGTTTTTCCTCTGAAGAAAGTAATTTCTGAGACCAAAGTTGTGAAGTGAAAGGATGAGAGAAGCAAAAAAATCATAAATGTAATCTTAACTTAAAGTTAACACCATGCCTTTTTTATCTTTCCTGTAAAAACTTTTAAGACTTCATGATATTTTATCTAAAATATAATATCTGAAACCTTGATGGCCCTGAAATGGATAGAAATAATCCTTATTATGTCAAAATTAAAATATGGTAATTAAAAAAAAAAAAATAAACCCAACTAAACCTGAATTTAGCATCTGCTAAAATTTGTTATTTTCAACTGTACATGTATTAGAGCACTTCCAATGTTGGAAGTTGTCAATGTATATATCCCTGTTAGAAAGGATAAAGATCTATCTTAAACTGACACTTCTTTGAAGGTGGCTGGAGCAACACTTCTAAATTTGAAATCCAGAAAATCTCTTCATGACTCTATGAGCTGAACACATGAGTATTTTCAATTTCAAATTTAGCCACTCCTTCCCCTACGTGTGTTTGTGAGACTGGAAGGTTCTTTCTGGACCATTAAAATCAAGCTGTCTCCTCCTGTAGGCAACCATGGTGCATAATCTCATTTATAAATTTATCAAGCTCCATTTTTAAACTAGTTATGCTGTTTGATCTCTCTACTCCCATTGAAGGACTGTTCCAGAACTCTGCTCCTCTGATGGTAAAAAGCTCTTTCTAATTTCAAGGCTAAATTTATTCATGAGCTGTTTATACCCACTTGTTCTTGTGCCAGTATTGGCCTTTAGCTTAAAAGGCTCTTCTCTCTCCCTGATGTATATTGAACTGTTAAAATATCTGTTAAGCTGGAAATATATTAGACACTGGGTGAAAATCCACCCCTTCAAAGATTAATAAACGTCAAAGACAATGGAATGGCAATTCATAGTTGTATCTTTAGCCTA
The DNA here is from genome assembly GCA_013399195.1 of Dicrurus megarhynchus. Classification (NCBI taxonomy): domain Eukaryota; kingdom Metazoa; phylum Chordata; class Aves; order Passeriformes; family Dicruridae; genus Dicrurus; species Dicrurus megarhynchus. The sequence continues at coordinate 35,729 of VXAD01006011.1, forward strand.
TAAGCTCTTTTACTGTAGGGACCAATGAAGCTTGTTTATTTTTATCCTTTTCCTCTGGTCCAAAGCAATGCACTGTATAGTGCTGTGTCCTTGTAGAATCATATTAATAATAAATACCATTGGTATGCCAGTTTTTGTCATGAGAATCAGGAGATCCTGCTGGTAATTCCTTTCTTTAGCCCTATGAATCCAGATTTAAAATTTTGATCTTACAGTTGTACTTTAATAACAACATAATCATGCATGCTTCCCTGATGTGCAGATACCTATTGTCTTCAGTGGGAATTGGCTCAGGACCTTGTTCAGTTTTAATCAGCATGATTTTCTTCTCCACACAGACTTTTGGAACTAAAACTCATTAACTGATATCGGGAATAAGTTCTCTTTTTCCTTCTCCTTTTTTTTTTTTTTCTTTTCCTTCTTCTTCCTTTTCTTTTTTTTTTTTTTTTCTTAATAGGAGCTATTGCATTGTGTTTCCTTAATTGCACCATGTCATGTCACATTGCAGTGTAAAATGACATGTTGTAACACTTTGTGACATGTGATAACTATGATGAATTACATTCAGAACAAAAACCTGCTTTGAGAGGATATATCTGATCAGGGAGAGGGCAGGTATTTCAAGCACTCCATGGATATTTTGGATTAACGGATAATTCCCCATCACATATCACAAATGTTTAATAATAAGATTATGAACATGCTGGCAGAGGATTTTTCCTGACTTTTATCCTAACATATAAATTTTTTATTTACTGTAGCAAATTAATAGCTTCTATGCCTTACAGTGTTTTTTATATATATATATATAAATACATATATATATATGTAAAGCTAACTACTTTCAAAGAGATAAGCTTCCAATTCAATTTCTTGGAATAATCATATTAAGAGATGAAATTAATGTCAAAGAGAGAGGTGTTCACCCTAGCAGGAATGTTCCCTTCAACAAAAAAAATATTAGCATGATCCTACTAATACATCAATCAAAAATAACTTAGTGCAGACAAACAATTAAGAAACCAAATCATCACTGGTAATTTTATCAGATGTCATAGAAAGTTAAGCATGAATTCTCTTCAACAGTAGTTTTAAACTAAAAAAAAAGGTATCGGAAAAGTGTCTAGAAAGTGACATTTTTAGAATCTCACAGTGACTTTCAGATCAAGTGTGCCTGATTCATATCAAAACACAATTTTTATTTTTTTTTCCCTTGACTGCCAGTAGTACAGCTGCAAGTTGGGATATGAAAATCAAGCCATGTTCTTCTGTCATTGAGCCATTGCCAGCAAAGAGGATCTTGCAAACCAAACTTAGCTGCTGACAATTTTGTTGATGATGCATGAGACAAAGAAGAATCCAGCATTCCTGTCCAGGCTGGTATTGATTCTGCAATGGGAATTTTATTAAAATGGCTTTTGTTTCTTTTTCTTTTCTTCTCTCTTCTTTTTTTTTTTTTTTTTTCCCCCTTCCCCTTTCTTCTTTTTATTTTCCCATCTTTTTTGGTTGTTTTTTTGGTTTTTAGTTTGAGTTTGTTTCTTTTTCACTTTGCTATTTTTTTTTTCACAAGATGACAGCTACAACTGGAAAATCAACAGAGAGCAGTGAGAGAATAAGTAGCTAAGTTTCCTGTACTCTTTTCTGTAGTTTCAGAGGTATTTCTATTTCTTTTCTGAAAAATCATTAAAGTGCTGATTGTATTACTTTGTTTTGTTTATTGAACTTTTTATGGTTTAAGGGTAAACTGTTTTAATATCTCTCTTGATGTCATGAAATCTGGCCTACATTCAAAACAAAATAAGGCTGGCAGCACCCTCCATTTAAACCTCTTAAAAAGTGTTCAAAAATGTCCTTGTACAAACAAGAAAAACCAAAATGTGCAGTTGAAAGATAAAACTGAATGCAAAATAAATGACTATGAGAAAATTATTCTCTTGTTACTTTGAAGGAAGCTCAGATGTCCTGTGTTTATGTCTGAGACCCATTTTCTTGTTAAAAGCATCACAGACCATCAAGGAGAACGTGAGTCTAAACATGTTCTTCTCAGATCCTTCTCCTTCCTGGAATCCTACCAGACTTTGTATCTGTATAAAACCCATATGCTTTGTCAGGCTGAAACTTGCTGTGTCTCTGATGAAACATTTCAATGCTCTGACACTTGGTATTTCAGAGGCAGGATTGCACCCCTAGAATTTAGATCAGCTGCCTCTCAGAAGAGTCTTTTGGTTTGGGTTGTTTTGTGTGTGGTTTTTTTTTTTTTTTTCCTGGCATGTTGATAAGTCAAAATGATTACTCCATTTTTGACTACTTTCCCATTTACCTCACATGAATTACAACGCCTCCAACTTGTAGGAAGAAATGAAATATTAGAGAAGTTATTGAAAGATGTGCTCAGTTCTCTGTAAAAGCATAGGCAGAAATAACAAGAAACTAAGTATCAGGTTTGTTAACAGTTGTGGTGGCAACAACTAGGTGGCAATTAGAGGCAAGCTGATGTCACAGAAACCAAATTGTACTCACACTCTAGCCAAAGAAGCAGCAGGAAAACCATGGTTTTTTTCCACTGTTCCTTGCATTTTATTGTACAGATCAAGTATCTGCTTGGCTTAAGACATGAGATGACCTTAAACATTAAAATCTTGAATGTGTTCCTCGGTAAAGAACCACCCATAGGCATGAATGAGCAATCTGGTGTAGTGGAAGGTGTCCCTGCCCGTGACAGGATCTCGGAACTTGATTGTCTTTAAGGTCCCTTCCAACCCAAACCATTCTGTGATTCTATTATTCTATGTTAAAATAATGAAGTCATCCTCCCGCTCATGGCAAAGTCACCTCTAATCAAGCCATTCCTTGCAGCGCTCTTAACTACTCCTAAAATACTCTTAGAGACCTCTAGGGATGGACACCTAACCACCTAACACCTTATCCCCTTGATCTTGTCTATCTCACAGGAGCTGGGTTCTTTTACCTAAAAATAAAACAAAACAAACCCCAAAACAAAACAAAAAAACAAAAAACCAAACCAAACAAAAAAACCCCAAAAAACCAAAAAAACCCCCAGAAACCCCAAACAAACAAAAAAACCCAAACAACAACAACAACAAAAAAACCAAAAAACCCTCCCAAAAAACCCCAAAAAAAAACCCACACCAAAACCCACTAAACCAAACACAACACAAACTTTTAGAAAGGTGCCTTGCTAATTTTGCAGAACTAATTTAGAATGGACTCTAACCATTTCTGAAAGATAATAAATTACACATTCTCAAGGCAGATGTACAAGAAAGGCTGCTGGACATGCCGCTCCTTTTCCACATGGGGAATTATTATAACAGAGCGCCAGCTCTGATTAACTAGAGGGGAAGATGAAAGACAGTGAGGATAATATAATCGTATTTGCTGAACAGTGGACCCGAATGTGCTTAAGGTCAAGCATTGCTAATATGCAGTCCCTTAATAGGAAAAACTCACAACATTTTTGGATGGAGTAACATTGTCATTATACCAGTTGTGAAGAAGAATATAATGGAATAAGGGTGGTTGGATAAATTAAGGTTATGCAAAACCACTGCTGTAAAATTAGAGGAGAGAGAGAGACTAGGGAAGGAGGGAGGAAAAGAGCAGGGAGAACAGTTAGGCCAAAATCATGAAACACAACTGCAGTTCCTGGATGCTATTGACAGCCTCTGGGAATTATCTGTTTTCCAGCTGAATTCAGTAAAGCTGTATTAAGTGGAGGAGAGATTAGCTGGAGAAGCAAAGCTGATTTGCTTTTGTAATCTGAGGATCTGTGAATCCCAGCTTTTCCTACACCCCATGAGTATGTTAAACCTGTACTTGAAAGGATGTGGTCTGCTGAGTCATGCCACAGCCAAAAAATCTAAGTCTTTCCTTCCAACAGGGAAAGTCAGCAATGAAAGGGGAAACAGAACTCATGCAGAGGTTTCATGAGGCCCATACAGACATACCATGCCAGACACGAGAGGGGTTGTTGAAGTATCCTGGGGAGTTGTGCAGCTTTGGGCAGAGCAAGTGGGGAAAACTTGTTTTCAAAACTTACATAGAAGTGCCAGATTTTCCAAGCACAAAGAAGGTTTTGTATCCCATCCTCCCCTACACATACCCTGTTCCCTCAAAGTTCTTTGCTATCCAAAAAGGCAGAGAATAAGTCTGTGTGCTGTGGGAGTATTGGGTCATTGCTCAAGGAGGGAAGAATTAAGGTCGGATTGACGTGTACCTTAACGCTTCATTACTTGGTTTTCAGAAGATTAATTTTAGGCACTCTGTCCATTCTGGAAGGCCATTAGGTACTACTGGGCCACCTTAGCTCTGTAATAATGAAGTCTGGGTCACTTCCTTTATTTTTTTTCATCCAGAAACAGAATAAAAGTTGTGACTTCTCTGGTGTCCCCTTGGATTTCAATGATGTAATGGGGGTCAGAATACGATCCCCTACAAAGAATAGGTGACAACACATCACCATAGAATACTCACAGATTTAATTGAATCAGGATTTAATTCAATGAGCCTTATCCTGTGAGCTGTTAATTGCTGATGCCTGGTGAAGTACCTTTAAAGATATAAGTATGTTTTCTGTTGTCCTTAAAGGGAGTTGTTGAATGGATCCAGTTTTTAACATTTTCACCTGCTGTATGTATTATAAAAGACTACTGGGAATCAAATTCTTTCTCAGCAGGATTTACAGCCTTAAGACACATTCACAACATTCCTCATATCCACAGATTTACTTATAGTTGAACAAGCAGGGCTGAAGATTTCATAGGAATTCAAAACATGCAACACATTCCCACAGTAGTTCTACCATTACAGGCACAAATTAGTTACCTCTCTAGAGGAAAATGTCCCACATCAGTTTCTTCAATAGCACAAGTAGAAGGAATATGTACAATTCACATTGAACACAACTGTCTACTTCACATCCCCAAATATTTTTGAAAAGTGTATATTTATCAATATACAACTACATTAAAGTGTCAGAAGAAATTAAAATATCTGGAAGATGAGACATGGCAAAAATTAAAAAAAAAATTCCTCTAAAAGCAGAGAGAAAATGACCATTATAAAGTATAAAATGGTTGTGTTGGTATGTGGAATCTACCAATGATCTTGTACACTTTGAAGGTTGAGGGTTTTTTGTGTTTTGAGGGATTTTTTGAACAAATCTCTTCACGTTAAAGAAAATGCACAGCTGCACCTTTAACGTTTTATAATTATAAGACAGACAGAAAGTGTTGGAACAGGGAAGTGTGTGTGAATGGGGGTTAGCATGCTGAGACATTGTATTTCAGCTGTGAAAATCAATACTTGCTCCAGAGATAGGGCACTTGATCAGAAAGGATATTGCATGATAAAAAAGAGCAGATATGAAATACCATTCCTGTGAAGTTCATTTCTTGCTCTTATTACATCAGTTCAGCAGAAAACATGGTGTGCATGAAACTATGGCAGTGCCAGCAATTTGTTATTGCTCTTCCAAGATTTTTAGAAGATTTGGATGAGATTTCAGCAGAATTGTGCTTTGTGCTCCTACTTTACCAATAATTAAAATCTTGGAAATCTAGATGATGCATTTGGGAAGGGTTCCTTATGTACCAAGACCTTTTTCTCTTCTTCCCATTTAACACAGCTGTAGTCTGTCATGATTCTGCCCAGAAAACTAGACCAGTATTTCATCAAAGAAGAAGAAATTTTCAGCATTTTTTCTTAAATTTCTGCTTTTGAGAAGACATTATATTGGGTTTTGTAGGAGAAAAAAAAAAGGAAAGAGAAGGAGGTGTGGAGGATAAAATTGACCCTGGGAATACATTAGATTTTGAGACTGTTCTGTTTTCACACTGGTAATTGCAAATGGGTGTGTCCCCTTTATGTTTCTCACGTTCTTGTTTCTGGCCAGCAATTTTATCCTGAGTGTGACAAAATTTCACAAAATCACCATTAGATAGACAGATAGATAAATATAGATATAAAAAAGCTGATTTTAGGTGGTTTCTAGACAAAGAAGATGCTTGTTGTGGAAAAAGGAGGACCTGTTCTCACAGGAACAGAAAAGGAAATACATTTATACCAACATAAAGCATTTCATCCCCAGGGTTTCATCTTCTTCGATTGCTGCAAGGACCAGTTTTGTGAGCAGGGCTGTGTCTGAACTTGGCCTGTCAAACACTGTGGAACTTAGGAAGACTTTGTCTCTAGCTGTGTAAATTCATTAAAATCATTTCACATTTCTATTAGGATTTTTTATATTTTCATGTTGATAAAAAAGTTTCCAATATATATGGAGTAACTTGAATTCTATTAAGAAAGTAGCTCTGTGTGTATCAAGTTCTGTTTTTTATTAGTTGTCTCTAAAAAAGTGTAGTAGTAGCCAAGCTTAATTTCATTTTGATGTTTGTGAACAAAAAGTATACTTGAAGTATTACATAAGTAACAGAGAAACTTTGGGCAAGGTTGTATTTGGGTTAAGCAGTTTTATTTGGGGGGGTAGGAAGTTTACTGGTTTTTACCATTTTGTGTAGAAATATGAATTTAAACTGGAGCTCTTAAATAAACATAAATTAAGATAAACTAAGAGCAGTGAGACATTGCAGTTGGTGCCCAGAGAATCTGTGGATGCCCCATCCCTGGAACATCCCAAGGCCAGGTTGGATGGAGCTCTGAGGAACCTGGTCTAGTGGAAGGTGTCCCTTTAGAAAGGAGAGGTTGGAACTGGATGATTTTTTATGTCCTTTCCAATTTTTCATAAGATTCTATGAAAATTTGGTAAAGATTCAATATATTCAGGGCCCTGCACATCAACCCACAGACACCCACACCACAATTTCACTGTACCACATTGTCCTTTCCTAAGCAGGAATTAGTCACTCTCAACTTCATCACAGGAGTGGGGCAAACCTGGTAGTGGTCAAAACCACCTGTCCCAGTTTTTAACTTTCTAACTGTGCCTGATCTGGGGTATTTTCCTTGCATAGTCTTTGACCAGCGAAGTTCAGATAGAGCCCTTCTCACAAAAATGATCCTTGCAGCAGCGTAAGAGGTGAAACTCCAGGGGCGAAATGCTTTATACTGTTAAAAGTGCATTTCCCTTCTTTTCCTGCTTTGTCAGTAAAACAGCATCTCTGACTCTCCTTCCCTGACAGAGCTGTGCTGGCAGAAGCCTGTGTCATCGGCAGTTTTCAAATTGCAGCTGGTTGCTAGCCCACTCCTGCAGTAGAGGTGTGACACTGACACTTTCATGCAGCTCACAGCAAAAGATATATTTAACTTTGAATAATATCCCAGAGAGAAGGTGGAAAAGACAAGTGAAACGGCCTGTTCTGGCAATCATTCCAAAGCTGGTGTTAATGTCTTTGGATTGCAAAGTGGAGAAAAATAAATAGCTGAAGTGCTTTACCGATTAATGCAAAGCAAATAACTCTCAACAGCCAGGGTCAATGACTGTCACTGTTGCAGCTGTGATCATCATGCAAACTGTCCTCACTTCATTCGTGTAATGTCCTACACCTGCACACTGGCTGTAAAGAGTCCCCAAAGTGCCTGCTGAGTCACAACAAATGGCCCTGGAATGGGAGGAGACGTATCAGTTTAACTGCCCAGATAGCAATGCTTGTTGGGGCACATTTGGTTGTCATCCAGAGGGCACTGACAAAAGTTTTCCGCCACCAATGCCATCCTTACAGCTTCTCCCTTCTCACCCATCAGGTCTCTCTAAGAGGGAAAATAAGTGGCTGACTGAATTAAACCTAACAAATGTGACAGTTGCCTTTTTATTTATTTTTTTTTTAATGCTTGTCAATAACAATATACTATTCATGTTTCTGTTTGAACATAATCCTAGAGATTAGCAATTAGGAGGAAATAATAGGGCCTGATCTTATGTGATATGGAAAGCATTATTGTTCCTGCTATATACATGGAGAGAAAATTGGAAGGGGTTCAGAAAAAGGACTAAAAGGATAAGTCATGCCTTCTAAACATGGCTCATAGGCAGCTCTGACTACCTATCTTATTAAAGAGAAGGCTAAGATGTGATTTGATTGTAGTTGATACATGTGTAAAATTTCTCACAGAGACTTTTGTTAGCTAGAAATCGTTGCATAAAAGCTTCAGGGTCTGGAAGACCTTCCTGGTGTAAAGCACATTTGTAACAGCAAAGCTAAAATAACTTTGAGTCATGATGGACTCACAATTACCTAATGTCATTTCATCCAGATTTCATTTCCCCCCACCCTATGAAGGTCATGCTATAATTCATCCACGAGATAAGTATTTGCTGTACAAGATAATGAGTGAAATTCATTGGTTAAACTACATCATGGTAATACTGTTTTCTGTTCTTATAAATCTATCCACATCTCAGAAATGAGTTTTGCTTCCCTTTTTGTTTCTCCACCATTGATGCAGTGGTTCCTAAGATCTTCCTTCAGAATATACTGAAGTTTAAGAGTTTTAAAATCCTAACTTTCATAGCAGCCACCTTAAAAATTTTACACAAGTGCCTGGTCACAGGTAGGAGAGAACTGGGGAGTGTTCTGTCACCTCCAGCCATAGTTAAGACTTCTAACAGCAATTTTCTGAAGTGAAAAGTTCTGCAGTATTTTCTGCTGTAAAGTCTAATATGATTTTTAGATGATAAACAATTTAAAATGCTTGTGAAATGAAGATAAAACAGAGATAAACCTGAGCTTACTGCCATTTAATTTTGGAGGTATCTGCCACCCATCTGTGTGCTACAAGACACAATATAGCGGGAAAAAAGCTTTTTTTTTGCTTAAGCTGCAACATCTTTTGCTTTTATTGGGAATTGGAAGTTCCTGGTTCAGACGTCAGTGTCTTGACCAAGATAGCATCTATCACATTTAGATACAGAGGCTTAATTCAGTGCATGGTCAGTCAACCATGAAGTTCATATTTGGTTCTGGATATTAAGTTCCCAGGCATGCAAGGAGGCTTGTGTCTGTGGAGTTGCTCTGGGCCCATGTCTAGTGCAATGTGAAAGAGACTAAAGCACATCGGTGCCTCTCAGGAGCCTTCAATCTGTAAGCCTGGCTCTTACTATACACAGTTGAGTTTGGTGCCACATGCCAAAGAGGGCATAAACACCAAATGGGAATGACAGCAAGATATGTGGCTAGCACTCAAATACTGTGAATTTTCACAGCAAACCAACATCACGTTATTTAGCACAGGTTTTCTGTAATTGTGATACAGTGAGAAAAATCACAGTGTTCAATGGCCCTTAAACTCTCCTTTCCATCTCTGTGATGGGGTCATATTGTTGTTGATATGTAGGGTGCATGGGGCCGTGGTATAAAACATGCAGAAATAACGGATGGCTCAGGATCTGTTAGGGAACCTTTTTGTTTCCAGTGCTGTTACTGCTTCAGTTGTTTGCCTGTGCCTTTGCTGCAGTATTTACAGAAAGGAGCACAGTTCCTTTTCCACTCCTGCTGTGTTACCACCAACCATCAACTTCCTCTGACATCTCTGAAACATGGGGGTGTGCCTGCTCCATTCAGCACTGCAGGATGTTGCAATGCACTGGGGCATTTTCATGCCAGTCATAAGACTGGTTACCTAGGCAAATCACTAAGCTTCTATGAAAAGTCTGAGAAATTTTGCATTAACTTCAGTTATGTTCAAAGAGATGAGAATAAGATTGATAGATGCTCACTGGGAAAAGAAAAATACCCAAAGTTTTCTACTAAGCAATTTGCAGAAATCATGGGGAAAAAAGGAGTGGTTAAGAATGTGGAAATTTAGGTCAAAGAGAGCTATGAAAATGGAAAAAAGTTTTAGGCAGCCCATTTTACTGCCAAGAGAAAATAGGATTATAAAATAGAGAGGGAGAAGTGGACAATGTCAGTAGAATGAACTCAATATCTAAAAAAAAAGAGTCCAGAGACTAAGAAGTTATGAGTATTGTTCATAACAGGCAAAGCTGGGTAGTATTTTAGTGAAAATCATAGGGCAAAAAGCATAGTTGTAAAGGGCAGAGAGAAATTGAAAATGTCAAACAGACTATGTCAATTTCTACATAAAGAAAAGATAATGAGTTTTAGTCAAGAGAGATTCATGGGACGGGAGCTAGTTGGCACCTGAGCTGCTCCTGAGACATCATTCCCTAAACATTGTGGCTCTAAACCCAGCATAAATTCAAACTCACAGCAAACTCTTTAGCATTTTGTTTGTGTTGTCTGGAACACTGGAAAGATTCACACCAGGTGCAAATGCATAGGTGCTTCTAAAACCTCTGAGATACTCTTCTTGACTATTTACATGTAATACAATTTCTATAATCATGAAACATCACTCTTTATCATCACCACTAGGTTTGAAACAGCAGAGTCTGTCATCATTCTTTGATGAGACACCTTTTTCCAACCTTGATCTTTCCCGACACACTGGATTTCTGCCCACTGTCCGGTTCCTCCCCAGAAGTCCTCAGACCCATCTGAATTATTTCAGCCACTTTCCGAGTTGTTTTCCTTCTTTAGAGTACACCACAGGGTGTTCACAGAATGTTTCATGGGCACAGGACAAAATGTTGGATGTGTTTCTGCTCTCCAATACTACGCAACTTAGAGAACTCAGCTCTCAGTTTGAAAACACAGTGCTCTGATGAACAGCTAGAAATTACAGATATGTATGCACTTGAGGACGTTGTTATGGCCTAGTTAAACTGAAATAAATTGCACACTTCTAGACTTGCAAGTTTTCTACTGGGAATACTTCACTGTAGAAACATGTTCTAAATATTGGCCTAAATGGGAGAGTAGGACCCAAGTGAAAATCATTGATCAGCTTTGGAATGAAACATTGTTCTTTAAATATGAATGGGTTTGCAAATGAGAATTCTACAATGTGGAGCACCATTTTATTTTTATTATTATTATCATTATTATTATTCTAATAAGCAAACAAACAAACAAACAAACCTACTGAGTACAGTAATTGAAGTATACTTCATCCTGATCTGCAAATTAATCAGAATAAGGTACACAACACTGAATGGGGAAGTACATTTATCATTTAAAGAGACACCTACAAATGCTTTAGCAATCTGAAACTGAAATTCTACAGTGCAAAAGAGGTGAGACAACATTCATGGATGTGAATGTACAGCTACAGGATATACTGACATAGCTATCAATGTTTTGGTAAATAATAACTTTTCTGTGATAAAAACAAATCCATTTAATATATGGGGGTTTATGTGGCATTTTTTTGTTTGGTTGTTTTTTTCCTCGGAACTGTAAAAGAAACAAAAAGAGGTGTAATTTTCCACTTTGGAATTAAAAATACATGTTTTAAGCTGCAAATCCCTTTCTCCTCTAGCAGTTTTCAAATATTTGTTGCTTGTGTTTGAGGAAGGGGAGGAGGAACAAATTGAACTTTTATCTTTTAACTTTCAGTATTTTCTATCAAAAATATTGATACAAATCTATTAAAAACTGTATCAAACATGATCCCTGTTGTAACTTTACACACACACACACTGATAAGAACCACAAGGAGTACATGAATAAATTCCATATTGACTGTACTTTTATTTTGTTATTCAATCTGTCTAGAAAAAGTCTAAAAAAACAGAATTTGGGTGATAGTTGAGACCCTCTAGTTTAAAGGCTTCATCCAGGGTAGTGAATACTGATCTTTCAGTGTTGAATGGTGAAAAAAATAAAGTCACTGGCACATATTAATTCAGTCTACCTATGAAAGGGGAAGCAACATCCCATTCCTTATACTTGTGCACAGGAACAGATAGACAACACATCGAATAAGAAATAAAATAAAAGCAGCAGAAATGTTTAATAGTCACCTGAAGTTTGGAATAGCTCCCCTTAGCTGTATTCTCCGGCTATGAAATTTTGTCGTTTATTTTCTTTCTTTTGGAGAAAGCCAGCTGCTAACAGGTTAATCCCCTAGCACAGTATCACACCTGCAATTGCTTTGCTCTCCCGAGCTCCCAGCAGACAGTCTGCAGCCCTGCTGATGTAATGCTCTTTGGCTACGCTTTAACTTTCCTCTTTGTGCTCTCTGTATGTACCCACTTTATTACAAGGGAGAAAGATAACCCATTTCCAATCCATCTATCCCAATACCATAAGAAGCTGAGGCAATAACAATTATCTCTATCCTTACATTTTCTCTCTTCTCTGAATAGTTCTTGTACAGTAATGAATTGTAACAGCTCCTTCACACAGATTTCTCTCCCATATAATTAATGTCCTAAGATATTCTATTTACTGGTGAAGCAGTTTGAATCAAGAAGTGATTACTTTTGAAGTAAACAGAGCTGCAAACCACATTTCACAAAGACGACGGCAGTTTCCCTTAAAAAAAAACCAAACCACAAAAAAATGCCCAACCAACCAAAAAACCAAAAACAAAACACACAAAAAACCAAATACACAGACAAAAGAGAAAAAATGGATCTTTGGAAAACCAGACTGTGCACTCTGATATTTTGCCTTTGTACAGACCCCTTCCATCAAGCACCACACTTTTTTTTTCTGTCATGCTTTTTTTCTTCTGTTAGAACAGGGACTGTCCTAATCAGCAGACTAGTTTTGAACTCTGGATATTCACAGGTTGAATTAGAATATTTTACTTTCCTGCAAATCAAAAATGTAGTCAGATCCACAAGACATCAGAAAGCACAGTTTTCCTGAAAGACAGTTTACCAAGGAAACATCTGAGTGAAATATTTTCTGTTCTGAATATGTGTGATAATATACTTAATATTCTTATGGAATTGTAGATACAAAATGAGCATGTACACAACATGAGATAACTGGTGATAACTGGCTCTGGATTGATAGCCCAGAAGACCCCTTATAGCTTATCCTCTACAGCCTGAGCAAGGGCAGAGGAGACTCTTCATAGAGGAATTGCCTCTGAAACCATTGCTTATTTTCCTGCCCAACTTTCTTCCTATCTCCTGGGTTTGAGTCTCCTAGAAAGGGGCATGAATATGTGTGAAAGTATATATTAGGGGTGGGATGGCTGACACTTCCTGTTGCAAGGAACACATAAAAAGCTCCTGTTTCACTCCATGTATTTACAACACTACATGTAATCGTGCTGCACTGGGCTTCAGGCGTACAAAGCCCTATCCAGCTCTTTGAGAAGTTGAGGGAAATGCTTCTTCCCAGCATTTGCTTATGGTAAAGGTATTTTCCTGAGACATGGGAGCAGATCATCCATGACTCTTTCTCCTCCCTGTCAGGAATTGAGGTGTTTCATATTTTAGGATAAGCCACAAGCACTAGGCAGTGTAAGTCATAACTGTTCCGTCATTCACCTGGACAGTTGCAGCTGGTCTGAATCCTGAAACTATTACAGTGACTAAAACCCCCAATGCCTTTTACTGTCCCTGAGCCGATGCTACTCCTAGCAATAATGATGGTAATTCAGCTTAGGAAAACTCAGTCAACAAACAGGAATGCTTAGGTTCCTATCTAGATAATAAGAAAGGAGACATTTCACTAGTACACTATGAATGACTCTTAAAGGCACCAAACCTGCTCTGTTTCTGGTACAAACATCCTATGTGTGTAGTTTACACCCTCAGAAGCACTCTGTGATTCCAGGGTTCTACACGTCAGATGCTGAGAAATCTGAATTAGACTTCTGAAATAAACCATCAAGGTGTGGTCTGGGCACGCTAACAGGAGTGGTGCTTGCTTTCTGAGACTTTACAAACACCAACACAGGATCCTAAATTAGCGCCTCCAAACACAGCCTGAGGTCGCAACAGGGAACTGAATCTGAAACATCCATATTATCATTTACTGTATTTGTTCTCTGTTTTGAGCTCTTTACATTTTCTAGGTCATATTTAATCGTTTGCAATTCACCGATGGATCTCCTTAGTAAGGACATGTCTGTGCCTGTAGCAGAGGACATCATTTCACATTCATGAGAAACAAAGCACCTAGTAAGTCTTATAACATCAATAGACACTTGTGGCATTGCATCTTCCTAATCTCCTTCCCGCCCCATACCCTTCACTGTCTTTTCCTACTTTGTTTGCCTTTGAGGTGTTTGGAAATCCTTGGCATTCACATTTTAATATTCATCTCCACAGTTTAGTGGAGGGTCTACTTATTCCAGCAGCTGATTTAAAAGGGAGAGACAGCTAAAATGAGTAACTAATTAACAGGATATTCTTACAGAGTAAAAGGAATTGTCTTCCAGCAATAACTATAGTAAAGGTTTGCTAATAGCAAATACATTACTCTTAGAAGGTTCTACATATTACTCAAACCTGTGCATAAGGGTCTGGAGATTTGCTCTGGATTCACAGCCGAGAAGGCTCAACACCTGCAAAGCAGAACAAGCCTTAACAAGTGTCCAGGTTTGGACTAATGGAAGGGTATGACCTCACGGCTTCATAAGAATATTTCTCCTTTCCAAGCACTTGGGCTGGACATCACCCGGTCTATGGAATTATAGATTTATCTAAATACAGTGAAAGTCCCACAGGTGGTAGTGGTAGGAGACCCATATGCTTCCTTGCTCACACACAGATGGAATGTGTAAAAGACACTGAACAGCTGAAAATGTGAAATACGGACTCCTTTCCTCCTCAATCTTTTACAAATGCTTGCAGAGCTCCGCTGGCAAAAACTGCAGTGGCCACTTGGATCTAGCTTTTATCAAAATATAAATACTAATTATGTACCATCTCTAACAGGAATGTCAGGCCATTATTATAGCACCAATTATCTGCCCATCCAGTATCTGTGAAGTCTCAAAAATATTTATCTTCTCTGAAAAGAATCATGTTTTCCTGTTTCTCCTGTCTATTTAAAGCTTCAGTATGTAACTGAGTTTCTGCTACATCAAGTCTTGCATAACATTCTTCCTCATAAGATTCATCACTATGGTAAAAAATTCCTCTTATTATTTTTCAAAAGGATGATGCACAACAACACAATTTTTAAAATTATTTATAATTGCTATTATTTTGTAAACAATAATTTCTCCCCACAAGAATAGAAGAGTAAGAATACAAAATTACGGCTAACTACCTTTCCAGCATACTTGTCTATCTGGAGCCTTTTAAAATTATTTATTGTACAAGGTACATATAAAGCCATACTGGTTCTGCAATTATCCCTTTGTACAGACCCAGTTTGAGCACTGCTCTTTCTATCTCTGATAAACATGAAGCATTGGATAAAATAGCTCGCTCTTTGTTCCAATTGCCTCTAAATAGTTAGGTACACCAGATATGATCTTAGGGTTTCAAAAAATCCTTTTAAAAAGTTTTTCAAAATTCAGATGGCATGTCTTATCTTTAATTTTAAAGTGTATGGAGGTCGGGTTTTTTTTCCCTTTAATAGCATGGAGATTAGATTGTCTTAGTACATGGGATACTCAATTTTTCCTTGTAAATGGTGGAGAACTGCTTTCTTGGGAGGTAAAATATATGAACAAATTAGATAAATAGCATTGCAAGCTATTTAAATCCAAGAATAAGGTAAGATTTTTGTTTAGAAGTTGTCTGAGTATAGAATTAATTTTTTCCTTTTTGAATGATAGAGTAATCCACTTCTGTAGTGGGATTTGATTGTTAATAAATGTATGAGGCTTGTATGGAATTAGTTTGTGCTCTTATTTACTTATTTTCTTTTGAAGAGCACCATAGTTCAAAGTTCAGTTAAGAGATGAGAAAGAAGGTGCATGTCTGTGTACTTTTCTTTAATTTGCAATTGAATTCTTCTCTTTTTTTTTTTTTTTTTTCCCAGAGGGCTGTGTTGCACAATCTTAAATGAATTATGAGCAAATAAGTACATGAAAAAAGGGGAACAACATAAATGGCACTTAATGCTGGAGGCCTTTGTTCAACTATATACAGAATATATCCTATTAAAGAAATAACATTAAGTGTCCTACCATTTGCTTACTAAAATATATTTTATGTTAATTGTCCACAGTACAAAAGTGCATGCAAACCTTTGCACTGCATTTACTCAGGGAAGAGTCTGGATTAAATATCTGGTAGATATAAAATACTGTGTTCTGTAAAACCTGTGTGAAGAATGGTGAGTTGAGGAAGGGCAGTATTAAGGTGAAGCTTCCTAACTTCCCTGATTCCCTGCCCTAAGGAGAAGCCTCCTGTGTAACTTCACAAAAGAAGCATTTTTCTGTCTGACTTTTAGTTTCCTACTAGCAAATAAATTACATTATTTTGTCATTTCCCTCACTGTCATTACATTGAGAGATTTTTCAGACTCTGACTGCCTCAATAAATGTTTATATGATGCTTAAGAATTTGGGACTGTGGTGTTCCTTGGACAGTTATTTCTACTGTAAAACAAATGAAGATTAAAGAGCAAAGCCTACTCTCAAACTTGTGGCTAGGGAAAACCTGCTGTGCAGAATCTTGCCAGTATAGTCAGGAACTGTAAGTTCTCTACTAACCTGTTGAGACATCCATGCATTGACTTCAGTGACAAACTCTCTGAAAACCTTGCATGATTTTAAGCCATGTTATTCACATCTTTTGTCTATGATTCACGCTTTTATCTGGTTTGTAGCAAGGTGTGCACAAAAATACCCCAAACAAACCAAAATGAACAAGCAAACAAACAAACAAACAAACAAACCCCAACAAATAAAAACTTAATTTTATTTTATTTTTAAATTAAGTGGTGTTTTCTGGTTTGATTTTGAGATAGGGAGGAACTTATGTTTTATTTTAGGGCTGTTCTTCTGTCCAAATGGAACATCACTCCAGCAGGAGGAAGAGCACTGCAAAACACACGTGGTGCTGGAAGTGCCATCATTGTATGTCATAAGTGTGCTTACTGTTCCAGGTTTATGCCAGAATCTGTATTGCATTTGGATGTCAAACAAGTTGATGCTCTTAATTTTTTTTTTTTTTTTTTGTTA
>VXAD01006011.1:52678-147251 GCA_013399195.1 Dicrurus megarhynchus
ATATTTTTTTAATTGTCTGAGTTCAGACTCTGAAAATCCTCTTTGACATGACCATACATCAAGCAGATTATCCTTAAGCTCTTTGGCTGCTCATTCAGATTAGGTTGAGCTCTTTAAGTTAGACACAGAAGATCTTTAAAAGCCATAAACTGGTTTCCTGTGAAAGACAATATAGGAAAGTATAGGCAATTCTGGTGTTTTCATAGTAGCTAGTGGACCTAGTGCTGAGCAAGTACACTGTGCTGGTTTTTGTGCTTGTCAGACTTCTTTCAAAGCAAACAAGTCTGTGCTTAGAATGGAGGTATTTCTTTTTATAAATTGAACTGGAGGCAGCTGTTCTATCAAATGAGGCTAATTCTACCACCTCGGAAGTGTTTTAGCCAACCATCTGTTGAATTGCTCAGATTTACTTATATATATGAGTTTTGCCTCCAAGAGGAGCCCAGCAGACATCTTAGGCTCACTTTTTGATCCGTAAGTTTTCTGCAAACACCTGCCAGAAACCTGCAGGTAAGATCGTACCTGCAGGTTTTGTAAGCTACTTTTGCTACAGCTGTTTCCTGAGAAATACTAGTGTTGATTTTCCAAAAGGAGCAATTCTTCCTAAGCATGGACTCTGTCAGGTTAAAATGGGCTATATCCCTGCACAGGAAACAAGAAGTGCAAAGGCATGATAGCAAAGCTGCACATAAGATACAGTTAAAATGGATTTGATTGTTCTAATTTAATGGTTTGTGTTATATTTTGTCTGTCAACTTAGCACTTAGACACTGAAGCAAAATCCACTGAATTAGGAGAACCCTCTGCCCCATAACTTTCTAGTTCAGTTCAGTCAAAGGGACAAGTAAATGCCAGTGCAAGAGGAGCCTTATCCAAAACAAAGAAATACTTGCATGCATCTGCAGCCAGGCTTCTGCTCATTGCTAAAGAAAAACATCCAGCCCAGATCCCTATCTTTCCAAAGGGCTCTTCAAGGCATGCCATGTGGGACTCTTCTTCTGGCCGTGCCAGTAAGCACCACGCTGGTACTGCCTCAGCTGGAAGCCACCCTCAGCATCCATTGCAACACGGCAGCTGTGTTAATAATATTTGGTGACTCCTTTGTTTCCAATTTGAATCTAAAATGTGCAATCTGTACAGGATATGAGCTTATTTCTAAATCCCGATGGATGAATATTCTGTATCTTAATAAATTATTTGTGGAATATAAAACCTAGTTGTAAATTAAGGCGTCTGTTCTGATGTGAGTTTATCTTGGATAATGCTGACACTTGCTGGAGGGCACAGATAGTTTTTAAGCTGTACTGGATTTGTCCCTTCCTTCCTCTAAACAGAACAGACAAAAATTGGCATGTTTGATTTTTGACAGTCTGGAAAGACCATCAAAACACTTGCAGTCTGGGTGATGAAGAAAAGTAATAATTTTTAGTCCCTAATATTTTTTTTTCCTACATGTTTTCTGCAGTACATATGACTAAGGGAAACAGTGATCCTTCTTGTTTGTGAAATATGGTATGACAAGGAATAGTTCAAAGGAATATAATTTCATTCTTTTAAATGTTCAATAAGTAGAGGAGCTGCAGCAAAACTCAGCCCAACTCTTGTTGGCTGATTCAAAATTTACTGAAGTTCAAAGAAGTTTTACTTACTACTTGAAAACATTCTAGACCAGACTAGGTTTGGACATAAGGGTCTGTCTACATGTCAGGGGAAGAAAATAAGGTCATAGAACCAATCTTAGAGGAGGAGACAGAAACACCATCACAGGGGTCATTGAAATTAGACAAAAGAAATCATTGGAGAGGTGCCATAGTATTTATAAATTGTGTAATTGCTGAAGTGTTCCCTGCTCCCTGTAGGATTTTGGGGACATGTGACTAGGGATGGAGTAGGAAAGCATGGAGAGAACTGTGATTTCAGACACTCCAGGAGTTGTGTTTTCTCCAGTGACATTCGGGAAAGGATGCAATATGATAGGTATTTCTTTGACAATGGTTCCTGGGGTTGAAATGCTTATAAGGGTGATCTCTTCACTCTTCCTTTTCCTGTGGTCAGCACCTTCACCATGAGGTATTATTCTAATGAAAGAAAATCACTCATTTTCTTTGGCAGAAAATTGTTCCTTTGTGTCTCATCGGATCCTCTCCATCATGCTGTGAAAAACAAGCACTTCCTGCAGATTCTTTATTTTTCATTACCTTGACTTTTAAAATATTTTAACTTTAACATGTAAAATTTTAATTAAATGGTTTTGTTTAACATGTTCTATCTTAGTACATTTGGAGAGCTCATGCCTTAGTCTGTGTTACAGTTCAAAACTCAGCTGTACCATGCCTCTGCAAAGAACAATTGCCAAGGTACAAATAATGCTACAGGAATGGAATGCCATCTTGTGTGCTGGAAGGTGCCAGCTGACCTAACATTTTGATCCAGAAAGAAGTGGAGTATTTAAAACACTTACCACAGAAACTTTTATTAAAGCATTTTCAGGTAACATCAGGATGTTAACAAAATAAATAAAAAAAAAAATTTCAAGGAAAAAAAAGAAATTTAAAAAAAAAAAAAAAAAAAAAAAAAAAAAAAAAAAAAGAAAATAGTTTTCAATTTACTCACGAAAATTTCCTGTGGGAATAGGAAGCTAGGGGGAAAAACACATCACCCCTTTTTATTGCTGTTATTTTTAGTAGCAGTTGTAATGTTCAACACTCTGTTTCTCACACGATTTGGGAGTATCCCATTCTGTCCTGCTTGAGATCTTTAAATGCAAATGTAGTCTATAAAATGGGCAAGAAACAATAAAGCGCCCATTACAGCAAGCTTTTTAGCCTACTGAAATGAGATATTGATAGTACAGTTTATATGCAAATGTCCTTATTGGCATCTGAAATATAACATTTGACCAGGCTCAGCAACCTGTATTTAGGCTTCAAATCTTCTCACCTTCTGGTGTTTACAAGTGCAACTGGAAATGTAGCTATAAATATTGAACAGCATCTAAATGTTCAGAAAAATAAAAGGCTTAGGGGAGATCTTTAACTATTCGCACTTCGTAGGAAAGATGCTTTTATTAATAGAATTAGAAGTTGCTGTAAGAGCTAGGCCTAGGACATCTTTAATGTTTACATTGATATTATTCAAGTGGTAACATCTAGGGATGAATTTTGAAGTGATGAATCTCAGAAGGCTGGGATTCATACCAAGCAGATTTTGCCACCCAATAACAAGTTGACTATTCCGTCCCTACAGATACAAAGAAAATTAGATACTTCTGGAAACCTGTATATCTCATCCTACAGCTGATTTAGAGTAGACAAACACATTCCAGACGGATGAAGTTAGAGAAAACATATATGGTTTCAAAGGGTAAAAATGGTCACAAATAGATTAAATTGTTTTACTTCACAACTAAATATTATAAAGGGAGTTAATGACAACTGAACAGTCTCGCAACAAGTTGCTGTTTTGTTCCTTAGTTGTGTTTAGGAGCAATATTTATTAAAGCCCTTTTTGTCGGAGTTCAGGGCTCCAAACACCTCACTTTCCATCCCCACAGAGGTAGCCACAGCGCTGATTTCAGGGTATCACTGCCGTTTGCCCTTAATAAAACTGTCACCAAGCAATTTCTGGTACTGCTATGGCTCTCAACTCAGCATGAAGGAGGAAAGCTGCTTTTTCACATATAGCCCAAGCTGTTCTTTGCCATAGACAGAGCTTTATTCGTGCATTGCCAAGCTCTACCTCAACCATTCTCAAGACAGCACAGTTGTTCGCATGAAGTTAGAAGTCCAAGGTTTCCTCTGTAATAAGGAAAGTCATTTCCACAGATCCCTCACTTTCCAGCATGACCTGCAAGGTGAGAGTATTCAAGCCTCTGCCTTATTATAGCCTCTATATTTACCCAACCAATTTTTCTTCTTCCAGGTGACCAGAGATGCCTAGGAGGTGATGCTGTTGCCAGAGCAACCACTTTCTCAACAACCTGAGGGTTCTATGAGAATGCTTATTCTACTAGATGGTCTTGTTTGAATGGAGATCCACCTCCACTTAATGATCCTCAGATCTCAAGCCTATGCTTCTTCCTCTCATAATCTCAGCCCTACATGAAAAAGCGGAAGGGTCAGGGAAATGGCAGAGGTAGAAGGCTCTGCATCCACATGACACTGTCATTTCAAGATCAGAGAACCCACACACCACATTTGTAGGTTATACAGGTACATCTCAAGTATATAACTTCAGTCTTATCCAAGGGAAGATGTTGAAATTCGTTAAAAGGATGTACACAGTGGACATTTCATCTGCACAACTCATTCCCAAAATTCCCTTTTGCATCCATGTGCTCAGCAACATTCAAGTTTTTATTTAAATAAGACATTTATTTATATAATGATATATCACAGAAAAGAAATAATAAATGTGTTAATATATGATATCTAATATATAATGTGCAGTGTTATATATAACACATAATATACAATAAGCAATACATGATAAAATATAATTTGATTAGGTATATAACTATGAATGCACAGATAATGAAAGATATTCAAAAAATAATAAAACTGGCTGGCATTCAACTGTAAGGTGAGTAGGAAGAGAGATTCCATGTGAGAAGGCTGACTCTTTTTGGCTTATTACAGCTTTTCAGATATCTTTGTCTGAGGGCTCTGATATTTGACATTTTTAGACTAAGAACTGCAGACAAAGAAGGATTTTAAAAGCCATTACTCTGGCCCTTATGTTCCTGCAACAAACCGGTGCAAGATTGTCTCATTTCCTTCACATAAATTGTATCCCAATGGGAAAAAAAACCCTACCCAATCAGGGAAGTATGTGGCTCCATGATAATTTTTTGTTTATTGAAGACACAGATGTTAATTTTCTACCCAGTTTCTTTACCTTTATTGCTGCTTGTCCCATTGCCTGTTTACCCTTTGCAAGGCAAGAAAAATGCACAGTGTTTTCTTCTGAATTCTCCTGAAGGAAAAAAATTAGTTTTAAAGTAAATTCCTTTATAAGCAACATAAATTATAAGTGACTGTTGTGGAGAGGTGCATGGTAAATTGATTTCTATGTGCAAACTGTCCTTTTTTTGTGATTTGTTGATAAAATTTTAATGTTCAACATGTTAGAACTGTTAAACACATCATAAGGATGTGGGAAATATTTTCACTTAACTGTTTTTTTTTTTTTTCCTTTCATCACTTTATTTTTAAAAGCAGTTTCTAACATAATATTAGAAGTCTTGCACTTCAGGTAAGCAGAAAATAGAATCTTTAGTCATTATGAAACATACAGCACAGTGCAAATTTTCATATCTCAGCTGTTGCAGGCTTGGGTATCTGGCTATCTCACAGTCAGGTGGTATAGAAGTTAAAATTATTACTAAAAGTAGAAGAAAACATTTATAGGAAAAACAACCAAACCAGACAAAAAAAAACCCAAACCAAAAAAACAACCAAACACCAAACCCAGTCCTTTAAGTGTTGTTTCAAATCCTGGGAAAAAAAAAAAAAATAAAAACTTCTTAAATTTATTATTTTAAAAGTCCCAACGGATGGAACATATTCAAATCTTCAAACATGTATGAAAGAAGATAATGAAGGAATTGAAAATATGTCAGAATATAGAATTGAAAGTTTCTAGGTAGGTTTAGTAAAGTTTGATAGAAAATAGAAGAAGGAGAGAGAAGTTCCACATCAAAAACTGCTTGTAAGAATAAGGAATATGAAAAGACTAAACATATATTATAGCTCATTCTAGGGTTGAGTCTCAGGGCACTTGAAAAAATGAAGGCTCTTATGCTTATTTCTCAATTTGAACTACAATAGTACCAAACAGTCTGAAAGAATTTTTTTGAGCTCCAATGTACAAAATATTATACATAGATATTTTGGTTCTGGCAGCTGGTGCATGGAAGAAAAGAACCCCAGAAAGTTCCTGTGTTAAAAAAATAATAAATAAATAAATAAAAAGTGGGGTTGATCAACTTAAAAAGGTTATAGAATCTTTGACAGTATTAGTCAGGATGACAATCACGAGGAACTCTTCTCTTTTCAAGAGGGATTATGTCAAAATGTTGAGTCCAGTCTGGGTCTTTCAATCTTCTCTCTCTGTCTTTCTTAATGGTTCATTTTTAATATCTTCCTTTCTTCCTCTCTTTATTTTCTTCCTCTCTCTCCCCTCTCTTTCTCTCTCTTTCCTATTTTCTGTCTTTCTTTCTCTTTCTCTCTTTCTTTCTCTTTTTCTTTCTTTCTTTCTTTCTTTCTTTCTTTCTTTCTTTCTTTCTTTCTTTCTTTCTTTTTCTTTCTTGGGATGACTAATGAACAAGGCAGAACATATTACCATGATAAAAGGTTCTCTGCTATTCAGACAATTTTTAAAATTTTATTTCATTACTTTAACTGAACCCCAGTAATACTCTTCTAACCCTAATGTTTGTCACATTAAAATGTCCATGGTCTGGCATGTCCTTGTATCAGAGACTATTAGCTCAAATTTATTCCAAACCTCTCCCCTCAAATTTCTTCCTTTAGACCAGAGACAGGCTGAGGAACACTTTTCCAAAGACAGTGAAATGAACAAGATCCTCTCCAATATCATCTGAATTTTGAATGGAGTGGATGTTAAGAAAGAAAAGAACAGTGTCAATAACAAGAGGAGTAAGTGAACAAGGAAAGAGGAAAAGTAGAGAGAATACATTAGTGAAGGAAGGACAAGAAAAACAAACAAGTAAGAAATCCTTTATCCCAGCTCTGTAACATCTTTCAGAGACACACTGTCTTGGTTTCCTGTCTGCTGGCCAATCCTTAATGCTTTGTTGAACCTTACTTGGAATTTCTCAAGCAACAGGGCTTTTATCCTTCCCTTGTTATACTTCTTGTTTTTCATGTTCTCCCTTGAACCACCATAAAGTATTTCTGTCTCTTTTTGCACCACTTTTCAAATGCCCTTGGAAATGTATCTTGCTCTCCTATTCCTAGGTCCTTGTTTACTCAGGCTAAACAAATCCCAGTCTTTACATCTGATAATGTCTGAATGTGAAAGAGGGGGGATGGTGACTCCAGAATTGTTTAATTCGGAGATCAAGGTTAAAAATATATTTCTGGCTGAGTATCTTGTTTTATTAATAGTGTTTAATTGATCATGGTAGAAAGGCTGTTATAGTCAAGTGGAGGAGGGTGTTACCTTCCAAAACATTTTCCAGCAAATTTACCTAATTGTTTCTGTTTACAGAATACCCATTAGTGCTCTATCATGCATTAAAAGCAATGGGCAGGATTAATAACAGCCTGCTCACCCCCAAAATATCAGAACCACTTTATGTATTGATGGCAAGTGACTCATTATGTTTAAATGGATATAAGCTATAATTTTCATCAAATTCTTGTAGTCTTTTTTTTTTTGTTTTTTCTTTGTGGAGCTCAACATAACTCTAATGGTTTAATACTTTATAAAAACAGGGAAGATCAGAAGATTTGCCAACTCCATTCATGAGGAAGGATGAATGCTTGGTGATATTAACGCATAACACAACAACAGTTAATTAACATCTTTAACATTTTGCTGCATTTCTTACTTACAGATTACACAGCACTTTCTGAAAGAGAATAAACAGTGTCTAATAGAGGCAGTAAGAAGAA
The DNA here is from genome assembly GCA_013399195.1 of Dicrurus megarhynchus. Classification (NCBI taxonomy): domain Eukaryota; kingdom Metazoa; phylum Chordata; class Aves; order Passeriformes; family Dicruridae; genus Dicrurus; species Dicrurus megarhynchus. The sequence goes on from VXAD01006011.1 coordinate 60,319, forward strand.
CAATGTTCTCTGTTGCTTTGAAGGCCTTGCAGAGCATAGAAAATTGCTTCCGCTCTGGAAAATCTACCTGCTGCTTTAGACTTGAAGTAAATGAGTTCCTACAAATGTCTGATGAAAATAAAGGGCTCAGAGAGGTCTGTAACAATCAGTACTTTGAATAGCTTACATATTTCATAATAGCAAGCAAATTCCCCATGTCTGGCCAACTATTCCTTTTTTTTAATGGAGAAAGTCAAGTACAGAAAAGCCAATTTATGCACCTATCTCCCTGGTTTTCACTGGTCATACAACAAAAACAAATAGAACTACTTTCCTACAAAACAACATTCCAATTTTTTTTAAGCTTTTTTCTTACACATGGAGAAACTTAGATAACTGTGTCTCCCCCCAGTTGGAACTGGGCTCAGGCCAGTTCTGCCTTGAGCGTGCCTTAGAGTGTGAAATTCTGAGGCACTTCTCAGGATGTGAAACCATGGTTTTGACTGTTTACGAATCTTGAAATCAGATTCAGGCTAATACTCAGTTACTTTGAAAATAATGGCTTGATGCAAGGTCCTTCCAGCACTGCATGATCTTCTGAAATCTGTATGGACAACTTCCAAAATAAGACCATAGAAAATGAGGCTCTTTCCACACAAGCTAATGACTAGCTCAGCACAGTTTTTTGTAATGAACACAGGTTTTGCTTACTTTAAAATATTGGAGTGGCATGCTGAAAAACAAAATACCCCAGAGGGATTATTTACACCTGTGATATGGGAAGTGATCGAGTGAGCCCTGTGTTCTTCTTGTGTCACAGTTGAAGGGTGAAAGAAGCTACAAGACTTAATCCACTATCTGTGCTCCATTCATCAGTATCCCTGAATATCTCTATTTCAGCTTATAAGCCTGATTTTCTTACACATGGCACTTAGATTTCTGTGTCTGGTGTCTAACTCAGAGTGGTTCTACCATCTTAAATTTGATGCCACAAAAGTGAATGCAGTATACATCAATATAGCTATGCACAGAGTTATGGTCAGAAACACATTTCAACTCTTTTAGTGTAAAAACGCGACTGAAAACCTGCTTCATTCTGATTTTTTCCAGCTGTTTTACCTGCTCCCTTATTTGCACTGTGCATTTGTCCTCAATGCAAGACTGCAAAAGGTATCTGCACATAGTGAAGCAACAGATTTCTATTTATCATCTGCTTAAGTCAGATAAGATCCTCGTTGTGTATGTAATTTCTCTTTATCTGAAGACTCCTTGTGCCTCTCATTTTTCCTTTCATTTTAATGACTTTATTTTCAACTTTGATTTCATTTTCAGTATCTTTCTTAGTTACTGAGTCTTTGGGACTCTTTACCCCTTATAAAGCTGGATGATTAATTTTAAGACTCACAGAGAGAGATTCTGAAATTCATTTTATTCCGGTCACCATTCTTCAAGTTTTATGCTTTCAGCAAAACTGATAGCAGAAGAAGTAGCAATGGTACCATAACAATGATATCTTTTAGAATTTAATGCAATACCCATTGAAGCTCCTGAAACACTGCCCAATAATTTGATTAAAAGTCATTTTGCAGACTTAAACATGAAAAAAAAGAAACACCTCTTCTTTTTCTTTTCTTTATGCTACTGATTGTGGGCTAAAGGTCTAATTGCAGAACTTCATATTGCAAATGTTTAACGCAAAATATTTGTTAAAGAGTTTAAGGTAATAGAAGTGTTAACCTTCAGGCTTAGTAATAAACATCCATACAAGGGAACGGTATTCCTTGAATTGTTTTTCAAAAGTTAATGTCAATTTACAGGAGAGGCTTCCTTTCAAAACACGTGGTCTTTATGTGTGTCCTTCTACGTTCATAACCTCATGTGTGCATTTACATACTGAGTAGATGTGCTACTTCATAGCATAAAAAGTGCCTTTTGGATGAAACAGGTGCATGTGTGAACACAGCTAATGGAAACATTGATCCAGAATTTTGTTCCGTTTCAAATCATCTCTTGGTTGAAAGAATCTCTAATAAAACATGCATAACTGTATGAATAATAAGAAATCCACCACAACGTAGATGCAACTCCAGTAAATGTTGACAGGAAAAATTTTGAGCAACTTATCTAACAAAACAAACAACACACCAAATTTCCTAGTAATTAGTGCATCTTGTACTTTGAGTGGTGTGAGTGAGTGTGTTAAGTCAAAATTAAAAAATAAACCCACCTAAAACATAAGAAAAAGTGGGTGCTGGAAAGTTTATTTGACAGCAGATCCTCTTAGATAATAAATAAACTTTTATGTACTTACTGGATTGTTTCTGTACTAGTGGTGACTGCTGTGGAGTTTTTCAACTGGTCACTGCCACAGCTTCTCTTCTAGGAGTTACTAAAAGTGTTCTGTGTCCACATAACATTTCTTAGCTTTGTGAATGTCCTGCAGCATCCGTTCAGCACCATGCAAGCTCTGGTTTTCATCCCTTATCTGTTATTTTCAGTCTGCCTTTCTGACACAACAAATCACACTGGAATATCCTCCGTCTGAAATATGTGGTTAGCAGCACCTGGGTGTGAGTTACACTGGTTTTGGTGTTAAACTGGCTTTTCACTTCCTAAAGAAATCTTTCATTTATCTTATTCAAGCCACGAGTACTCAGTAGCCCATGTTTGTACACCGACACCTTCCTGGAGTTTGCATAATAGGGTCTCATTGGAATCTTTTAAAATAGTTATGAACAATTGCACCCAGAGTGTTATAGCATAACACATTTGCTCTACAAATTATGGCTGAAGAATTAAGAATGCAAGTGAAAATACAGAATAGAAGAACTTTTTGAGGTGCCACCCTTAAACACGATGATGTGGTTTATCTTCAGTCTAATCACTGCTCATTACAGCCTATTGGGACTTTTTTCTGATTGCATTCTGAAATGGACCTTCAAAATATTTTTACAACTAATATTAAAAATCACTTTTGAACACAAAAAAGAAATACTCTAAGATCTTCTTAGAATGAAGGAAATTGATTTTGATTCATATAAATTAAGCTTCCTTACTATAGTAATTTATGAATCATGGAATAGGATTTATCTAACTGATGTTAATCTTGCTCCAGACAACTGTGAAGTTTCTCTTCTGACCCAATACATAATTAAAAATCAAAATAATAAGATTTATGTTCATTTGTTTATTCATTTTGTAAATCTATAGGCCATTTTGCTGGCAAAGTTTCGAGTAGAAAGATCCAAGAAATATTGATTTTCCTCTTCTTCATGACTATTTAATTGGTTAAAGTGTACCCCATTCACATGAGCCAGCAAGTGGATGCTGGTTACATTTTAATAAATGTACTCCTCACCCGATCGATACATCCCTGGGAAAAAAAGTGCTGCTCTATCATATGTTAATGGGAAGAAAATCTTTTTACTATAGTCAGTCATCATGACAAACAAGAATATGAAAACTGTTAATGAAATGACCAGCTGTCTATAAAATGAAAGACTAGCAAGACAGTTTCTTTTCTTCCTTTAACTTAATGAAACAAAATGGAAAATTACGCTGGAGCTTGTTGAACAAGAGGTAATGTTCACAGCTGGAAATCAAATGCCATAAAGAAAGTCAGAATTGGACCTAATATGCCTATGATCCAGAGAATGGAATAAATTCACTATAGCCATGTTGACATAGAAGATATTCAAATGTTCATAATGGAGTAATTCAGGCCCAGTCCCAAAGATGGATTTTAGAGTTCTGACTCCTATTTCGGTTTCAAGCTGTCCATTGATTAAATTGATTTCAGTAAATCAATCTGAGGTTAGGGGAGTTCTAAGCAGAATCTGAGAACTTAAACATGTTGATAGATGTTACACTTAGAACCATATTTTTTTCCTTTATTATTTTTACTTCATTAATATTTCCAGTGGAGGCAGTGGGACAAGCTGTGTAACTCGTTACGAGTCTGACCTAAATGTATATCAGATGTCATCTAGATTTCACAGATTTAAGGATTTTTAACACCACTAGAACCATTAAATAATCTAGTCTGATATCACAGGCTTCTGGTATTTACCAGTTGATCCCGTTGAGTTACATTTGCCTAATCAAATCTTCAGTAACTGCAAGAACAAAGATTTACTTTTTTATTATTATTATTTTTAGTTACATATTTGCCATGTAAATTTTATAATCCTGTTTGATTACCAAATCAAGTGTGCTTGTAAGGCACCAAAACTTTACTATCTGATTTGATGTTGAAGATTGGATACAAAAAAAAAGTAATTAAGTATCTCATAACTTGAAATGAGCTGGCCAGTTCCTGGAAGTTATTTTAACTGGTAACTAACTGGCCCATACCCCCTACATAATAACCAAGAAAAGAAGAAAATGAGGTAAAGAATCTACAGCAGCTGAGCATGGAAAAATCTCTATGCAGCAATAATAATAAGCAAAGAGAGAGGGCTTGAAAGTTTTTGGTTTTTTTTTTTTTTGAGGTCCAGTGACTTGTATCAGAGGTTGTTACATCACCATTTTAAAAGGGAGTTTTGGAAATAAAGAAATCCTTAAACATCAGGCACCTGAGTCAATCATTTAAAAATAGAGCCTGCTGTTTTATTTATTTGTTGTGAAATGTTATTCAGGAGGTGGAAAAGATGTTTTTAATATCCTCTGTAATTTGATTTCTGAAATAGGTGTTCAAAAAACTCTTTATTTTATCTGTGGATTCTAGATCATGACACTGAAGCCTACTTAACCTGGGACTCAGGTAAGAATGGGAAGAAAGTAATTCTGCAGCTTGTTGACAGTTGAAACTGAGATTTATGGGATTTTTTTAATAGATACTGTCTGTATTGCTGAAATAAGGTTTTTTACCTTTCAGGGCAATGGAGAAACCCCAATGTTGTTCTTCTTTCTGGCTGTTGTTCTTCTGCTCTTGTGATTTTTTCATGTGTCATTTAACAGCAGCCTATAATGTGTGATAAAGACTATGCAGAGCTACAACATGCACTCAACTAAATTCTAAATAAATGTTGGAGTACCTCTGCATAGTCTGAGTAATTTGGATTTCTTTCTCCCAAACCACAAGATTTATGACCATTTTCTTCCTTTAGAGTCACTTTCATTTGAATGTTATTCTGTTAATAGTTAAAACGATTCATCAGGCAACCACCCCCATAAAACAGACACATTGGGAGGATGGGACAGAATGGGGAAAATAGGTGAATGGCTTTGCTTTTGAGATTTCAGGAACCTTCTTTCAAGTCTCTGTTGGAAATCACAGAAAATTTCCCACATGAAATAGTTCTGAGGCCCTGGATTCCAGGGTAATTGCAAAGGCAATAGTTAGTTTTCTTTCCTTTTGCCTCCCCATCAAAAAAAATTATCTTGAAGTATATGTTCTCAGAAAATATTGTTCTTTTTTTTTTTCTTAAGATTTGTCAGAATTTTCATTCCATCGCCAATAAAAACTCTTTATTCAAACACCATTATTCTGGACACAAACAGGACTGTATTTCAGAATCACTTACATTTTACCAATATGAACATCTACACATTTTTTCACAAAAAAATATTTTTGCTTCATAGCACTTATTTGAAGTTTCCTGCTTTATTTTTCAAAACCATTGAGGGAAGAACTGTCTTCTTGCTGGTTTTTTTACTTTCTTTCTGCTCTTCTTACAGTGATTTTCTTTAGCCCTTCCACTTTTCATTTTTCTCACCAGTAAGAGAAGTTTCTTCCTCCTAGGCACTACTTCCATATCAGCATTTCTGGCTCATTTCAATTGTTTTGAAAATTCAGCAAAAAACATATCTCATTTTAGTTCCTATGTCTAGTAATGTATTTACTTTTTTTATTTAAGTGAGAGACAAATATTGAAATATATTTTATCAGTAACTTGGATGAGCAAATACCTAGTAAAGAAAATTATTGACCAGATAATTTTTTCTTCGTGCAGATAATTTTGGCTATCTGAAAGGTTAGCATCTATCCACCCTAGATAGAGAGAACAGGAAATATCTCTAGGGGACAATGAGTTAGGGATATCTGGAAGTGTCTATTTCTAACTAGAGGCTACAGGATGCAACCAGTTTTGACTAAAAACATTACTATTTGAAGATAACATTAAGTGCAATGAAGTCTACCCTAAGTGTAGTAAGAATGTTGACTGGTTTTTTGTAGTAAATATCGCCTTTATAAGAATGTCTCCTTGTGCTTCTGTTAAAATGCTTTGTTTTGTTTGATTTTTAGTATAAAACCCCCACAAATCAAAAAAATCCTCACACAAAAAAAAAACACCCTGAACAAACAAACCAAAAGCCCATGCAGTCAGGTTTGACTGGCTGATATAAGAATCTGCATACAACGGCTGACTCCTTCTCTGTGCTACTTACTTTGTCCCATTCTTTTATTACTTCTATGATCTTAACAGATGAATGCACTGATAGCTCATTTTGGTCCTAACTCAGCTCTGCCTGTCTGGTTTACTGCCATCAATATTGCAGATACAGTAGTGCATCTAGAACTTAAACTCAGTGAAAGCTTTAAACATTGCTAAGGTCTTGATCCAATTCTCACTGAAGAGATTCTGAATGTGAATCTTCCCTTTGATTTCAATGGGCTCATCAGGGCCTGACTGATAACGTACATCAGAGATTATTCACTAAATTCAGGTCTAAATTCATACTGTCTGTTAGTTTACAATTCATAGCAAAAGAGCATGGATAAGGAGTGCTTATACTCATGAAAGTGCAAAAGAAAAACAAAAAGCTGTCTAAACAAGGAGCCGTTTGCAAAATATAACGAACCAGAATGTTTCAGTGTTCACCTGACTGAGGACTTTAGGAATTTGACTTGGAGAAGAAAAGTGTGTGGGGGCCCGCAGGGAACATAGTTTGCTGTGAGATATTTTTGAAAGTATATTTTAACTTCTCTAGGTCAGGAGCCTTATACACTGTATTACGTATTCTGAGAAGATAGCTGTGTAAAATAAGTTCTTCCTTAGTTATCTTATTATTGCTTTTTTCCCCCTCTTTCTCTCTCCTCGGCTTTTTTTTTTTTTTTTAAACTTATTTTTTTCCCCCTAACTGCTGCAACTTTTTAAGGAACTCCATGGTGACAGACTGCAGAATGTAAAACCACCTGAAAACCTCAAGAGTATCTGGAGCTTTAGTCCTTAAGTGAGGCTTTAATCACAAGAGACACACAGGTGATTTTTTTCCACCTCTGGCAAGTGAACACAACAGAAGAAGAAACCTAAAGATTCTAGCCTAAAGAGATGGCAATTAGTGAAAGCAGAAAAAAAGTGTCTTGGTATGCTGTGATAAATGTGGATCTTTTGGGAATTCGTCCTGCTATGTGAGAGAATTGATTCCTCATTTTATTTTTAGGAATGCCATGACTATTTTGCAAGGTGCTTCATATTGGTTGGGGCAATCCCAAGCACAAATACAGGCTGGATGGAGAATGGATTGAGAACAGCCCTGATTAGAAGGATTTGGGGGTGTTGATGGGTGAAAAGCTGAGCATGCACCAGCACTGTGTGTGTTCAGCCCAGAAACCAAGTTGGGCTGCATCCAGAGAAGAGGGGGCTGCAGGTGGAGAGGGGGGATTCTGCCTCTTTTCTCTGCTCTCGTGAGACTCACCTGGAGTACCAAGAACAGTTCTGGGGGCCACAAAATGACAAGGACCTGGGCATTTTGAAGTGAGCCCAGAGGAGGAACACAAGGATGATCCAAGGGCTGGAGCTCCTCTGCTACAGAGACAGGTTGAGAGCAGGGGTTGTTCAGCCTGGAGATGAGAAGGGTCTGGGGAGATCTTGGAGAACCTTCCAGTGCCTAAACAGGCTACAAGAGAGAGACTTTTGACAGGGTCATGAAGTGATAGAACAAGGGGTAATGGCTTCAAAGCGAAAGAAGTTAGGTTTACATGAAACAGTACAAAGAATTTTTTGTCTGTGAGGGTGATGAGACACTGGAATAGGTTGTTAAATTATGACAGGCCATGAAGTCAGAGAAAGTTTGGAACAAACACATTAAAAACGTAATGAAGATATAAAAGGTAAAATTAGAAACTGACACTATACAATACAAAATCAAACTCCTACATTTTTCCCATGATATTTTATTTCTTTGCCAAGAAAATCCATCAAACTGACTATTATTTTGTGCAAGGAAAATGAGAAATGCTAAAGTGTAAAAACATATCCTGTTTGAATTTATTTTATTCAAGTATTTAAAGTTGCTTTTCAGGGAAAAAAATGTAGACAGACATTTTTTAATACTAATTGATTTTTGAAAAAATTTTATTATGAACCTCAGAGAGTGAGGTTTCTCTATTAAACAATCTTCACTATAGAAAAGAAGAGCTGGAGGTTCTGCATCAAGAAAAAAACTTTGAATAAGTACAGAGCGAGCTGAAGAAGCTGTAATAGAAGACAGATCTAATTGTAAGAGAAAAGGAAGATTATGTGTGTGTGTGTTTAAGACAAAGATCACCTGGGATTTCTTGTGGGGAATTCAGCACCAATGTCCTTTTTTTCTGATGTAAGCAACACTCCTTTAAAGAAAACTTCAGCATGTTTTCTTTTTCTTTTTCTTCTTTTCTGTTTTGGTTTTTTTTGTTTTTTTTTTTTTTTCCTTTTTAGAAGAAGACATTGTCCAGAATACCAAAATTAGGTATATTAGAGGCAAAATTTGGGAAATACAGCTTCTTGATATTACAGTAATTGTATTTTCTGAGTTAGTTAGTCTGAGGATTCTTTTTCCACAAGTCAGTAGTGAAATGAATCCATTCTAACACCAGCATCTGGGTGGTAGACTCCCAAAACTTAGTTAGGCTCCATGTAAAGGGTGATTTTTCTGAACAATTCAAGACACACATCACAGAATCCATGGCTTGCCCTCTGGATGAGTCTTTTCCTGCTCACTGAGGTAGTTTGGCCATGGCTAAGTCACACTCACTGGGTGATGCAGAGCTTATTGAAACGGTGAGTGGCACTGGTGCACGAATATGAGGTGCGTTGCATGAGTCAGCTGGACCTGAAGGTCAGTCAGCAATCTTCCGTGGGCACTTCAGAGTGATTCTCCGTAAACTTGTCAAAATATTACATTGCAACTTAAAAAGAAAAGAATCAAACAGATATTTCTCTCCAGAAGATGCTCATCTCTAGGGAGTCAAGCAAATTTAAAGAGATCAAGTTCATTCTTTCTCAAAAAGAAAGAAAAAAAATTAGCAAAAAGAAGTCTGAGTTTTGAGGTTCTGGGGGCTTTAGTTTTTCTTTGGTTTTTCAGTCTGTCTGTTTTTTATTTTTGTTGATGTCTTTTTTTATTGGTTGGTTGACTGGTGGACTGGCTGGTTTGTGGGTTTTGGTGGTTTTTGGAAGTGTGGGTTTTGAGATTGCTTCTTTGGGTTTTCATTTTTTGATTGGTTCTGTTTTGTCTTCTTAATTGAGCAACAATATATCCATGTAAATACATGATTTTTCAGTAGAAACCAAGAAAAAAGCAAGTCCACTTTTTTTTCTTCCCTTAGTAGAAGAAAAAGTAAATGACAGAAATTGAGTTTTAATAAATACCAGATATTCTATAAGATAATGACAGAAGTGATGATTTTGTTTCCATTTCATTTTCTTTGAAAGTACATCATCATAAGTAAAAAATTCTAATCTAATTAGACTGGGTTGATAACATGCTGCAGGTGGATTGCTCAAAGAGATGTAGAGAATATTATTATCTTAATAAACAGTCAAGATTATGGAAGAAATTATCTATTCTGTAGTTGGAGTATTACACCAGTGTGTCCTGTTTTTTACTTGTCAGCTGATAGTGTATCAAACCTGTCCTTCAGCCTTTGTGCATCTTGTAATAAGTATTTTATCTGAACGAATCTTTATCTTGTAGTATAAATAAATTCAACTGAATAAATAAGTTAAATCCTATTTTTGAAAGATGCATTTATTTACTTCTATTCTTTTACAGCACATCACTTGGAAGCATTTCATTTGATTTGAGAAGGAGAGAGTAGACTGACTGCAAAAAACAGAATTAACACACAGTAGCATTCTCATAAAAAGCTATCTTTTTTCACAAATACTTCTGCATTTGAGGGAGTGCTCTGTGCAGCCAGGAAATGTCATTGCAGATGAATTTTAAATAAAGTGTTCATATTTCTTTGGGGACTTTCAGATCAGAAAAGGAAATGGAATATTTACAATTTGGTGCATAATTCATTTTCTGTGGGTAACCACCAGTTTTATTTCCACCCCTAGCCTGAATGCATTGAAACCGTGTTAAAAAAATAAAAATCATAAATATTCAGCTATAAACATGAAGGCTAGGAGGTAGTCATAGTAATAAAAATAGTAACAATTATAATTATCTTAATTATTTTTTCTACTTAGACATCCATATAAGAGGAAGGAATAGAAATCCCTGACAGATGTCTTGTATTATTCTTTGAGGAAGGAATAAGTTTAAGCAAAACGTTGCCATTGCTCAAGTGTACATTTTGTATAATTCTGGATTGCACGCCTCTTATCCTGGCACCAATTTTACCTTGTCCTGGTACCACTGACTTCAACAGAGCTGTCTCAAGTTTACATCTGTGTAACTGAGTCATCATTTGGCCCAGCAACTGCCATTCCACCATGGCATTCTTTGCACTGGATAGAAACAGTTCTTTTTGTGAGTTTCAGGTACAAAACTCAGTCGGCAGAGCCCTAATTTCTGCCCTCTATGTCACCTCAGCAATGATAATGCACTAATAATTAAAGTTTATATATTATAATTTATATTTATATTTTTGTTTATTTTTACATTATGTTTGCAATTAATTAATTAATTAATTATCTTTATTAATTAATGTTTATATTATACAGTTCTTTAAGATGAAAGGTGAAGGGTGTGGTTGATGTGCAAAATACTGGCATATTTTGGTTTCTGCTTTGAGGGGAAAAAGGTCTGGCAAAGGTCGTCTCATCTCACTACTAACCTGATATGCAGCAGATAAAAAGTTTCAGCCTGATTTCATGCCTATCTTAGCCCCTGTATGACTCTGCATTTATGGAATATTTCAAAATTGCATTCATTTACATCCCAGTCAGATCTCAGAGAGGGCTTTGCACTTGATAACAGAATGAGAGACTGCCAAGTTCCTTATGAAAGAGGAAATGGCAGGAGTGAATTTAACCCATTTTGAACAAATTGCATTGGCTGACAGTCAAATATCATATTGATTTTAGCATTGCTGACTTTATAATTTGCTACATGGTCCTAAGTCCAGCATATCTTATTGACCTCCTCAAACCCCTGCATTACAGGCAGCTTCAGGTTTGCTGAGGTATATTTCTAACTTGTTTTAATGATGGAATATGCACTGCCCCCTGCTGAAAGGCTACCAAAAAACCTTTCTGTTCTTTTTTCCACACTAAACTTTCTTTCTTCAGACCCTGTTGTCCCAAGTATTGGACCACATGAATGGTTTTGTATAAGCTTTAGTGATGCAGATGGCTCAAAACCCATTTTAGGACAGTGAAATATTATAGCAACTAAGTTTTTGGCCTTTCAAAAAGCCTTATCATGTACTTCTGACTTTGTCTCCAAAGGCAAACAAATTTTCTGCCTGGAGTTTAGGTTCATTGAATGATCATGTTGTTAGCAGAAGCTAAAAAATTCTTTCAGGTAATGGCTGTCTTTTGGAACAATCTTTCAAAGTACATTTGGAGATAATAATCTTGCTGAATTTCAGAAGTCTAAATTAACTGTGCAGTCTAACTTACCAAAGTATGCTCCTACTTTAGCCTGTAGAGGTAAATCAAGGCTCCAGAAGGCAATTTGTCCCTTTTCACAAGCTTGTCTTAGAATGAGACTATTCTGTGTCTGTATCTTCCTCATTTACTAGATTTGTTCAAATTACGGGGGTGAACTTAAAAGAAATGATTCTTAACTTCAAAACTCTCAAATACTCATATAGTCTTTAAAATTAACTGTAGAACTGCTTGTGGTCCTTTGTTATTATTTTTCCAGATCTGATATTTTTGGGGGCTGTATCTCTTCAAAAGCTACTCTCATTTATTGAATTTGTAAAATTGAAGATGGATGGGTAAAAAGTCATCATGCCTTTTTGATTTTATTTAAAACAAAACAAAAGAAAATCCATCTCCCAATCCAGAAACTACAGTCTTTTCTAGAAAAGTTCACCTGTTCCAACAGCAGCTCTTTCCCTCCTTCCCTTCTCCCAGGGGACAGGGTACAAGGTTTACATAGCATTATTCTTCCATCATGTGATCAGAAACTCCTCTCCTTTGGACTGCTACCTTGGCCTTTTTTTAAGCACACTGTACAGAACATCCCTTTGCATTACTAGGACAACTGTCAGGTTAACCTCTCAGGCCTTTGTTAGCGCTAATTTCTTGTCTTCCACTTTGTTAAGTCACCTGGAGGCCGAAGGAAGCTGCTAACCTGGAGCAGTAGCTAATATTAGTCAATGAATGTGATTGAAGCAGAGGAAGATGCTGAGGTTTCTCTATATAATCTGTTGCATGCCTTCACTACTCAGATGTCTGTGTCATTTGGCATAATTCTCTTGGAGAGAGATTTTTTAGGTGACATATTATCATGTTAATGGTTAAACGTGGAACTGTATCCCACACATTTAGCTAAATTTGCTAACCTTACACAACTTCTCAGAGGAAAAGAGCTGTGGGTAATTCCAGGTATTAATTACAGAGCCCACCTTCTGTTGGGGCACAGAGTTCTGAATAGGATCCTGCTACTTCCTGCTAGTCATCTCTTTATCCCTAAGCACTTGCCATTGGTTTAAATATAATAACCATTTCTATTCACAGAAATCAGTACAGGCTGCTCAAGAGAGTTATTTCTGATATATAGAAAGGTCTTTTCTCATAGGCTCACCTGTGTTTTGCCTCAGATAATTTTACGGTACCAGTTTTGTCAGAATTTAACTTTTTTCTTTTTCTTTCCCTTCCTTTAGGTTTACAAGGTGCTTGCTTTAGGTGGGAGCTTGCCTTTTGATCTCTGTTCAAACAGCGCAAGGAAATTCTGGTACATAGGAGCTGTTCTTATATATTGCCACAACTGCATCTGAGAAGGCAACATGGCCATATTAACTTAAATCAGAGAAATTATTATCTTAGGCTCCCCCTCTGGCTGTGCCAAGAGATATATCTTAGAACCACAGAATCACAAATGGTTTGGATTGGAAGGGATCTTCGGGACCATCTCTTTCTAATCCCCCTGCCAACATGTACTCAATTTGTTTAAAAAACATAGAATAAGGGGGAGGACAGTGCAGAATATTTTAAGTTAAAGTTGCAATGGACAGAAATTTACTCTTGAACAATAAAAGTAATAAGAAAAGGTATGATCCACCTTATGTGTCAGTGCTTGGATAGTTTTTAGAAGATGAGTTGTCTTAATAGTAGACAGATTGGGAAAATCAGCCTTATTCTTGACATAAGTAAAATAAGGTTAAATCAATAAAAATCAAACTTTTTTCAGTATTTGCACTGGGGAAAATACTTAGTTTCATGTCATCTTCAGTGGAATTTAAAGTTTCATATCTAAATGCTAAATTTCTAGACTGACTTTAGCACGTATTAGGAATTTCTGTAATTAGGCAAAGATGATTTCTGTTTTTTTCTCTTTTGGAGGAGGGTTTGGGTTTGGTTTTGATTGGTTGGTTGTTTGGGGGTGTTTTAGTGCAAGATCTGACTGCAAGTCATTGACTTCAGTAATTCATAAAAAGTATATTTCTCTTTAATATTTATTTGGGGGGGCTATAATTTTTTTGGTTGAGTCAAGTAGGAATTTTGTGGAAAAACAGAATCAGAGAAAGCAAAACATATCATGATTTTGTTTTGCAGTTTCAAACAATTTCTGTGTGTTTTTGAGGATTGTCTTTTTATTTTTTTCCAAATAAAAAAGCTTTGCAATTAAAATACATCAATAAACTATATTTTCAACACTTTTATGCTAACACACAGAGTTTGAATTAGTGTTGCAGTACTTTGACAACCAGAAAAACAAATTTCTTAGCAATTAAATCACAATTACTAGCTATTCTAAAGATAGTTTTAAATGATCACACTCTCCCACTTAAATCCTAACGAAAGAATTCTGTTTGGAAAATCTGCAATGCTAACTCTTGATTTATCAGGACCTTCAAGTAGTTGTTTTATTTTTTCCAGAAGCCTAAAACTTATGCTTAACTCCTTGCCTGAACCAGGGTCTGAATCATGGCTCACACCTATTCTTTCCCAGCCTGCATCAGCAGTGAAACATCAACCATATTTCTACTTACAGTTCTTCGTGACATCATCAACAGATGAACAAGATCTCTGCAGCTATTTCTTTTTCCCCTCACCAGCAAATAGTTTTCATCTAAAAGGCAGAATCAAATAACTATCCAAAATAATGCAGATATTTGTTTATCTTACCCTAAGAAGAAATAAAACACACATTTATACACTCTGGGAGACACACACAGATGTGCTTAAGGGATGAAGCACTGCCTTCATTGCAAATGACAAAGAAACCAAATGGATTGCTAAAAGCAATATAGCTTCTTCCCATTCCACCAGGGAAAATGGCTGCAGCTCCTGCACCTTAACTGTCAAAAAAAAGCTTTATTATGCTTTCTCTCTCTTGCTCTTTCCTCTCCTCTCTCCCTCCCTTTTCTTTCTCAGTGTATCAGTTCATCACATAGCAAGCACGACTTCTCAATATATCTCTTTCAGATTTCATTGACCTATGACCTGTAATGTCCCAATTTGCTTCAAGCACCTTTATTTATGCCATTCCCAGGACCTATACATTTTGATCTGAGAAACCGTATTCTCTCCTCAGTGCCTATGGAGCACACTTTGCAGGTACCATCAGTTCAGAAAAAGCAGTCACCCAATATATGAGATTGTGACAAGGTATAATGTAATGGTAGTTATGTGAACCTCCAATAAACTAGTGGTACTTCACAGATTACTTGGAGAGAAAGTCTTTTAGCGTGCTTGAAGAAGTATGAAATGAATTTCATTTCCTTCTCATTTGCCTTGCTTTTGAAAGGTTTCATGCAAGATATGTGACCAACTATTATAGTACTAATCCATCCATGACAGAGCTCAATTTTCCCCGAGAATTTACTTGTGAATGGGCTGCAGAAAAACTTGAAAGCTGAAAATTAAAGTACACTGAACAGAGCAACCACTGAGCTGTGGGCAGCTGTCTGTCAAGAAAACCAGTTGGAACAAAAATGTAAATTAGATTTTATTTCTATTTATGTTTTTAAAGCAATCTGCAGAGGTAAAGTTTTACAGCCTTGTGTGTAAACAAGAGCAATGAGATGGAAGTGATGACAAGCTGCTGTTTTTGTGAGTTATTCTCATTAAAGTAAATATAAAAAAAAAGGGACCATAGATTACTGACAGTTTTAAAACAGAGCACTGTACTGTATTTAGTCACCCGTTATGAGGACAAACCCTGTGGTAATTCAGGCGCTCATTTTATTTTTTTTTTCCCTTCATGTCACTAAACCAGATAACTTCAGTAGGTTATAGCCGCAATTCTTGAATTGGGTCCTGAGAGTGGCTAAAATGGATTTTCAAATGCGTAGCACAATTGAAGATAATACTGCATAAATAGAGTGCTCAAGTGAGTGGAGTAAGCTGGTTATGGACATGACACAGACAAGGCTGTGATGGTGCAGTGATGTGGCACTCGCCTACTCCGTGATGGAGACGGATGCATCGCGCTGAGCAGTGCAGGGGCCTTCCCACTGCTGCTCCATGCCAGGGGAACAGGGGAGAGAAGGGACATGAGTGGGATGTCTGTCAGGGAAGGGGGTGCTTTCAGCCCACTCTGCACCAGGGAAGACGCCCCACAACAGGATCTGAAATGTGACAGCTGTAGTTGATGTCAAAAAATTCAAATACCCAGCAAGAAAAAAAAAATGGGAAGTTGGCTTCACATGCCGGCTTCCCACCTGGACAATTTATACTGGTATGGCCATATCTGAAACTCAGGGTGGGATTTTCTTATTTCTGACTTTGTGTGCTGGAATTAAAAATGTTTCTATCTGGGATAGTCACCGTTGCCTGGGAAAGGGGTGAAACCCGACCCTTTAAGAGCATATTTCATTTGACCCATCTTAGATACAGGCCTGAGATGAATATTATCCCAAAAGTTCCCACCTTTTCTCCACTTTATGTGAAGGAGTTTGGGTAAGAAGTTCTGTTGGAAATGTCTACATTTAGGCAGGCATTCTGACCCTGATGTGTTTCCTTACATTAACAATATCACAATTCACACTCTGCAACTCCCTGTACATAAGAACTAATTTCTCCAGAAATATTGAAAATTTAATCTTGGCCTAAAAAGCTCTCTAGTTTGACTGTGAAAAGAACTATTTTTGTGGCACATATGATTATATTCTACTTCTGCCCTGCAGCAAAGCTGCAAACATTTGTGAATTTGCCTGAGGCAAAAAAGTTATATGTTGTCTTCAACATCTGATAATCATTGCCCTGGAGAATGAAAGGTGAAATGGAAGGATATTTGGTGAAACCAGAAAAACATGAGATTCCCTCTCCCTGAACAGAATT
This sequence comes from Dicrurus megarhynchus, assembly GCA_013399195.1. Classification (NCBI taxonomy): domain Eukaryota; kingdom Metazoa; phylum Chordata; class Aves; order Passeriformes; family Dicruridae; genus Dicrurus; species Dicrurus megarhynchus. The sequence goes on from VXAD01006011.1 coordinate 76,908, forward strand.
CCAAGTAATAGGACAGATCAGTAGAGATGCAGAAATTTATGCCATTTGAGAACATGACTCAAAGCCCATTTTTATAAATACTGTCTCTTTCTTTTTCCAGTAAATGTTAAAGTTAGTGTAAGCTAGAAGAGGAAAAAAAGTCCATTCCCCTACCACTGTGTGACACTGAAGAAATATTCCTGAAAATATTTTCCACTGTTTTGACAAGCACATGTTCTTGATCCCTACAGAAAATTTTCAAGGCGTTGGCCCCTGGGAAGCTCATGGCATCTGTGAAATTTTGTCTGTAAAACTAGCCAATAATGCTAGAACTTCATTAGAGTGAGTGGAATTTTTTTGAAGGTGGCATTTGGTGGGTACTGGGCATATAAAACTATTTCACACTCAAGTTGGAGTTATTCTTGTCAGTTCCGTGATCGATCCCAAAATATTTAGAAGGATTCATGACAACAATTATGTCCTACTCAAGTCACTTACATGGTGTCCAGTACAGCAGTACACAGTTACACTTTTCTTTATTAAATTCTAGATATTTTTCTGTATCTAATTTCATCCCATTGCAGTTTCATCAACATGCATACTGGCATTTTTAATATCTTGCTTTTCCTTTTTTTTTTTCATTACAACAGAAAAGAAAAGGGAAAAACCAAAGGGCTTGTAACTAAAGTGCTGTAAGTGTTCGTCACAAAGACTTTCTCTCCTTTGAAAATTAAGTGTTTTCACAAAGATACTGTTCATTTGTATTTAGAAAACTTAAGTTGCCATGAAAGGTCTCAATATTTTATTGGAAAGACCAGGTGTCAAAAATCTCACTTACTTGCAAGAGTCAGAGGTCCTGGAAAAGATATTTTGTGTCTTCTTACTTGCAGACAGATTGCATCCCTGGCAGAAAAGAGTTACTCCATTATATGGTAAAACATGATTTAAAGGAAGCACAGCCTGCCTGAATAACATCATCCCTGTCTCAAAATCTTTAACCTCCTTGCAGGGAGGAGACAACCTGGTCCTTTCCCTTTTAGGATGCTTTACATTTTATGTCAGTCTTGCAGGATCTCAGCTATGAGCACCTCTCAGATGAGAGGGGTTTTGCTGTAAGGGAGGAGGACTTGCCAGGATTTCAGGAACAAACAGTTCAGGTTTGGGAGCTGCTGTGCTGGAACGGTGTTGGTTCATCCAGCCTCGCAGTGTCCTGCCTTCCTTAGTGGCTGGTGCCTGGGACTCTGAGTGTGGCGCAACACCCCCTGCTCTGGGAGGGGTTTCTCTGCAGGAAAAGTGCTTCTGACTTCCCAAAATCTCTACTGGCAGTTTCCAGAATGACAAATTTGAATATTTCCCCTTCTTTTCTATTAATAATGCAGGTTGTGAAATTCCATCCAGCAATTTTTGCTTTTGGTGATTTTAAGTACCTGAAGACAGAGAAACAGAAAAAAGAAAGGAGCTCTCTTCAAAAATAACAAATATGGTTCTTTTGTCTCATATTTGTTATTACATTAAAATAAAGTAATTTTTTATGTTGTGAACTCTTGCTGAAATATCTTCCATGAAGAAAGAAAAATTAAAAGCTTAGAAATATATGCCAGGGGAAAAAAACCTCCAAAAACCATCTAGCAACTGTAATGTGATTTTTGTTTGACATTATATTAGCGGATACTTTTTTTTGTATGGTTGGAGATTGGGATGGAAAATAATGACACACAGACCATTCAGGTATGTATCTTGCTGAGACATTTCAAGAAAAAAAAAAGTTATATTCACTTGCGCATGTGAATGTCTTTTAAAATTTAGTTCTTTAATCTCTTTATGTATCATTTCTTTGTATCCTGTAAAATTATAGTGTTGTCTCTCTTGGCTTTGCATTGTAACAGAATTATTTCCCTGTTTAAGCAGCAGTTAGAACATGAAACTCTGGATTTAAGACTTGAGCAACTACTGTGATGAAAATGATTTGTAAGTAAATCCAGGTGAGAATCTTTTATAGCCATTTTCTGTCTCTTTACCTTTGATTCAGATGGAGAAGCAAGATTATTTATCTTCCAACAGAAATTTTGGAAAATTTTTTTCTGCAATATCTGTTCATACTTTTGCTCATACATCAAAGCCATGACCAAGATATTTGAACTAATCAGAACAATTCCTTGAGGTCTTCCAATTCTAGGCATATTGTAAAAAGGAGTTATTTAACTTTCGGGGTTTTTTTTTTTCTTTTCTTTTTTTTCAGAAGCATCATGCAAGTGGCTAAGCTTCCTAGCATGGAAAACCAGATACTTAGAGAAACGTAATTTCTATGGCTTTATTGTATTTCCTGTCTACTCTTACCTTTGAATCCCATATTTGTTCTGTGTCTAGAAATCTATTGGTAATCATCCACCCAAATGAGGTTAAAAAGAGAAAGAAGAACATACAAATAAATATGACAGAAGCAGGGAAGCAGAAAGAGGGAGAAGACTACAAAACAGCAATGTAAAAATCAGCAACAAAGAGAAAGGACCACAGGAAATAGGCAGCTCATAGGAGCTCATGCTGGGACTTTTGTTACAGAAGGAAGAGCCTGGAAAACAAACAGAACCATAAAGTTTGTGCTCAGTATGTGCCTTTAAGCCATTGGCATTAATTAAGATTCTATGGCTTACAAACAATTATGACATAATTAAAGTGAGATTCTTTCTACAGTAAAACAATAAGAAATGACTTTTAGAAACCGTGGGAACTATTAAAACGGCACATCAGTACCAAAATGAGCAATATTTACTAGTATTAACACTATTAAAATGCCTTTTGAAGACAAACTTAGGCAATTATTACTCAGAAAAAACTCACAGTTCGAGATACAGAACAGTGATAATTAAATCCCTTTCTCTATATATCTCTAGTTTTGGTGTTTGACAGAATGGAGTCTTTAAGAGAATCTATTTTAATGGTCTTGAATTAGCAAGATTTTCAAACAGAGAGAGTGCACTTAGCAGGAGGCTGATATCTACTGAAAGCTTCATTATTGATATTATTATATAGATTAGGGAGCTGTTTTAAGGGCCCGTCCTACAGAGGCATATACCCACGATGTTTAAGTACTGCAGTCTCTTGCAAAGTTTCAGCGATTGGGTATTGTGTATTTAGACTCAGGTCCCACTTACTGCAGGAATTTTGGAGCACAATGGGAATTCCTCTTATGTTTACGCAATTAAGATTATGAGGAGAAATATGTTACCTCCACCTTTAAATAAAATCATATTTTGCTTGACATCATAGGGGTCAAAAAAGATAACAAGCAAACTGCTGCAATCTGGGCAAAAGAAAATTTTGGGAAAGGAAAAGGACCCAAGAAATGAAACAATAAATTAAAAAATATTTCTTGGTCTTATCCTTGTCCATTACACCATAAAGTTCAGTTTTGGAATATAGTTGAATTAGAAGAGAGAAAATATTTTTCTTCATCATACAAAAAATACAGAAATCTTTTAGAAGAGCTTGGAAAGGCAACAGAGTGATCCTTGTCTGTGATTGACAGCGGACGAGCGTCTCTACTGCACATATTATTACAGGGGATTTGACACCTGGTGTCATGGCATGGTCTCTTTACAATAAAATTCAGTCCTTGGTGCTGTTTATTCATTCTCTATCAATTTAATTAAAGAGATGTGCAATAACATTTAAGTAGGGGCATGCAAATTTGGGTTATATGGAAGAGAAAAAGGTCAAAGTTTTGTATGAATAGTAATATTTTTATAATATTTAGGCATAAATGGGAATGAGAAATGTAGATAGGAATAATTATAATAATAATTAAAAACAAAAATCACGTTTCTGAAGTTAAACTTGATGGATTTATTCTAGCAAAATATATGCATGATTTAAGGAAAATAATAATAAAAAATTGTTCACTGATAAGTCTTTGGTCACACTGATTTGAATTTTCCTGTTTTTATGAACAAAGATGAAATGACTAATTTTGTATCAGTTCAAAGTCAGAAAGTATTAACCTCAGCTGCCCTGGAAGCAGTTGTTGTAAAGTTCTTATAATCTTGGTTTGGATGAGCTGGCATCTGCTGAATTTTATATCCCATTCTGATCCTGTAGTCCTGTTCACAGAAGACTTACACCAGATACAGATCTGAGCCATGGTGGCAGAATACATCCAATCTGAAAATTTCATTAACAATTACATTGACTCAGGTGGGTTCTGATAAATTTTGAATTTGATATGTTGCAAAGTATTTTACTTGTTTGACACTTGCTTCAACATAGGAACAGATATTACTACAGTGAACAAAAAATGTGATTCGCAGTCTTTTATATGCTGCACTATTTCAGGAATGACATTTTTGTCAAGGGAACCCCACTCAGATTAGAAGAGTACAAGACGATCCCCTTATGCTGTAAGAATTTTGAACTCTAATTTTGGGGCAGTGTTGTCCAGCAGAAACAACTGTCTGAAGCCCACTGAATTTAATCAAAAAGTCCTATGTCATCAGAAAAGGCAAGACCTGCTGTGCATATCTTCACATGAGAGGACTGCCCCAATCATTGCAACCCTTTCACTGCAACACAGCAAAGCCAAGAAAAGCTCTCTTTGAAATTCCTGGCTGGATAACCCCAATATTAATAAGAATCATCCTATTTGACAGGAGTTAACTCAAGCACTTGTTAACCTCGCTGGACCTCTGTGTTTTGATCCTCCAGCCAAAAATACAATACATTGGCATTATCTTCTCAGGTCATCCCAGTCCTTCTTCAGAGACCATAGCTTCCCAAGAGCTATTCCAGCACAAGAAATGATGAGTTTGTCCTTTACAGAACCAGAAATTTTTGATTCAGCTCTGTTCTAGTAGCAGGTGTCTGTGTCCATGGCAGGGGTTTGGAATGAGATGATCTTTAAGGTCCTGTCCGACCTAAGCCATTCTAGATTCTGTGATTCCATGTCTGTAAAACATGGAGCACCCTTACTTCACCAAATAACATGTTAGTATAACATTTTCTTATTTACCACTAGGTCTCACTTATTCATTGTAACTCCTTTTAAGTGGAAGTGTTAATGAGGAAAAAGTAGGGGACCTAGTTTTCTTGTATTTTTTAAAATTAGGACATTTGTAAAGTCAACAAAAATATTACTCCTCGTATGAAAATTGGTCTAAAGACTAATAGTTGGCCTCATTATCTTATCAGTGAACTAAAAAAATGTACTCTTCTTAGCTGATTTTTTTTTCCCCCCTGGCTGAAGGAACAAAGTCCAGAAACTTTCTGTAGGTGGCTGGATAATTTCCCAGGTAGAGTCCTTTCTTATTTTAGAAAGGGAAAGAAAAACATCTTGCAGATAGCTCTTTAAAAAGTAGGATATTTCTGAAATAAAACATTGTAGTGAAGACCATCATCTTAACTGGTGACAGCACATAGTGTCTATCTCTAAAATATGATAATCTACAAAATCAGACAGTGGGCTATTTCTCAGGCAATGGTTATTTTTAGTAAATTAAACATAGAGCCTTCTCTGAAATACAGGCTTGCATTAACGGGCTACCATTAATTAGGTATATCATAAATATAAGTCTAAGGATCACATATACATAAATTTAATAAAGTTAAGGTCTACTCCCTCCTCTTTCTTCACAGCAAGACTATTAAGTCTTTCCACCTATGCAAGGAGATCTTTTCAAGGATTGTCTTAAAATGTATTTAATCACAAAAGAAATCACATGATCTCAGGAGAAAGTTGGTCTTGTAAATAGAGTAGGATTTCATGGCCATAAAAAAGATTGAGGTGATTCCAATGTAATAAAAAAATCACAAACAAACCAACCAAAAACCTTTCCTTTTTTTGTGTACTAGTACCTTTAACTAAGGGCAACCTATAGCATAGGTACCAGGACTTTGACACTAATAGTATTATGCAAAACAAGAGTCACATCTAGGTACAGATTTTCCCCTTTTATTTCTCTGCTCATATTTTCTATTTGAACTCCACTTGCCAAGATGATGACTCCTCAAGTCATTACAAGTGTCCCATTCAATCCCACAGAAAAAGTAAAAGCGAAAATAAACCATGTTGAAATTCTTCCTATAATTCTTCCTTTATTTGGTGCCTAGAAAATAATTTTCTAGAGAATTTCTGCCCTTGGCTTCTGAACTTCATTCAGTACCTGGCTCATCATTCTTGTAAAGGAGTATATTAGCACATACAGAACAGGAGTACATTAACAATCATAATTTCTTTCAGGTACTAAAGGTAGTTCATTTTGTTGGTGCAAAAAGCCTCAGGTGTTAAGTAGGTAGCATAAGAGCTGGAAAAAGAACCCATAAATAATTAAAAAAAAATAATTAGGCATAGCTACATGGAGGTTTAGCAGTGATTTCCATAAATAGACACCCTGCATATTGGGTTAGCTGATGTGACTTTTTTTCCTGTGATAAACCATAAAACCTCAGATTCAACCATTTTCACAGCTAATGTTATGCATATCCTGTAATATAATGTATTTTTTTTAAATGACTACAGATGGGGAAATGCAATGGCTCATGAAATTGGTGAGGGAATATAAGGTCTTTGGATCAAATCTGCTCTTACACAAGTATGGGCTTGTAGCTATAAGACTGAAAACTCCAATCCTCTGGAACGAGGCAAACCTTAAAACTTGCAAGAGGTCAATGGAAAAAAAAATGGAAGAGGAAATACACTGTCTATCCTCTCCGCATTGGTAAGCAGCAGAGCCTCAGCTGCTTCCAAACTGAAGCTTGGTGAGAAGTCTGTTTGGATGGTCTGACAAAGATGAGATGCAGCACTAACAGAAGTTGTTTGAACGTGGTCAAATTCCTTGTTCTTTGTCCACTTACAGTGGGATTAAGGTTTGGGCAAATAGACAGATATAGGTCGTTTTATCATGGCTGATATTTACGGCATTAACTTTAGGCTGAGCTGAATTAGATTGATCAGGAGTCAGACTCAGTGTTCATTGTCAGTCCCTTCCAACTCAGGATATATCATACTTCTATAATTATCTCCATCCTGCCTGCAAAGGATCACAAATACTGCAAGCCAGGATCTGCCTCAAACACGGGAATCAGATTTTCTTAATGCTGGTCTGTATCTGTATGCGATTGGGTTTGCTGTCATAAGAGGGAAAAGTTTTGGTTGGTTTCAAGGGAAAAAGGTAACAGTGGACACCATGTATATTTTCCAAAACATGTAACACACTGCATTTCATCTGGTATCTTTTTTTTTTTTTACTTTTTTTTATCATGAGAGCTAACAGAGCTTCTTGTCTGCAAGAATCCCTTCATTACCAGAATTAAAGCTATGTATAAAGCCCAAATATTAATTGTGATCACTATGTTGTTTTATCAGATGTAATATTGTTTTTTTAAAGCATTTCTAGGAATTAGTGAAACTAATTAAATAAATTAGTAGTGTCTACTGAGTGGTCTTTATGAAATGCTGTTCACAGTCCTTTGGCTTGCAGACATATATTCATGTTCAAAAAATACACGCAGCTGTAATTAAATATAATTGGAGTCCTCTAACACCATGGGCCTGACTGAGTCCCTTTGAAGCCAAAAGGGAGTCAGGGAAACACCAAAGTCAGGGATCACGTTGTAGATCAACAGAAAATTCAGTCTGCAAGCTTCCCCATGCACTGGTTTGCAAGGATTCCATTCCCCATGTCTGGAAACCTGTCCTCCCACCCGGAGGAAAGAAGGAAAAAAGCAAGTAAATAAGGAAGAACTGTGAGAAGGGAGTGAGAGAAGCAAGGTGAAGGCAATGCTGGGAAAGTATAATGCAGAGGTTCTTACCCATTTGAAAAAAAGGCTTACCTCCTCATAAAGGTCCTCGACAAGCCTACCTGACAAAAAAATCCAAAATTTAAAAAACCAAAAAAAATTAAAAGAGCTTTGAGAGAAAAAAATGTCTCTCTCTCACTCTAGCTCTTAACTGGTCAATGTCCTTTTCAGTTTAGGGAAAATTTTTGCATGAGGACCAGTCTGAAAATCTACTCCAGTTACCCTAGACCAGATCACTGGACAAAGCTATTTTTTTTTCCCCACCACATTTCCACACCATGCAGCTCAGCATCATGCAGATATCTGTAAAGCATTGTTTAGAATCCTCCATTTGGTGAAGAAAACAAAAATGTGGTGGTATAGCAGTGCATTTGTCAATCCAAAAGGAATTACTCTTTCCAAATGAGGAGAGAGATTTGTTGTTGGAGAAAAGCCACAGGTCCCTTCCTCCAGCTGTACAGATCATCATGAACCTTGCTACTGCAGGAACAGGCATTCATCATCTGTTTAAAAAATAAACAAAGAGAAAAACCAAAAAGATATCTGAAAAGCGAAACAAATCAGTCTAGAAAATGTTGGTAGTGTGACCAATTTGATACATATTAAAAGAAAATGCAACAGCTCATGCAATAACTGTAATTCCTTTCATTAATTCCTTTCATACATGCAAGGAAAACAGTTTTTCCTCTGAGAAATGCATGCACACTAGCGCACACAGAAACAAGTTAACAAGACCTTAACCTGACCACAGATATTCTGACTGGTTAGGAAGAAACAGAAGGATCAATCTCATGTTTTTACTTAAAGTAATGAGGTAGAAAATAAAAATAATAATAATAATAATAATTAAAATAATAATAATAATAATAAAAAATAAAGACCGGGGAAGAAGAATGAAATAGCTTTATTTACCCCAGTTTTACCTGAATAAACAGCCACTGTATAAGACCATGGGATCCATCTGTAGTCCTACAAGATGCTAGAGATTGTTTCTTGAACATTTTCATCCATCTTCAGGTGACTGGAGAATGCCTGACTATCATACACTGGTTTTCTAGTTCCCATTTCCCCAAATGCTCAAGTCAGACTCTACCAGCTGATGAAATCTATGAAATGATTGATGCTTTTTATGGAATTTTGAGAGATCTTAGTTCACTTGCTGCAAGCTCTGCAAGTATCCCAGCACCAAAGCAGTGCAAACTCTGAAGTCCATTTTGTGTCTGAATGTGTATATAGTAAAACAGCCCAGCCCAAACTCAAGTTTCAGCAGCCATGAACACAGTCAAGTCTGAAGTTTGTTGATTTAAAGTTAATTTATGCTTTAAATAGCTGTATGGCTGCAGGGTCATTCCTAAATTGTTTTGTCCAAGTACAGCTGAACAAAGAATGGAAAGGTGACTCTGGGATCATGAAAAATCAAGTGCATTTCCAGGCTTCACAATGAGGTGTAAGAAAACTGTAAGCTGCCTGACAGGGTCCAGAGCACAGACTAACATCACCCACCTCACTGCACACAGTCACCATCAGCCACACCTTGAGGCGAGCAGAGATCATAAACTTCTCGGTTGTGGTTTCATTCTGCTTCTGTTGACCAGTAATTGAATTCAAGCAGGTTGTTGGACATCTCTGAAATCTAAAATCCTACTTGGCATCCCACAAGTGCATTCAAATGAGATTAATTTTAAAGTCAAAAAGTATGTTTTGTCCACATAGTTGCCAGATATAGATATGACACATATATGCATACTGACATAAAGACAAATAAATAATTATATACACCAATTTATAATGCGAAGAATAAATGAAGGGGGAAGATCCAGCCACAGCATCTCAAAGAGAAACTCTTGCTAAAGGCCTGATGGTGTGAAATGTTTGTGTGATTCCTGAGTATGCAGTCAGGAGTGTGCTGTAAGCGCCAGGTGTGAGAACTGGGCTGGAATGCTCCACCCCACTGTGGTACCTAATTTCTAAAAAAGATGCTTAAATCAGAAAAGATAGACAAATAAAATGTAGGAAATGTGAGATGGAGAAAATGATACCTGTATTTGTTACTCCAAGGACACAGGCTACTAAAAGTAAAACTTCTTATAAGGAGATCAAGAATACTCTTAGAGTATATCCATAATGCCGCAAGAAGATTCGCGAAGAACTGAAGTGCCTTCAGAGAACAGAAACTGGACCGGGTCAGGATGAATGGACCTCAACAGTCCAGTTAATATATTTTCCTAAAACCTAAAGAAAAATGGAACAATATTAAATTCAAATATTTCTAGCAAGCCAGTCACTTCTGGGGAAGGTGATGAAAATATGCACCCTCCACCTCCCAAAAAAAACCAGATGACAGCCCATTTTTGCTACCCTTTCACTTGTTTTCCTCAGTAAAACACTGCTTTGAGGAAAATGAGCCTAGCTTCTGAGATTAACTTTATATTTTCATTTTGCCAAAGACCTAGCTGGCTGTCAGTATGAGACCATGGGATGCTTATCATCTTTAAAATGTTTATTTTCTTAACTTAAGGAAATACACGCTCACCTGTCCCTTCACCCTTCCTCCTCTGTGTCTCCTTCTCACATAGACAGAAACCCAAAATCCTATATTAAAATAACATCATTAAGGTTGCAAAGTCAAGCCTTCAGAAATTAGAGAATGTGAAAATTAAGTTTTCCTCTGAACCTTAATTAGCTGAAGGTGGCAGGCACCCTGTGGAAAAAATAGCATGTGATCATGTAATTAAAGACTGTGCCATAATGCCCCCACACAAGGGTGCCAAATTAATGTTGTGCGGGCAAACTTAATTCAAGCATTCCCTAACTTGTTTTGAGTGCTTGACTTTGCAACCTTAGTAATGCCCCTTTAATGCAGTTTTGTGTGTGTAATTTTAGACAGAACTATCTTAAAGAAGCTTTTGGTCTGAAATATTACTGTCACTGAATCTTATTTAGACTCTTATTATATTATCATGATTTCATGGCATTTTAATTTATATTGCATTATTGGGCTGTTAACTTACTTCCACTACTCGATTAGGCTGACAATATTGTTTCACTTCTAATATGCTTCTCTTGCTATTCAACATATTATAATTATTAGAAGGCTATTTATATTTACCTACTGCCAGTTAAACAAGATTCTTTTGAGTGTCACCATGTTAGCTACAGACCTTGCTAAGAAAGGAATTATCTTAATACAGTCATATAAACATGTTTATAAACTTTTCAAGCTCATGTTCAGAACATAATAATATAATATTATAATAATAATTGCACAGTAAGACTACATTTAACATAAATAGAGTCTGGCATTGATTGGATCTTTGATTATTTAATGGCATACAGTTGAGAATATTGCATGCATGTTTTTATTGGTATTCCTTATAACATCTCATAACTCCATGACCATTTAATAGACCCTTGTGTATTGAATACTTTTTATAATAAATATTCTTATAATTATACATTTCACTAATATCTCCTTGTTGTTTGAAGCAACATTTCTAAATTCAGAAAGCTGCACACATCAGAACTCAGTGATACATAAACTCAGAAAGCTGAACTTGCATTAATGGATGTGGGTTTTTTGAGATGCTGTGAGCTGGAGATATTTAAAATAACCTACATTAGCATATGCTTTTTAAAATGCCTGCTTCTATCTATTGATTACATAGGATACCGATACAGTATGTTAGGTAGTAATTACTGCTGGGATCCAGTCTGATCAGTCTTCTTCTGAAGATTGATTTCTAATGGACCTCATTCATTAAAAGAAGATAGTTGGGACAGTCCTTTCCCATTTAATCTTTATCTAATGGTTTAGACAATGAGCAGGTCTGTTGCTAACTTTTTTTTTTCATTCTCAGTGAAGAATTCAAGCAATAACCTGTTAAAAAAAAAAAAAAAAAAGGCAAAAAAGGCAATGCTTCTTTAATCTTGAATGGCTCTCCCATGACCTCAGCAGATTTGGGCAGGCTGGAATATAACTGAGCTCTCAACAGGAGAAAAGTGAAGTGCTTTCTGGAGCAATCCATCCTTGCCCTCCACGTTTGAAAAGAAGTAACTGGAAATATAAATTTCAACCAGGCCCAATTTAAATGTTATTAGGGTTATGTAGAAGCAAAGTTTCAACATTTTAGAGAATTTAGCCCAAAAGTTCCAGGCCATGCTGTTGCAGCATCCAACTCTCTCCTTTTCAATATTAATTTTAGCAACACCTCAGGAACAAAAAAGTTATTCAATCCCTCCCTGGAGTTTAAAACACAGACTACATATATAGGTAATAATATCTGGTGCCTTCCTCAGTAATCAATTAGCAAAGCTGTACCTATGTGCGGAGGTGTGTGAGAGGGAGCTTAACACACCTAATTTTGCAGAGCAAGTTAATAGCTTTCTTCCTCTAATTAATTTTGCTGCTAGTCTGAGCTCACTGTAATTGGTATATCCAAAAGCAAGGATTAGCAGAGTGGGCCAGACCACTGGCCTGTTTGCTTCAGCTGCTTGCTGCTGACAGACAACATTAACAGGAAGTCAAAGAGATGGTACATGAAACCCTGTAGCAAGCAGCTGCCATGTAATTTCCTTCTAAGCTCATATATTCCTCAAGTTTTTTGTGTTTGCTTGCATAACATTTTTCAAGAGAGAGAGAGCTTGGATTTGCAGTAGTCCAAACACAATCAGCTCTTCACTGGAATCCAAATAAGCACCTTTTTTGCAGATTTTACGGCTTGAATGTACACCTGTGCTGCACATGGCTACACAGCTGATCTTTCAAATCAGTGTAATTTAAACTGAATCATTTAAGTTTGAGGTAGTGTTTTCTTGGTTCTCCTTGGGAAAGCCTACAGATACGCACTCTGCTTTCATTCAGTTATTACCAGAGCTTCCCAGTATCTCCTCAATGGTGAGGTGCAAGACGGAAGCACAGTGAACACTAGCTCTGAATACTGGAGGGGATAAAAGGTCATCTGGGGAGCAAGTTGTCCATTTGCATGACAAGAGGCAATCCATGAGTGCTGTGTGCCAATACCACAGAAGGATCAGAAGGTATATGGCTAAGGCATGTTTTATCATCTCCTTCCCACTGATAGCCATTATTTTCTGGGCTCCACCACCATTTAACTGAAAACGCTGCTTGTGATTCTTCTCGCCCCATTTCCAACCTTACCTTCTGACACCTGGGTTTGACCTGAGTTTGACAAGAACTCTCAAACCTATATTTTCAGAGCTCTTCAGCAGCCTAAAGAGCAGGTCTGAACATGCAGGAAAGGGGTGAGCTGAAGGAAGATCCATAGCTCCTGACTTAAAGAGTAGGTTTTTTCTTTCAGTCTTACTGCACTCGTCCTCCCAGGCCCGTCCCATGGTGTCAATAAAGGAAGTTTTTCATTCCTTCCCACTAATCATCTCTGACACGAGCTTGGAAATCTTGTCTATGAGAATCAGCCTGTTATATTCTAGGACAGTCTCAAGGAGAAAAATGTAGATACAACACTTTTGAATAGTAAGAACTAAAAGGCTTTTTTTGTTGTGTTTTGTTTTTTTTTTTTTCCTTAATGTTGCTTTTCTTTGCTATTTTATAAACAGAGAAGGAATGAAGGCCAAAATCAGTGGATAAGAAAGATTTGGTATAAGACAGGGCACAGTGATCCTTAATAAGAAAAAAAAATCCTCTGTTATTTCTTAACAGTAGGAGGGAGTCTCAGCTTAAAGTTATGTGCTTCCTTATATGACAGGGCTCTCATCAGCACTCTGTAAACTGCTGGACCAAATTCTCCACTGTGATTTCATTGGGGTTGTAAGAAAGGAGAATTGAGCTCCCTGTTGATAGATGGCTGGCTGTGTACGTGGGAGGGGGCTGAGGGGAAGGCTGTTAATTAAATTTGAAGGCGAGATTCTGCTCTTTGCAGCTGAATTAAAAATAAAATACCAATTGAAGTTTAATTACTGTCTTTGCTTACTTGTGCATTCAAACTTGAAAGATGACTTCACACTCTGTTTTTAAGCTCCTGTGGCTCAGAGATGATTATGGAGTTTGAGTGCTATGTGACACACACTCTTATCAAATACCCCATGCTACCACAGAGGCATTTATGCTGCTGATAAGGTAGTCAGCAAGTGAAGTCTCTGGGCCAAATTGAGAGGGATGTTACCCTGCAGCATGCAAATAGGAAGGGGGCCTGCTTTAGGAAACCCCAGGCTTCCCTTGGCCTCAGTTGAGGTAATGATTACTCATTAACCAGTAGCAGTTATTCATTACTGGTTAACTATGAGATAACTATTGCTGTCCTGCAGTGGGAAAAAAGATTTAATTAAGACTAAATAACAGGAAGAAAACCTGAAAGGACTTCTGAAACAGTGCCTTCTGCCCTTTCTGTCCGTGAAACTGGGATATTTTTCACAGTAAGGACTGGAAGACTGTAGGGTGGATCAGTGCTGTTTCTATCATGAAGAGGAGGATGTGAAAGAGCATAATTAAATGCTTTTAAATTAACATTTTCCAGGTAGTTGTATTTTTGGTGGTGCATTTTTGTATTCCCTTTCTTTCCTCCCAAAACACAAGAGTTGTGTTACTTTTAATATCACTGAACATTATTCCAGAAGTATCCTATATAGATTATATCTGGAATAAATCAGGTTTTTTGATCTCAATGTGATGAGTTGATCCTGCCTTAATCCCAAGTACCCACCAAAGCCACTCTGTCACTCCCCTCCTCAGCTGGACAGGGGAGAGGAAATAAAACAAAAGTCTTGTGGGTTGAGATAAGGACAGGGAGAAATCACTCACCAGTTACCGTGTCATGCAAAAAAAACGTGACTGGGGCAAATTAGTTTAATTTATTACCAATCAAATTAGAGTAGGGTAATGAGATGGAAAACCAAATCTTAAAGCATTCCCACCTCTCCCTTCTTCCCGATTTTCTCTCCCTTGCAGGGGCACAGGGGGGTGGGGAACAGGACTGTGGTCACTTTATCACACGCTGTCTCTGTTGCTTTTACCTCCTCTGGGCTTGGACTCCTCACCCCCTTCCCCTGCTCCAGTCTCTTCCACGGTAGAGAGACCTCCATGAACTGCTCCAGTGTGGACGCCTTCCACAGGCTCAATCCCTTAGGAACAGGCTGCTCCAGTAGAGGTCCCACATGAGGTCACAAGTCCTGACAGCAAACTTGCTCCAGCCTGGGCTCCTCTCTCAATGGGTCCACAGGTCTTGCCAGGATCCTGCTCCAGCATGAGCATCCTGTGGGGTCACAGCCTCCTCTGGGCATCTCCCTGCTCCATCCTGGGCTCCTCCAGGGGCTGCAGGTGGATCTCTGCTCCCCCGTGCCCTCCCTGGGCTGCAGGGGCACAGCTGCCTCACCATGGGCTGCTCCAGGGCCTGCAGGGGAATCTGAGCTCCAGAGCCTGGAGCAGCTGCTGCCCCTCCTTCTGCACTGCCCTGGGTGTCTGCAGGGCTGTTCCTCTCACACTTTCTCATTACTCTACTCCAGCTGCTGTTGCATTTTCCTCTCCTTCCTTAACTGCAGAGGCACCACCACCATCAGTGTTGGGCTCAGCCTTGGCCAGTGGCAGGGTCCATCCTGCAACCAGCACCAGCTCTTTTGGACATGAGGATTTTCCAGCAGCTTCTCAGAGAAGCCAGCCCCAGAGTCCCTCTGTTACCAAAACCTTGCCATGCCAGACAATATAGATATAGACAAGCTTATGGACTTTTAAACACTCATATAAGGAGGAAAAAAAAAGAAAAAAAAAAAAGAGCAAGCACTAAACCCCTCTAAGTCCTTTTTATGAAAATCCTACCCGAGGGTGCTGCGATGTTTGACTAAGGGTGTCAGAGATGGTACCACACACTTCTTCACTCCCCTGACTGCCTCTGGCTCTCTGCCTCTCCTTTTTAGCAATTCATTGGAAGCTTAGGTGGAGTTGGTGGCCCATAGCTATAGTAAATCAAACTAATTACATTTGCACTAAAGCTGAAAAAGTCTGCAGTGGATATTTTTTCCTTTTTTTTTTTAATTTTTATTTAAGTACAGACTATTAATACATCTTTCCTTAGCCCAAAATATATCTTCAATGTAAAGCTAAACTGGAGCAACCACAGTTGTTCAACTGCAGCAATTGCAAAGTCCAAACCCCATTTGGAATGCTGAATAGTTAGGATACCTGTTCATCCAAGACCATAAAAATGGGGGCTGATGTCAAAGAAGACAAGAAAATGATCCCGAAAAACCTGGTGCAGGAAATCTGTAACCTTTTAGAAAGCCTGCTAGAAGCAAGGCAAGATCCACTGGGGTGTCTAAACTCATAAATCATTCCCATGAGGACTATTTAGTTTATCCTAAAGTTCACATACATCCAGCAGGCAGAACAGCTTTCCCACCTTCTTTAACTCAGCCAGGACTGATGCAGCTGTGCACAGACAGATGTTTTGTACCACTACAGATATGATGGGCTGTTCTGCCTATCCTCGGCTGGCAGTCCAGGAAATCACAGTCCTGGTGTCACAGGTGTCACAGGTGTTGCAGGTGTCACAGCAGCTGCAGATCATCTGTCAGCTGCTTGGTCAGCCTGTGGTATTTAGGATGCTCCTTACAAGGCCAGAATTGACCTGTGGGCACCTGAGCTGGGCTCAGCTGTGACTACTTCACTGTCATGGAAAACAGTGAGGTGCAAAAACCTAGATCTGGAATATTTTGACTTGTGAGTTCAAGCCCACCTCTCATCTCCAGAGGTCTTCCTTGGCCATCTTTTGGCCAGTGGACAGTCTACTAAGAAAACCCCAAAACATATTCACAGAACCTGGGCCAGTGTCCAGCATTTGAGATATTGGTAGATATTTGTTACTTGCTGCCTCTACAGTAACAACCTATTCTTGCAGTTGACATTCTTATGTTTGAGAGATGTGGTGGCCCCCTTTTTAGGGTAAAAACATACCCTGTATATTTGATATTCATTTCCAGAATGAGAGATGTATTCTTCTCACAGTCATCTCGTGGTTTTGCACAAGAAGTGGTAGTATCAATTGGAAAAAGGAAAAGATGAAACATAGTTTTCCAATACTTTCATTATTATTCAATGGGTTTGTTTAATTGTCAAAATTAATGGATAATGACTGGATAATTTGAGGGTAAACACAGTCCTTTCAGTGTATCAGACTAATCAAATCCAAACGTTTCTGTCCTACTGTGAAATAGTTAACGTTTGGAGCAGAGAAGATAATGCAAATGAAAACTATTATACGGAGTTAGTTTAACGATACGCAATTTAAAACTGTAGCAATTGTTTTTGGTCAGTTTCTTGCAATCTTTAAGGTAATTTTTTTCAATTTATTTGGAATTAGTCAAGTGCAGTGTTGAAAAGGCAGAGTGAATTGATGTTAAATAGTTTTTGGAAGATGTAATTGTCTGATGATTTGTAAATAGCCAAGCTTATCAAAAAAGTAATTTAAATGTTATGCTGACAATTTTGTTCAGTTTGGTGTACTCTGTAAACTTGTGAATCCAATTTTTAGCCCTCATTAGCATCAGAATTCTCTTTGCAATGCTAAATGATTGCAGGTATTTCTTATGTGTGCCCAAAGCATCTGTTGCTGAACTTTTACTGATCCTCAGCCTGCACAGAGAGCACACAGTCGAGTTGTAACTAAAAGTACTTCTGTTTCCTAGTTGCCATAATCTGGATATTCTGTTAACAGAGAGAACTTAACCAGGACTAGTAATTTATAGTCATGCACTATATGGCACAGTGATGAGTTTCACTCAGAAATCAATACAGTTTTTAAGTGATTCCTTTCATTCAAGTTTTATTTGCTTGGCATAATTTTTTTTCAATTTTTCGTGATTTTCTCTGAACCATAAAATTTGAAAAATTCCAGCCTTGAACTTTCCTTCAACAGTTAAAGAAAAGGAAAGGAAGGAAAGAAAAAAAAAATCTCATGGCTGTCACAGAACTCCTAATCAAAAAGAACTTGACTCTCCATGTTTTTCAGAACTAGTAATAGTTTTTTTCTATGATCTCATGAAATTATTTTTAATGTTGGTTTAAATTTTTCCTAGTGTTTCTGCATTCACACATTCCTGCATACATTCCAATATTTTATTATATCCAGCAGTACTGCATTAAAAGAGTACCAAAATATAAACATAAACACTCTAAATTAGGAAACATTATAAAACTCAGCATAGTTACTTTAACATTAATTCAACTTCCTTGCATATATGCCTTCTGAAAATGCATTTTATGATAGAATCATATTCTATTTCTGCTACTGGACTCTTCCTGGGTCATCAAACAGCTAAAAGTCATTATGCTAAAATGGTTAGAAATAAGGTGAGGGGGAAGGAAGACTGATGGAAGTCGTAAAACATAATGTGAAATGGGCTAAAATTAAGAAGCAAACACCTAGGGTAACTGTGGATGGAGAGGGATGCTGGATGACCCTTTGATCTGACCCACCAAAAAAACTTGAGAAAGGTGTATAAGAAGAAAAGCCACACAATCTCCTAACTGTCTCTCCCAAAAGGTAGCTTGCCCCTTTCTGAAACAAGAAAAAGAAATTAAAAAAAAAAAAAAAATCTTATGAAAATGTTTTTTAAAAATCAAAATACAAAGCATTCTAGAGGAAGAAATCATGCCCTGTAAATAAAAGAGTGGATACTTTTTAAAAAAAAATCTCTAAAAAAAATGCTAACATTTTGACAATTAAGTTTTCATTTGTGGAGTTCCATGTTCTTGACAAAAATATTTTGATAAAAGAATAAAAAAAACATATTTTGGTCTTTGCAGAAATAAAAGTATTAAGAAAGGAGTGTCATGTTGACCATTTCTCCCAGCAGCTGGTGGCATGTGCTGTGACCCATCTGTACTGGTTTGGAGTTTTCTGCGGCCCATGCGTGTCCATCTGAGCTTGGGCCTTCTTGTAGCTCATGGAGAGAAATAGACTTTTTGGGGAGAATTCAGCTTCTTTTGGTTTATAGAACAACATAAAAAGATTGAGCGTACCTTGTATTGCTTACTTTAACACATCTCTTTATTACTATGAAGGTATCCAATGCCTCATACTCTGAAGAGTTCTCTTGGTGGAGATGTCTGTGTGCTAAAGCTCTGGAGTTAAAGGGCATGTCTGTACCCTAACCAGATCAAAGAATAATTTGAAGTTTATAAACATTCAGGTAAGTTTAGCCTGTGAAAAAGTAAAACAATAAAAAAAAAAAAAAAAAAAGAAAAAAAGAAAGTACAAAAAGAGAGTAGTGATTTGGATAATTTCCTTGTAAGTTACACATACCCTGTCAGGCAAAATATTAGCTAGTAAGTTACACTTTCACCCAGCAGAGAAAGCCCTGAGAAAGTCTGAGTCATACAAACTCTAACAGTAAATCTGAGCTTTTCAGCAGTTGAGAAAGACTGAACAAGTTTCATAAGGGGTTCCAGGTTCTCTGTCACACATATCTCACATCAGGAGTGTAAACTTCTCTGGAAAAGATGCTAAACATATACAAAAGTGTTAAAAACACAACGGGTTGCATTGTGCAGGAGTCTAGAGAGTCTGATTGGGCAAGGCCCCAAAATTTAGAAAATAAGTACAATTATCTGTTTCTTGTCCTTTTTCTTCCACACATTTTTTCCTTATATACTATATCAAGTTGGTCTGGAATTGTTTGTTTCATTACACACACAGCAGGTTGGATAACCTCTATTGAAGTCTTACCCTATTCATTTGAGAAACAGGCTTACAGTAAGAAAAAGGAAAAAAGTCTATCCCTCACCACTTAAATTTTAGGTAAATTATTCACTACTGTGACTTCAGAGCTCTGGGTCTAAGCCTGGTACACCATCTTTTAAGGTCACAGCCTGAGGACAGAACTAGGAGCACAAAGAGGCCTGGTTTGTTTTACTTTTCAGTAATGTATTCTAATTAGAGTTGTCTAAATCTTCCTTTGTACCTCTTCTTTTGTATTCTCCTTATTTCTCTACTCCTTATACCTAGGAGAGCAGATGAACTACAGATATATATACATATGTATGTGTATATATATATATATGCACATGAACCATATATACGTATGAATGTACGTACATATATATATACACACATATATATACATATTTTTATATATACCTACTGCAGACATCACTGCTCTGCTGTTATATTCTACTGCATTGAAGAAAATGAATCTTTTCAAACAGGTGAATTTTCCAACAGAAATGGACCAGACTCAGTTCATTGAATAGAAAATGTAATGGTGATCTAAACCTATTATCTTCAATGGAGTCTGTGACATTTTCTTCAAGCATATTGATCTGCTGGAGAGGGGTGGGGGACCGAGGGAGAAAGGGAACTTTATTTTTTTACTCACCGTGTTGCGTCAGTCATTGTAATGCTAGTCACAATGTATAAAAATCTCATAGACTCCACAGGGCTGGTCCTTTTACAGGGGCTGCAAGAAACAGTTCTCTGAGGCTGAATTAAAAAGCTGGTTTAAAATCAACTGTATGTGTACTTTAAAACCAACACGAATAAGCCCCATTCTCCTCTTCTCCCCTCCAAAATTTTCCCTTGCGCAACAGTCAAACCAATTTCAGTCAAACACACCCAGCGCTTGTCCAATGGCCCATTCTTCTTTTGTAATTTGTAATACCTTTCAGCTAGTTAATCACATTTCTCTCCATGCATATCTCTTTCTACTAGGCTGTTAATAGAGACTGAACTAATTTCAAATCTTATTTAACCTAATTTGGATTGGCAACATGTCCTTTAGAAAGGGGAAAAAGAAAAAAGAATACCATCACAAGCTTGTTTCTTGTGTATTTTTCACAGTTTACTTTTTCATATTTTATTTTATTTTGTTTTGTGGTAGAATCATGTCTCTAGAGATTAGAAAAACAGCAGAGAATTCTGCCTCATTATAGAACTGACATTTGTGCTGTTATAGTTAAGGTTATGTCAGTGTTTCTATTATAATGTAATTCCTCAGCTTTACTGAATAAAATAGTCTCTTATTTGCAAAATTTTTACATGAACAATGTGGATTCAGGTTTTGTTGCTCTACTTGTGACAACAGATATTCCATCTTCCCATTGTATAGGGTTGGTTTTTTTGAAAATATTTTTTGCATTTAAAGAACACTGGTAAGACCTTCAGACTATTACTTTGCTGGTGACATCACCAGTGGAGATAGAAGACACATTAAAATTCTTTGGCAGGAGCACAGTGCTAGTAAAGTTCTTTAATATTAACATAATATTGAGTCCATTTATTTTGGCATTATCTTAATTTGATCCATTTTGTACCTTGTCCATGGCATATATATTTTTTAATTTGTGCTAGTGCATGAAGCTATTGCATTTTGTTGTAATCTGAATTTTATAATCTTGCCTATTACTTACAAGCAATCTGCTGCTACAGTTGTTCCTAGGTGTTTTTACAAACTAATTTAACATCTGTTTGTACTATGTAGCAGTATCAACTTACAAATGGGCAATAGAACTTAGCATTGTTGAGAATTACTATGCAGATTGATGAAGTTACATTAGTAAAAGTAAAAACCACTCAGTATTTTATTGTAACTTCGTAAATAAGCTTTGTTATCAAGATTATTTTATTTTCAGCAGGGCCTCTGAATTGAATGGTTAGCTTATTTACAATAAAGCATCAGTCAATATGTTTTATTTTTAAATAAATAAATAAATACTTAGAATTGTAGTTAAATTGAGTTTTAAAGTTCCAAACCATTCTTTACCCATAATGTGATTCTGGGATCTGAAGGCATATATACAGCACGTGTTAGCAAGCAAACAAATGTAAAGTGGGAGTTAAAAAATTGCTCTGAATCATTAGAAAGATTTAATTAAGATACAAAGCCTGTAAAGTTGCCTGGGCTGCACCAGGAATGGAATTTAGCCCATGAAAAGTATCAGCCTAGAGCACTGAGTGTACGTGCTACGAACACCTCCATTCAAATCTGTTTACTTACCTAGGCATATTTAATAGGAAAAAACATTGTCTAGCACTGCTTATTTCCTTCGAGTCCCTGCCATACAGTGTTCTCTTCAAATATTTTCCAAAGTTGTCCAGCTACACGTGTTAAGAATTGCATCACTAGCAGAGGTAAAATGGGGGTTCCTAGGCATCCACTGAGGCTGAGGTCTTGTTTACCAAGGTTTCACAGGTAAAAGGAAAAAGGCACTGTCCCAAAGAGGTAAAAGGAGATGGGATTCGGTCCCTTCTTTTTGGAGAAAAAGGTTTAATACACAGAGAAAAGTAATTTTAAAAGGGTCACACGTCTGTAGGGCAAAGAGGAGCTGCAACCCTTGAATTCATAGGTACTCAAACTCCAAAAGACGGCAGAGAACCTTCAGAAGGATCAGCTCCACCTACCACATTCCCATGATCCTACATCACGGCTAATGAGAATTCCAAGCCTTCAGGACTGAACAGTGTGAGACACTAGGACCAGAGTACTTCTGGCAGGCAGCTGGATTACCTCACACTTCTAGTGCAGAAAGAAAACCAGTATGTTCTGCTCAGCTTTGTCTCTAACAGTCACTATAAAAACCTACAACAAGATTTTATACAGCAGAAAATGCCTATTCTGTGGTATTTCTTCAGATAAAGGTCTGTTCTATGTTGGTTATCGTTATTGACCAGGTAGCACAAAAGTAATTCAATAAAATTCTGGGGGGCATAAAAAAAGAACACATTCTCTTTTCCTGAATTTTGCCTTTGACCTGTCATTGTTGGCTATGGTCAGAAGGATAACAAAATGGTAGTTCAGCACTTGCTTTAATGGTGATGTTCAAGTTGAAGAAATAGAAGGGAGGGTTGTTGTTTTGTTTTGTTTTGTTTTGTTTTGTTTTGTTTTTCTTTCCTTGAAACTAAAGAGAGATAACATGGAGGAACAGGAAAGGAAGGATGTGACAGAAGTGGCACATACATACACACAAAAAAAGGGGGACTGAAGAGGGGTATTTTGTTTTTTCCCCTGTCAATCCTTTGATTTATAAGGATAGGTACAAATGTCTTTTTATTTTACAGAAAGGTATGTGTGTTCAAGTCATCCATGCAATAAAATTAAAAGTGGCTGTGGAAGAATCGGAGACATTTCTAATGTTACTGCTAGTGTAACATGCATGTTCTTCTTTAAAGTATTCTTAAATAAAAAGTAAATTAAGTGCCTTGAGACAATAGGAAATGTGCAGAATATCTCCAGCAGAGAACTAAACATGGCATAAGGACCACCAAGATAGCTTTAGAAAGCATGAAAAAGAAATGATATTCAGTAAGTGGGGAAAGCAAGTGCAATAGCTGAAATTTGTAGAGACATCCAACCATTTCACTTAGTGGTGTTTATTTTCCCCCACTTTGGTCAGACGTATTCTCAAGATAAATGTATAATGTCAGACATGACAGAAGCGCTTCTCCAAAAGAGTGCAGGGAAATGTGTGATTAAAAAGAACAACAAAACAAATGATTGCTAGTGACTGTATCAGTTTTAATACGTAATTACTCTGCTTTGTTTCTGTATCTGGAGATGTGACTGTGAAGTACGAGTCCCCTGCAACCTCATCCAACATCAGGATTAGCCCTGCTATTGACGAGCTGACCTCACGAGGTTTATTCCAGCCATGAGACTAGAAACTCCTGATACCTTCAATGTTTCTAGGATGGGTAGGAATGTCAATGAAGATGTTGTGACAGACTTTAGCAAGAACTATCAATCTAAATACTGATATCAAGGCCAAGGGGACTTGATTGGCGTGTACAGTCTTGTCTGAAACTTGTGCTGCTGCAAAGCCGCTAATTAAAGGCAGCATGTATTTGCTACATCTTATTTTAATGCAGGCACATCCTTTGCCTTTTATTTCTAGCCTTCTTCCAGTTCAGACACTAAGGGTGATAACTGTCAACTGGTCTAGCAAACCAAGTCGCTTCTTAGAGAAGCATGTGGTGTGATCTTTTACTGTAATGGCTCAGATTGGCATGCAGCTGTAAAACACACTGTGAGAGAGCTCAGTCCAGAGTTCTAGACCATGAACGGGGCATTTGTCACTTTGCTCTCTATTACTCACATTGCAATACTTTGTAGGACTCCTAGTCACAGCTTAGAGCCCAGTTATGTTATATGTCTGACATTTTTGTGGACATTACTTTACTGGTTTTGCATCCAAACTCACAAAGAAACTATTTGTCATTGTAAATAAAACATAAAAGTATGACTGACATATGCATAATTCTAAGAAAAATATTCTCCAAACAATGTCACCTTATGGAACATATTCACAACTGTGGAAAGCTTTCAACCCTGTAGTAAATAATTTTTGCATTAAAATTTCCATTTTTTAATATTGAAACTTCTCTTTTTAATTGATTGTATAGAGATGAAGTTTTTACTCAGAGACAATTGCAACTTATTAAAGCAAGTAGTTTTGTCTTTTTTGTTTTATTCCAATAATGTTGAAATATTATCTTTTTCTAAAGGAAAAATATTTTAATAAAGAGAAACAAATAAATATGTATTTCTAATGTTGATCTTCTGTTTATTTTAAAACATTAATGGTAATCCCACATGATACAGATTTTATTTTGCAACATTAAGCGAGTAAATATAATTGCTATGTGGATATACATATAAAGATAATCTCAGCGGGGAAAGCTAAATACACTGGAAAGTAGAAATAAAATTATTTATCCAGCTGAAACAAAAGTATTTGACTCCATGGAAATGAAATGTTTCCACATTACAAAATAAAAACAACAGAAACAACAATCACATCCCCCATCCTGCACAAATACACCTTTTGCTCTAGATTGTTTTGCACATTTTTTCATACAATTTTCACTTTAGGGGAAAAAGTCCTCATTCACCCCAGTAAAGTCCCAAAAGGATCTTGGGGTATACTGTAGCTGTCCCCTTGATAAGGTAACTGCCCATCAGATAAGGAGATAGGCAATCGCATTGTGATTAATCTCGTGTGTGAGAGGGCTCATTGTGGCACAACCCTCACCTAAGAGTTTTTTACTACACTGCCAGGAGGGTGCTGTGTCCAATGACTTTTCCAGAACAGTCATTCAGATGTCCATGCTATGAAATCTGTGAAAATCTCTTAATACTGTAAGATGCAAGAGGCAAAATATTGCTGTCAGGAATTATACCCAATTCTCCACAATACTAGATCTTAGTGAGGACCCATTCCAGTAAACTTTGACTCCATTGGCACTGCTTCTGCATTTGGAAAAGCCTGCCTGGTTTCCCATTGGACTATTGAGTTGGATCTGCACTGGATCTTGTCCAGTTTCTTATGTATTTTCCTGAACTTGATGGAGTTACAAAGGAAAGACCAAAGATGGACTGAGAGCCACAGGCACTGTTCATGCAAGTGAAACTGTGTTTAATTTTTTAGACAGCAGCAATTATGATTCATTGAATTAGCATCAATTTTCAAAATATCTGGATGAATGTGGTGCTGATTTTGATTTGTTTGGATTATAAATAAGGACAGGTCTGAAATAAGGCCAGAGACCTTCATCCATATGATACAGGCAAGTTTCAAATGAAAAACTGTGGTAGAAAGCTACATTGATTCAGATTTGTGCAGTTTTATTGTGAAAGAAAAAAGAAATGGGTCTGAAAGCTTGTGGGGATTAGCAGGAAGGAACCCACATTGACTGCATACAGCATGTTCCAAGTAATAAACAACAGTGTTATTAGTGAATATAAAGCCTGTGATAAACAATGCCATGATGTTTCATTCACTCTAATAGGCAGGAACAGATAATTGGGACAAATAAAGTACTGAAAACCGTCTCTAACCACCTTTCTGAGCTGCTCTTGGAACAAGTGAATCGGGTCCTGGCATGCTGCAAAACTCAGCAGTAGCTCTGGAAACCACGTTTTGTGTTTCACTAAAAGAGTATGTTCCCGTTGCTAATGGAAAACAACAGAAGCTAAAGACGATCGCTTGAATTGTCAGATCTTCTTTTTTTTTCTTTTTTATTTTTTAAGTGGTAATGAGGAGACAAGGAGACAATTCCACACATTCATCAAAGAGCTTGCAGAACTCTCTGGAATATATTTCCCATTGAAGTCACAAACATTTCTAACTATGGGCACTTTTAAACTAAAGTAAAGTTATTTTATCTTTCAACACTCCTCTCCCTCTGCCCCCACATAGCAGTTTGTGCATGGAATAGGCGATTCTATTTTATTTTCATCCCATCTGTCCTTATTTTCTTTCCTTTTTTTTATTTTTTTTTTCTCCAGTGCTTTTTCCATAATTATTTGAGAACCAGCTAGAGATTTGCCCAGCTCTAAGAGCACTAAGGGAAAAGCTGGAGTTGTTCTAATGCATTTGTGTCTGGGCTATCCTCAGACAGCAGGGGGGCTTTGTCATGTCAGCCATATTTTAAAATTTTGACAACATTAATCTTGACATTGAATCATAATTACTCCTCACCTGGGGTTTGATGTACCCAGAAATTGCCACTTGCTGCTGTGAGCAAGTGTTTTGCATTAGCAGTGATATAAGCCCAGGTAACTCTTTAAGTGGAAGGATAGGGGAAATGGGTCTTGGCAATTTGCTAAAGCTTTTTATGTAGTCTTAACAATGTAAAATGCCAGCCTAGATTTCAGTAAACTGAATGCTCTGAGGTGCTGCAGCTACAAATGCAGTGGTCTGGCAGCAGCAGCTGACTTTCAGATCAAATAGATAGCAACACTTTGTAACTCTTAAATGAAAGAAAATCTTTTTCTGCTGCACTGACAACTCAGATCAAGTGATAAAAACTGTACTCTGAGCAACAATTTTGCATGCATGTGGAATATGTTTTGTCACTCCTCATTCATGTGCTGTCCTAGCTTTCATCCAAGAGTTGTGCCAGTTTTGCTTTGACAAAGATTCCAAATATTCCTGCTGGATCAGCACAGCCATGGAGGCGCATGAATTGAGGCAGGGAGGTACTAACAAAGTGAGTGTGTGTGCACCGGGGTAGGTTAAAGCACTGGGTTTTTAAGTCTGTGAGCTGACTGTGAATTCCTGCTCATGCAAAGTTCCTCTGTGACTTTCAGCGCTAAGTGATGATGCTTTGGCCCATTTAGCCCAACTTTAAGTATTAAAGTCATACCTGAAGAACACTCACATCTGAAAACTTGTTTTCCCTGTGTTTCTCCTGTAGTCAGTTGACAAAGATGGAGAACTCAAAAGAGTGATTCAGATTACAGGTGGCCTTACTCTCCCTCTATCAGGAGCTTAAGTGACTAAGCATGTCAGCTAAATGCCTCGGCTTAGAGCAATGCATCAAAGTCTTAGGACCCAATGGGATATAAAGACTTGAGTATCTAATCTGGGACTTACACAAAATGTACAGTAAGCACTTAAACTGTCATCCTTAGCTGACCCCTAATGTCCGAGGAGCTTAAAATCCTTTGCCACCTGACTTCTTTAGTTTAAAGTTCCCCAGGTACCTATAACTGTATTAAGGCTTGGCAGGGATGAGCTGCCTAACTCACACCTAATATTGATTACAATGCAGCAACTAGGCTTTCTCCTGCTCAGGTCTCCTGGGGGATCTAATTCTAGGAGACAATCTTAAAAAGGCCTAATAAGCATTTATAGTAATAGGGATATCTATGCACTGCAGTGGTTTCCACCTCTCTTTTCAAGCAGATTAATGGTTGTCATCTTTTCTTTATATTAACATCTTAGTAGTTTGAGCACTTTGCAAAGACATGGGAGATATGTTCCACACAGCAATGGGGCTCAAATATTTCTCCATCAAACATGTGCCAAACAACGTGGTGTATGCCATCCCAGCTGGAGGCAAAGTGTAGAGAACTATGATTTTCATCCTGCTATATTATTTAATAATCTGAATTTTGGTTGTGGAGTATGAACAGAGAGTTATAGAGCAAAGAGACAAAAGGAACACTGAGTAGTGATAGTTAGGTTACTCAGTGGAGACAGATAAACCACCTTGCACATACTGTGAAGGCACAGCATATATTCCAACAGAGTCTATAAATCAACATATGTGCTCTTTGTCCCCAGTCTAGTTTATCCTGCAGTACTTTTTCGCATGCTGTCGTCCAAAGGATCCCAGAATTTAATCCCAGACCCAATAAGAGAAATGTCTAAATGCTATGTGTTCTGTTCAGAAGCTTGAATTACACAATCACGCTTTTTATTTGCTACATAAGATGGTTGAAAACAGTTTTGCATCCCGTGATAAGTCAGCAGTATGTCCAAACCCTGAATCTCCAGCTATAATGAAATGTCATTTTCATACCCAAAAGAGAAGGAAAGTTGTCTGAAAATATATACTTTATTTAGATACCAACAAATAAGTATTAGAAGCCCTAAAAGATAGAGACCTATTTTCAGCCACAGATCATGATCACATTTATAACCCTTAAAGACATCTGAATCTTCAGAGATGTTTTCCTTGACTTTATGTCTGCCAGATGACTCCACACGTTTCAAAGAAAAGCCTCTTTTTTTAACCTGAGTGAATCAATAGTCTGGGTCCACTGGGCGCATGCTCACACCAGAGCTGGCAGTGTCAGCTGAGGAGGGAAGGAGTATAAACTGATTAGTTATTTCCACGATTAGAAACTGCCTTTCTGTGTTACTCTTAAGGTACATTGCTGAGATGTGGAGAAGGGTCCTATGGGTATTGACATAAACCCAATGTTAGCACAGACATGTGAAACCACAGCTATGCACATTAGGGTTTCGTGCACCTGTGTGTATAGACACACGTACACATGCCTGCAAAGGCAAAACTCTGTTAATCTGCCCCTTGCATCGCTTTTTGTGCCAGTAAAACACAGATCTAAATATCACACCACTAAGGAAAGCCAGGAAGTCAGAGCACAAACTGGAAGGAAAGCTGTTGATAACTGCAACCTTAAATGTTCATCAGCAAAACCCAATTATAATCTACATTAATTCCTTGAGATATTAGTACTTGTGTTACGCCTCACAGAGAAGGATAAATTCTGTAAGAGTTTGTGAGGTAGCATGTCTAGCGGATATCATAATAAATATAAGTCATAAGAACAGAAATCCCTGAAAAAATAGATATGATTTTTCAAGATTTCTTTGATTACTTTATTTATCAATCTTACCCAGTTTGTTTTGATAATTCTGTATGTGATTAATTTTGCCAAATTTTTAATGAAAGACACATTGCACACTGCCCATATAGCAATACTTCAGTAAAATGAGCACAATATATATGAAATTGATACATTAGACAAGTGACTTCCTGAGAAGAGATAAATTGCAAACCATAAAAGTCAGAGAACAATTGAACTCATGGATTTTTCCATGCTTATATGAGTCATGGCAGTTTAGAAAAAATGAGGTGAGATATTTTGCTGGGGAGTAATTTGATTCTTCTCAGATTAACACTGGTACGTATTAGATTTTTAGCTGCAAAATTTTTCTTGTTTATTTTGTTTAAAGGGAGTAGGAACCTCTCAGAACACATTCATGCACTGTGTTTGTGTTTTAAAGAAGCATTGCAAAGTTGCCGAAACTCTAGAGTCAACTAAAGGAGAAAACTTGCAGGAGCACTGTGATCCATAGACAAGATCCCCATCTTTCTAACCATTATCTCAGATCTGCACCATTACTCTGCATCACACCAACCATCACATTATCTTCCCCAAATTTGCCATGAATTCTCTCAAGCAATGGGAAGGATGGGTAGCAGCAAACCTTTGTATTGTGACGTATGCCCCACTGGATTACCTTAACCAGATCTTTCAGATGGTCCTTCCATTCCGTTTCCATTATATCAAAACTTCAAAAGCACAGAGTTACATTTCTTCACAAATTGGACGAGATGTAGAATTACTGTGATGGCAGCTGAGCCACTGGAGGTTTTTATACTTGTCTCAGTCAATATAAAATGCCACTCTCTCACACACATACACTCAACTTAAAATCATAGGAAAATGAAAGAACTGAAAGCGGTGGCTGCATGCATATCTTATGACTGTTTACTTATGAAAAATCTCCAAGGTTATTCAGCAGAAACACAAATATTGGACATTTGTTATATATCGTTAACAGTAAGATATAAAAATATGCTGAAGCAAACAAAGGAAATTTATCACCCATTTTAAGGCTTCACACCTAAAAAAAAAAATGTTCCTGCTTGCCATTTCCCTTTTTGCATGTAAAACTCAAAATGTGCGTAACAACAACAGATTAATACAGTTCTTGTTTGTAAAGCCACGGAAACAACGTTTAATTTTTTAAAAATATTTTTGCATTGGAATTTAAAAAAGAAATATTTTTTTGTTACTTGAGAGAAAGTAAGGTCCCATATAAATATTTGAACAGGATTTTACTGGTACGTGTTTCACACCAAACATGTCCTCACTGCATTTGCTGAAGCCTGATCCTATTTTACACCTTTTAACTTTAAAGCAGCATCAGACCTTTTCATAACCAAAGTGACAGTTGCTCAAATCATGGCCCAAACCTTTTCCTTTCTTTCTTTTCTGGGCCTTGATTTAACACTTAAGTACTAAATTTAGCACTTGATTACTAGTGCTATTAGTTTTAAGTAAATGAGAAAGGACTTTTCTCATAAGGACAGTTTCTCTAGTAATGAAATCACTTACAACACTAAATCCCATTGACTTTAAATTAAACAGTAATTGGATAAAATATATTAAACACCTATGAAGAAATTTTGAAAAACTGACCTTACTCAGGTAAGAGTTCTAACCACTACTCTAGGGAATCATATTCCTAATCTCAGTGTCCAAGGAAAATTAATTTAATAGAAAGGAGACTTGTCAGAGGGATACACTGGAAATGAATGGCAACTTGGAGTGCTACATTTTCACCTACCTTCGAATAACCAGAGTGACAAGGTTAATATTTCCCGAGAAACTTTTTTCTGCATCTCATGGAAATGCTGAGAAGAGAAGTTAGTTTGGTCATCTCTGATCTTCTTTAATCACTCAACTTAAACTCTTGTATTCAGAACTTTTAAATCACTCTTTTTAACTTGCATTAAAAGAATATAAATAGAATATCATGTATATGACGATGATTGTTCCTTAATGATTAAATGCATTAAAAAAACCCAAACAAACTCAAGATTATTGAACACAATGAGTTCTTAAAACAAAGAAGCCAAAATTTCCTTCTCTTGAGTTTTGAGGAGAAATTGAGAGGTTTTCAAAAGTTGCCATTTCATACCTATGACTTTATGTTTTAGGTGCTTAATGTGAGGTAAAAGGGAAACTACAATCCCCTTTAAAAAAATTAATTGTGGAATCTAGCTCAGAAGTAGAGTCGCGGATTTGAACAGATAACTGCAAGAACTTCCATTTGTGCAAGAAATCTTGCACAAATCACCTCCATCCTGACACCTACCTGTGCCCAGGCAAGTGCCTCTCCAGTTTCCATTAATTGTGTTAGCCATACTGAAAGAGGCTATAAGAGAAGCTTAGACCCATAGTTCACACAAGCACCAAGATTCAGAATTTCTCCAGATGCATTTGTGTTTAGCATCAAGTTTCAATTTCCCAAGAATCACAGACCAGATGAGGCTGGATGAGACCTCTGGAGACCACTTGGTCTACACCCTGCTCAAAGAACAGGTTAAACCATGTTTTAACCAGGTTAGAAGCTAAAATAAGTGGGAAAATGGGTGCCTTCTTTGGAGCTGAGTATTCTTCCAGTGCCTAATGGGGGAGACTAGAGAACTGTTTTTGATTAAATACCAAAGTTTTAGAAAATTAAAATGAGGGTAGATTGATCCAGCCACTTGTGTTATCTATTACTAATTTATGATGTATGATAGGAAAATAAATCACATGTTATTGATTCTGGATTATGAGCGTGTTATGTTTAATTACTTCTACAGCATCCTTTATCTCTTTTCCAACCCTGGAGAACAAGAATTGTTATTACACATTATTGTCTTATCTTCAGGAATCCAATGGTCCTTAGATTTCAAGTATAAGAATTCTCCTGACCAGAGTAAAAGAGGTACTGGAAGATCTCTTAAAAGTTAAAAAACCCCAGGTTTATCTCTGATACATCTCTTCTCCTTCATGATTGTGCTGATGATAACTCAGTCTTGGTTCAAA
Source organism: Dicrurus megarhynchus (assembly GCA_013399195.1). Classification (NCBI taxonomy): domain Eukaryota; kingdom Metazoa; phylum Chordata; class Aves; order Passeriformes; family Dicruridae; genus Dicrurus; species Dicrurus megarhynchus. Next base: position 108,774 of record VXAD01006011.1, read on the forward strand.
AGAAAAATCTACCTTTTTGATCAACATCTCAGGGTTTTTTTCTGTATGAATGAGGATATCCTCTTCTGAAAAACTGATTTTTGTTACTGTCATCACTCAACTTGTTGCATTTCACAATACCACACAGTGACATGATAAAATATCCATCACAATTCCTACTGTTGCAGCAAAATTCATAAGTGAAGTCTAGTTCTGCAACATAGTTAGACTTTGTTGCCCTGCAAAATTTGTTTCACATTATAGTTTGAAAAGTAGACATGGGAAAAAATAGAGTGATTATAAATGAGGTCTCCAAAGAAAAAAAGATAGAAATATTTAATATAGATTATTATGCAAACAGGGTTTTCACATCCTAAATTCTAATAAAATTAGATTTAACAAAGCTCTCCAAGGAGTTGGCCCTTAGGAGTTTATCAAGATGAGCATTAACTAAAAGAAAAAAAAAAATTGAGCTTAAGCTTAAATTGAATTATAGGTGAAGAGCTAAAAACCACCATTGATGTACTGGAAAAGAACTGCATACAAGTATTTTTTTTTTTTTTTTTTTTAAGAATAATGTTTAAAAATTATAAAATATTAAAAAAGAACTGGAGAAAAAGAAGCACAAAAAATTAATTTTTTGGTCGTCTTCAAAATATGTTTTTTTTAATAGCAAATGCAAGTAGTGGGAGTGAGATAACTTCAAGCTGAAATTAGATACAGTGAGTTAGAGAAAGTTAAAATAAGCCTGATTTTTTAAAAGTGAAATCCTAAGGGACTTAGGCTCCCAGATACTTATATTGCATTTCAATTTGAGGTTTTTTTGCTCTCTTAAGCTGACTAGATGCTTCTGAAAACATTGCTCTGGGTCAGTCTAATTCATAATTAGATTTTAAACTACTGGGTGTACTGGGAAGATCAGAAAAAGTTCAAATTTTCTCCATCTCTGCTAGAATCCCTCCAGGAGCACTATACAAAAAAAGGAACAGATATAGTACAGGGTACAGTGAGCTGCAGGGGAGTTCAACTCTCCTCTTTTATGTCAAGTGGAATCAAGGGTCATGCACCATTTGACTCCTGGCCTGTCTTCCCATTCCTCTGAGGAGAAACCACATTCACCTCACACAGACAGAGCCTGAGCTTCCTACTTGCTAAGCTGTGCTGGCTTCTAAGTGATGACAAAACTGGTAGGGGTCTCTTGTATTTCTGCCTTGTGTGTCTTTCATAGTTAAACCACACAAATAACAGCATTATTAACAATTACACAGATCAAGTAATGCAGCATTTAACCAGCTTATCAAAACATGTCCTTGCTCCCTTATTACCCTCTCATTGTTTTGTCATTTTACTGGATACTGTGTGCAGGTATTTTCTAGACTAGCCACTAGAGAAAGCCACAGATCTCTTATATTCATCATCATCATCATCATTAACTATCATCATCCTTATCAGTGACAACCCCTACTAAACTGAGATTGAGGTGGTATAAAGGGGTATTTTTAGAATATCTACGGAAAGGTCCCTCTGGTGGTGCAAGCACCTGATATATTCCAGCATCTAAATTTTAAGCATACGTTTTTAAAAGGGCAGGTAAGTGATTTTTAAAGACACAAATGAAACATACACGTTTGTCTCTTGTTAAAAGCTGATGGGAAGTTATTACCTGTCTTCTACATGCAGTGGCAACCCAGCTGCTTTGTCAGAGGTTTGCAAAGGACCTTACTGACCACTCCCGCTCTGTACAAAACAGTTGTCCAACAGAGGGCTGAGATTGCCCCATGCTTGCAAACTTTCATGGAAAAGTTGGACTGGGCTCTGCCCAACCTGGCCTAGTGGAAGATGTTCCTGCTCACTGTGGGGGGTTTGGACTGGACGGTCTTTGAAGGTCCCTCCAATTCAAGCTATTCCATGATTCCACGATTCCATGACCCTATATTCCTTTTTCTCCCGTACGACTATTTTTCCCAAATTTATTTCTGTAGTGCCCAGGTTTGTAAAACACTGGCATCCAGATCCATCTGCATGTTCTAGTGGTCTAGCTGGCAACAGTGACACAACTCTGCCGGTAAACCCGTTGCATAACCCACCTTAACTGAAGCCATGGCTGACAGATATCACCGCACAAAAGCTATACCTGGTGATATGCGCAGGCTAAAACCCTCTGTTCTTCTTCCTGAAGGGATCACAGAAGTGCTTTTCTAGCCTTAACAACAGGGAACTGAAGATGAGTGAAAATAATTTAAATTTGATACACCCTTCCTTTCTGGTGTTTGTATTACTACAATATGTGTTGTTATGTGTTCATATTTCTATAGATATTGCTTATAAAATGCAATTTTCTGTATATTTTTCCATTGCATTATATGGCCTCACATTTTATAATCCTACAGCCTGAACTTCATGGTTTCTTTGTGTCTACTTTCTTTGATGCAAATATCAATATGCAGTTGCTGTTAAAATACCATTTCTTTCCTGTTTAAACATAATCAATACAAAGAAAAAAGAAAGAAAGAAAGGATGAAATTATATTTTTCCCCACACAGAATATTATCATTTTTGTCCAGAGGTAAAACTTTGGTCATGTTATCTTAATGGAACAGAATTTCAACCAGCGTTTTCTATTTAGAGTGTCAACATTCTACTTGCTCCAAAATACGCAAGTGCATATCAGTAAGGGCAAAGAGAGACTTGATCTGAACGATGGAGAAATCCTAGAGAAAAATATGAAAGAACATACAATAAATCAGGTGCATTCTGAATACATCAAACACACTGCACATGCACACGTTGGCTCAGTGGCGCATGGATGTGGCACAGGGATCATAAGTCTTTTCTGATGAGGCTTCTGTATGTTCATAAATCCTTGACAAACTACACTGCAGTGAGCGGAGCTAATGGAGTAGGGAGGTAAATTCCCTTAAGCCAACCTAGTCAATCTGTGCTTTCACTCAGATATAACTCTTCCACCTTCATATTGCAGTTTTACAGTGTAACCTGCAACAGAAATGTTGTAGAGGCCTTTATCCCACGTCATGACTGGACGGGGGATCCAAGTTGGCTTTTCTTGATAAATTCCAGTGAATGTTCTCTCCACAAGATTTGGTGCAAATCACTGGATGCAGAAAGGTGACTGAAAAAATCTTCAACCCAAGTTTTGAATGTTTAGTTGAACTCCCCTTAACTGATGAAAGCTCTGCAGAAGTTATGAGTCCAAAGGTAACTTAACAGTTTAGGAACTGCAATTCCAATATTGAATCCAATGAAAAATTTACCACTGGCCATAAGAATACGTGATTCAGGACAAGGAACATCCTTCTGTTGTCTCAGGAAAAGCTGTCTTCTGTTTTTCTTCATCTAGACACCTGCACATGCCCATATGCATTTCCCATTCTGACTACAGAAAATTACAGCTCTGGCCCCCTGCATTAAGGTGTTGATATTGTGAAGTATTTAGAAAAAGTGTTATTATATGGAAGTGCTGAATTTTATTGATGAGAAGTCATCACGGGTAACTTTAGTATGGAAATCATCTAACTACACCAGAGAGAGAGGCAAGGTAACAATCTTAACAGACCTATCTTTATATTGATGTTATAGATGGCCTTGAGATTTCGGCATTAATAATTTCTGTGGATTCCAGGGAAGTTCAGTTTTAAATCCCTTGCACCCACTTTCTCCCTGGAATGCTGGATTCTTGCCAGATCAATTCTTAGAAGAAACATTGCTTTCTATAGTATTTAATGTTTCAAGAATCCATGAGAGAAGTAAGTGATCAGTAAATACCTGAAACCCACAAGGCATGAATTAACCATGGCAGAGATCGTAACCCTTATTTCACCTTGATTCCACTGAAGAATAGAAGCTGGCAGGACCAAGGAGCTGGATTTAATGCTGCATTTGCTGCAGATGCCTTACTGTCTTCATGTAAGCACACTGGGCACAGTTCACGTGCTTAACTTGATTCTGACTACTTGACTTTATTGATAATGCAGGAAGCCAGGGTCTTGCATACACAGAAAACACACACTTTGAGCCACAGAGCTGGCTTGAACTTGGCCTTCAGAGGAGTCCCAGTGTCTAACTTAAGCATCTGTGCTTAGCCAGTCTGAATACACTTCCTAATCTTTTCAAATCTCCCTGTCCCAAATGCAAAGTGGAATGATAACATCTTCTCTACCTGACAGGCTTAGCAGAACCCCAACTCAATTAAACTTGCTGAGTGGTTAACAACTGCAATAATCGTTAGGGCTTTCTAAACTTCTAAAATACCGAACCAGAACCCTATGGCAAAACCAGTCTCATCAAAACAGTTTCTTTCTTGATTAACACAGGTGATAATTTAATAGTACATCCCCGGTATTCTCTTGGTATGAGACATTCCCAGCCTAGCTAGATGTGAGATGAGGTGAGGTGAGGCAGGGAGGAAGGAAAGGGGGAAAAGGGGAAAAAGNGCAAGACTTCCTCATTTTTCAATGGCTTGCTTTCAAGAATGAAGTTCGTTTTATTGTTGGATACTGTCTTGTTTTTACTCACTTTTAATAGCCTCCATTTTATGTATTTGTCTATTCAAGATTCAGAAGCAATGTGAGCTTTTTGTATTTGCACATGGAGCTTGCCCACCAAAGGGTATTTTTATCATGAGTTTCCACATAAAGGCAAACAAAGATCTTTGCAGAAGATAGGTGGATACCATTTGGAGGAGTCAGAAAGGAACAGCTCATGGCAAAGACACTGGGAAATTCAACTCTCACCCATATAGGGACATGGTGGACAAAGAAAATAGATTCTGTTATGCAAGTAGTTATGATTGTATTGTGGAAAACACTTCAAATAGATGCAAGGCATGGGATTCACTTAGAATGCACACATCTACATCTGAATTAGCCACATTAAACTCCTTTATGAAGAGAAATAAACAATTTTAGGATTCAATTCATCTGGTCTCTACTGGATATTATATCCAGGATAAGACTTCACACTAAAAGGAGCTATTTTTATCACTTACTGCATCTTCTGAATTACTGCCACGATATGGGGACTGGGGTGTTTAACTCAGACACAGTCCTTTACGCTATATAGATCCATAGCGAGTGAGATGAAAGTTTCTTCAAGAGTCAGAAAAATATGAACACAAAAATGCAGAAATAAGATGAGAAAAATAGGTGTGGGGTTTTTTAGAAGATGGAAGCAAGGCAGTTTTTGGAATTCAATGACCTGCCTCTATCCTCTGAGATTCTGTGTACACGTTTGTACATGTACATTTTTTCTCATAACAGGTGTTGTTCTCTAAACTTCATGCTTTTGTATATGTGGAATTTATTTCTTTAGGGTGTAATTGGGATGAGTAGGGCAGCTATATTATACAAAAGTGCTTCTGAATTCACATTTGAGCTTGTTTCCCTTGCATTTGTGCTTGCTTCCTTTGCATTTGTGCTTATGTTGCTTTTAGGCTCTCCTGATAGCCCTAGAAGCAATTTATACAACTAAAATAATAAAACATTTGACCCCTTTCCTGAATTTAAGTACCCTGAAAGATGGGAAACCCACAAAAGGCCAAACTTCTTTCTCATCCCAGCAGCAAAAATTGTCACTTGAAGCAAAAAGAAAAGCCTGTGAAAATGTGACGACAGACACAAATGATATCTTGAGGTTTATTGATGTTCCTGAGGAATCAAAACACCCATCTAAAAGGTAAAGAAAGAAAAGAAATAATAATAAAAAATATCTAAACACTTACCATCTTATAGGACAGAAACTATCTTCCTTTTGTTTCCCAGCTCACGATAAATGGTGTTTAACACTTTGCATTTAAGTCACTTTTTGTTGCACTTTAATCTGGTAATTAGTTTTTCCATGAATCAAATACTTTTTAAGGAGATCAAACTGAAATAGCATTTAGCTTAATTCTGATGAGGCTGAAGTTATGCTTCATTTGACCAAGGGTGTTTAAGAGTTGAACAATAATGTGTAATATAGAAAGTCTTTAGCAGCAACCTTTTCCATTCTAACTAGTGCATAATATTGGTTTTGCAATCATTTAGTAATTATATAAGGAGGACATATTTATTACGAATTATTGATTTTATAATTACTGCTGCTGGTGTTCACATTATTACACAATGAAAATCTTTTAATATACAATGTTCTTCACCCTCAGCTGGCAAGCAGATAGTGCAATGCAATTTACTGAGTAGCCAAGAGTAGATTTTTATCGGCAATTTTTTTGCCAACTACCTAAGTAGCTTGCTTTCTGAAAAAAATATTGCTAATGGCACTTAAACCAAGAAGAATATCCAATCTCTCAAGGTCATTCCTGGAAGATTATTATAGTCAGTCAACAGAAAAAGAGAGAGAGAGACAGAGAGAGAAATTTGTTTAATTGTTGAGTTATTGGACTGCTAATATCACCAGGATAGGTGATAGTTTTAAATTTGCTGTAAGCTAAATAGACATAAAAGGCCACTATCATACACTGTATCATGACACATGAAGATATATCTCTTATGAAATTGATTTTTCCATGTGTGCAGGCTGACTGCTCAGTGCAGCTAACCTGCCTGTAGAACCGCAGGGAAAAGTTATATTCGGGGCTAGTGTATAATTGTCAATATGTTTTATATTCTTGAGCAAGGGATTTTTCTTCAAGACATGTACAAAAGAGATTGTCCAAGTTCACCATTTGATTGGGTCTGCAGCTGCTCACTAATAGCTGTTGCTAAGAAACTGTCACCCCAAAGAAAGAGGAGTTCTGCACCATCAGAAATCTTTGGAAATAGGGCTCTCCATTACTGACATCAAAATTTAACAACCTGGTTACAGAATTTAGACCTGGCAGGTGAAGGGAAGAGGATACAAGTACTTCCACAACTTCCTCTGCACTTGCCAGGGTTGAAACTTTGGCTGGAATGGTGCAAGACTGAATCTGTTTCCTACAGAGACACACACAGAGAAATGGACACTTATATATGCAGATTTGACAATGGGCCCAAGGTTGCACGTGAGTCTGAATTTTATTGCTTGATTGCTTTCCCCTCAATAAAATGGTTTTATTAGGGTATAGTGGCCATGTAATCTTCCTGTAAATGAGAAAAACTACTTACAAAATATATCCCACTGAGGTCAGTGTGTTCAATGAGAAGAACTCATGTTTCATTCCAGTTCAGACTTAAGGTCATCCCAGACACGTAACATCCTGCTTAGTGCCTCACCACTTTTGTATGCACACATACAAACATAGGATGGAAGCAAAACATATTCAGACTGGGAAAGACAGGAGGAAGTTCCTGTTTTTTGACCTGAAATGATCTGGCAAGGAGCAAACTTCTGATTTTACTACAACGTGAATATACATACAAGAAACGTAAAAGAGGGAGTAGAAATTCACATTTAGTTCATCACAGGCTTTTGACTCCTCAGGATAGGCAGGAAAATCTTTAGATGTATCCATATTGGGAAATGTTATATTTTCCTTTTTTTAAGAAAAACAAGCAACATGTAATAACACTGTATTTGTACTGTCTTGTAGAAACCAACACAACCACAGACATAACAGAAATAGGAATGATAATCTTTGCTTTCATAAGGTGATATTTTCCACAAAATTATACATGAGTTGCTTTTCTGAGCTTCATGAAATATAAAGTAATGATTGCAAAAATAACATGTTGTTATTTATTGGGACTCAAAATTTTTAATTTGAATATTTTAAGCTTTGTCTGGTATATTCCCAGGTTGAGACCACATTGTTCTAGCAAATCCCAGGTAATTGTCACTCTAGTTAAGAGGGAAGAGCTAAGACCATGTCAAGACAACATCTTTCTTCTTCAGAGAAAGAGGACATCAGCATGTAACACTTCACCTTGCTCCCGCTCACCCTACGATTCTGTTTCCAAAAAGAAGAAAGCGAGCTATGGAATGTCTAGTCGGGTTCAGGTAGATGAGAAGCACTCTGGGATTGCTTTGCTTTTGCAGTGTGAAAATGTAGTGTTATAAACAATTGCAGGAGTATATGCAATGTATCATAATGATTGTGATATGCTGGCCATGGCAAGTTTCACAACTGGGTGTGCTTCATCACGAAAATGCCTGAGCGATGCAATGTAGGGATCAATCAGTCTTGGCTTGGTATTGAGACAAACTGTATGGTTTAATGAGTCTTTTCTGTCTCTTATGGCAAGAGGAGATCAATCAATGAGCAAAATCAGATCAGTGATTTAAAAATGGGGTTTTTTCAGTGTTTATACCCAGCAGTTTTAAACTTTGAAAAGTCTGTGAGTTATTAGAACAATAAGAACAAAGAATAAACCTGTTACTCCCTATTTATTTTTTTTTTAGCAAAACAAGTAGTAAGTCAGCAAACAGGACTTTCTCATTGTGAGAAACTCTACATAAGTTTTTGAAATGTGCAAAAAGCTACAATAAAAAAACTTCAGTCATAAAAGTGTGATTAAATTTAATACAATTTTCCATAAAATACCTTTAATAAAACCTTACAGATAAGATTCAGTCTCTGAAGTGTCTCTTTCTTTCTCTGCTGCCTTTTCCTCTCTCCATTGATAATATAATAAGCTGAAGATGATAAATTTTCACATATACCCACTTGAAAACCCAAAGAGGGTTGCATCTGAGTTGTGGATGTTCCCTGATGTGTGGACACAACCATGAAAATTTATCTAGCTGCTCACTAACTTGGGCATTTAAAAAAATTATTTGAGCAACAGACCTGCTGAAAACATTTTGCATCAAAATCTCATTTTCTAGTTTTGTTGAACAACATTACATAATTTTCAGAAACCATTAGCCAGGAACAAGTTATTTAAAGGTAAATTGTAAAAGGAAATTCAATTTCTGAATATTATCATTACATTGGCTGAAGCACATAAATGGCTTTCTAGGTTCTGTGTCCAGTGTTATATGTAGGAAACCTAGAGTTTTCTAGGAAAAATATCTTGGAAATGCGAAAACCCTTTAAGAGCACAGCATATCAAAGTCAAAACAAGAAGATTTCGATACTATAGAAAAACTTTGTTTTGAATCTTTTTTTTGTAATCTACTCTTCTTATGTAACTCAGTCTAGGAGTTCCAGTAAGGGACAAATTCCTTGCTCTGTCTGTAAAAATTTAAAAAGAAAAAAAAGCCTCAGAGATGTTACACTTTTGTAAAAGAGACCCCAGGATTTATAGACAAATGAAATGTGGGATCTGATTTGCTTGCAGGTCTTGTATTTTGCTGGTTTTTAGAACCATTTTAATTACAAAAAGTGAAAGCAGCCCTTCTGTCTTAAGGTGACCAGTTATGGCTCTCATGAAATCCTTTGCGACTTTTTTTTTCCTTGAAAATGTCAAGGAGTGCAATAATAACAATTAATGATGATGACTGTTGCTTCAAAGCCAAAGATGGTGAGTTTAATAGGTTCATAAGTCCATTCCTAGCTGTGGAAGTTGATTTGTGACATCCCGTCACAGACCTGTCAGGCATTTTGTTAGTGCTGGTGAAGAAATATTTTATTTTATTTTAGTTTAAAAAAAAAATTTAAAAAGAGAAAATAATATAAGCGATAAGAACAATTTTAAATATTCTTCAACATTTAGACATGAGGGGGTTATTTATTTTAAAAAAAATAAACTAGCTGCAAATATACTTTATAAAGTCACAAAAATGTTCTTCTTAAGACACATATGAGAAAATAGATGTACTACAATAAAAAATATTTTTCCATAGAATGCAGGGAAACACAACTGAATTCCACCTGAAAGATAAACTTATGGAAAGTGACATGAAATTCTGAGACCCCTTCATAATTTTTCTTCTGCTAGTTTGCTTCAATGTTGTACTAAGTGCCAACTGATCATATATCTGTCCATCTGCAGAACTATTTTCATGTGCACCGTCTGTCTTTCACATATAAAAACTGTAAAATTTTTAATGTAGCTCCTGCTTTAAGAAAGACCCTTGGATGCAATTGTGTAAGGGATGCTGGCTGAGACAACTATCATTGACGTGAAGGCATCAGTGACTTGCAAACTTCTCATGGGCTCAACTGTTAAAGAGACAGAATAATTACAATCTGTCAGAACAAAGACAGCTACGTGTTTTTAAGTGGGTTTGGTTTTGGTTTGGTTTGTGGGTTTATGTGTTGTTTTTTTTTTTTTCAAGACAGCTAAACAAAGCATCTTCCTCTTGTTAATCTTGTAAACCTCCTCTTCAGAAAACAAAGCTAACCATATTTAAAGGCTGATTCATCTCACCTGATGGTTACAAGTCAGGCACAAGAGATGTCCTCGTTTCTCCATCAGTTGTGGAGGAAATGAACAAGACTGACAAGAAACATCACAATTCAATAGTAATATTGAGGTGGAATGGATCTTTTTTCCTACAAGCACTTCCTAATTTGTTGGAAGCACAAACTGAAAACAATTCACCACTTTAGGAATCTGTAAATCAGTATGACATCAGAGCTGCTGTTCAAACTGAGTTTTCAGAGGTTTCTTCACTTCAAAGTCCAAAAGTAAACATGATTAATTCTTTAGTTTTGTCTAAATGAAATGCTTGGTGGTGCAACATAAAATCAATATATATAGCAATAACAGTAATAATTACACAATAATGTTGATACAATTTTCTTTTTTTTTTTTTTTNTATCCCATAATTGGCATCCTGGCCAGTTCATCAGAGATATAATTTTTTTTTATTTTATTTTATTTTATTTTATTTTTTTTTGTATATATATAAAACTGGACTTTAATACCACGGCAAGACCACAAACTTTTTTTTTTTTCCTTAGATGGGATTATGATTTATATCCTTTTTATCAATACATTTCTACAAAGGAAGGATTTTTATCTTTCATGGGGGCAGATAAGGAATTAAATATCCTGGAATAAAGCCTGTATTTTTCAAGACACCAAATCACAAGTTATTTGAAAGCAGTCCTCTCTGTCATTTATTTTCACTTCAGCTAATTGCAGTGCCAAATAAAGCTTTACATTGCTCCATGTCACCACTATAGCACTTGTGACTTCTCAGAGAACACAGATGCTGTCTTTCCTCATTATCCACCTATTTTCATCAACTACTTCATGGCAGAAAAATCACTGGTGAATCCTTATAAGACTCTTAGATTTTGAAGTGAGAAAGTATCACTGAGTTTGTTTAGTTCAGCCTTCTTCATAGCACAGAACCCAGGATTTTTAATTCCTCTTTCAAGTCAATACCAGTGCTTTGAAGAGAAAAATGTTTTACAGAAAACAAAATTTAATCTTGTCAAAAAAATTCCAGCAGTGGAGAATCCAACATAAATCTTGTCATTCTTACAGTTAATTACTCTCACCATAAAAATAATGTGCCTACTCTAAATTTACACTCACTTTTTTTTTTAAATCTTGTCCACTAGATTAGCTCTGAAATATTATTGTCCTTATTTTTTATATTTTTACTGTGGTATTTCCCCACTATGTAAGTGTGACAAACATACTTTGCTCCTAAATGAAAAGACACACTAGGCCTAGACACAAAACCTATTATTGCATGTCAGCTGATCTCCTCTGTCTGTTCCATTGTGCACAATAAATCTGGGTTAAACATAAGATAAGCTGAGTTTGCTTAGCCCGCTTTTCACTGAGCTAAACTAATTTGAACAGCCTTGATTTTCTGCAAGGTAGACTACTCCCATGGATAGTTCTCATGAATCAGCTGACTTGTTATGTGTGATGCCAGAATAACTTGTTCATATATCTGAGTCTAATAGTATCCTTGTCCCTAGTTTATTGGAGGCAGAGAGCACGGTGTACCACTGGCTTGTATTCTTCATTATTTATCATTCTTTTAGCTTTTGTATCAACTCCAAGCTTTACTGGTAATGATTTTATGTTTTCTTCCACCTTGTTGATAAAATGTTTACTAGCGTAGAGTCAAAAATCAATCCCAGGGAGACCCCAGTCAAAAAATATCTTATTAGTATTAATTCCCAATTTGCTGTTATGTTGTGGGGCATAGTTATCAACCATTTCTTTAATAACTCAATGTGATTGGCAAAACAATGGGTTGGGTTTTTTTGTTTTCGTTTCTTGTATACCAGTCAACTTCTTTAAAGGAGTTACATTATTATTCTACATTATTACTTTATCGAATTGAATCAGTCCTCTCATCAAAGCATTGACATGAGCTGGTTTGAAAAGATTTATTTCCAACCTGGGCAAATTCACTGCCATTAATACATTACTTTCCTTTAATTCATTGTTAATTCAGGCTTGTCTCAAATGGTCCATCATTTTGCTTCAAATATAAATGAAACTCGTAATTGCTTGGATTATCCTATTTATTCTTCCTTTAAAAAGTTTGTTGTTATACATTTTTTCCATTACACTTCAAGCATGTCCTGAAGTTTTAAACACTGGATTAAATCTACTTTAATGGTTTGGGTAGCACCTGAGACAGCTCTTTGAAATTCTTAAATACAAAATTACTGAGTCCTAATGATTTAAAAAGGGATTCTTACGTGAACACAATAGAATTTAAATGGGAAATATTTCATCATGATGTGAAAAACAAATGCTGGTCAGAACCCTTCACTGATCATTTCTAGGGTTTCTATAAACTACCATCTCAGTTACATCCTGTTGTCACATGTAATATATACTATTTTGAATGACGCATTGTTATACACTTTGAAATGGTAATTGTTCAGATGACTTTGTATTAACAGTTACAAACCAAGGTATCTTCACTGGAAGAATTTACCTTTCATGTGAGCTACATAAGTGAGTTGCAGTATTCCCTGGAGAAGAGGGATGTAGTAAGGGCTCCTAGCTCTTTGATAATTAACAAAAAAATCAGATCAAGAGGTGGTCCCAGCAGAATCTAATCTGCTTCCAGTGCTGGGCTACCAGCTGTTTCTTTTAATACTGTAGATAAGGAAAGGAAAGGCAAAAATTGAGTGAAAAGACACCTGTCTCTAGATGTCTTTGTACCATCCATGGTAACAAAGAGATCATGTCATTACATCTTCAGTCACATCTGATCAAGCCACTGTAATGATATCCCCTACTGTCACTCCCGTCCCTTGCCCATCATTTTTACAACTGTGGTAGTTATGCTACCTCTGCTTGCCATCCAGCATTACTGTTGGGGCTGCTTCAATCTCTGTTGTGCCGTTAATAGCAAATTTAGCCATCTGAGTAGATCCTCATGTTGATACTTAATGGCTTCTGAACTAGTTCCCACTGCAATAGAATTGCTTTGTTGCTGTCTAAGGACATGGAGAGCAAACACATACTCACACAACTTCCAGAGAGAGCAGCCAGGGACCATTTGTGAGATCACCCTTTGTTAACCAGCCAAGGAACAATAACTTTGTAATCAGCATGAATCTGGAAACCAGCTGATATTTAGAGGTTTAAGTGGTTAGAACACTTGGTGGGCAAGGATAAGCCTCTGGTCTTTCACTGGAAGTCCATGGTGATTTTGATGGCAATTAGCAAATTTGAAGACTTTTCTTTTAGTTAAGACCACAGATGATAGTCATTCAGAATTCTGGGGTCAATATGGACTAGAATCTGTAACCTTGCTGCTTATTAATCTATGTTCATAAATAAAACAGAGAAAATTATATTTTCTCTACATTCATTTTCTCCATTCAGTTCACAAATTCATTAGAGAGAGTTGGGGTGGGGAAAGTTCTCCATTTGTTGTTTTTTTGGTTTGTTTTTTTACTCTGGGTATATGCAGCATAACATAACTGATCAGCTGAGTAGGGAACCATACTCTACTGAGTATTAGCAAAATTACACAGCGTCATCATTTCTTTGTCTTTCTCTGGAGTCTGCAATACTACATACGTGTGGAATATCTAATGAATTCCTCTCCTCTTACTTTCCCTGGGAAAGAAAATTTTAAAAGTGTTTTCATTTCATTGATTTTATGATAACAGTTCGTTTGGGCAATATCTGAAACCATAAACCTCAAACTGGCTGAGGATGCAGCTGATATGTGTGGGCATGTATTCATTATTTGTTCCCCAGGGACTGCACACATGTTGAAAACCAGAAACATATCTCAGATTTAGACAGTAAATATTATCTAAAACAGTATATAAGTTTAATCAGTAATTAGTCAGTAATCAAATCAAGCCAGTCATTGCAGATTCTCATTTGTGTTGTATATATTTTGTCCTGTGTTTCTTGACTGATGCAATATGAAAACATGTAAATTAAAACAATCAACTAAATTGTATGTGAAATACGGCACAGAAAAATGAATTTATTTCATACTGTGTTTACCTATAATTTCTAAAGAATTGCTTATGTTGAGGAAATGCTTTGATTTTTTCTTTTTTTTCAATTAATACAGAGTAATCTGCCTTAATGGTAAACAGTGAAAAGGATTCCAGCTTTTTCAGCATTTACTACTACGCGTTTTATTTTATTTTTTCTTCCAGTCTTCATCTCTGCGACTTCATTTGCCTTGAACAGCATCACATAAAACATTTCACATTACATAAACTGTGCTTCCCTCAACCATTTTCCTATATCCAAATGTAATGTGGTGAATATGGCTTTCTAATGGATACAGATCTGCCTGATTTTTTGTTGGGGAAGAAATTAATTTACTAAGAAGAAAAAAAGAAAAAGGAAATAATTAAAGTAACATGTCGTTGAAGAAACATTTTGACTACTGCTGTACACTGTTAACATTGCTTTTCTGTCATTTTCATTGCTGCCATTTTATTTTTCTATAGAGATCTGTCTTCAATTCTCCTAGAAACACGTGAACCAATTGACCAGGTTGAATTTAGGCTGACAGGGAGGTAGCCAGCCCATAGATACCTGTTTCTTATAAGTCTCATGAGCAAAAAAAAATCCCAAAAGAAACCAAAAAAAACCCCAAAAAGACTGGTCAAGAAAAGGGATTACTGGTGCCTATGAGGAGAATAGTAGCAGGTACGTGGTCCTTATTTAGACATCAATAAATCCATGTGGAAACCTACTAATAGTAAGAAGGAAATTTATCTTAATCATGCTTTCTTGGATTATATGTTTTGTTATATATGTTTTGTTGATCCTGCCTTGGGACAAGGATTTTCTGCATGGTCTGTCGTGGTTCCTTCATCCAGATGTTTCTGGGATGGCAGGAAGTGGGATTATAGAGAAGGCATGAGCAGGATTGTGCTGCTGTCTGCAGTGGTTGAGAAAGGAGCATCCGGGGATGAAGTACTTTTTTGGAAACTGTTTGAGCCTGAATCAACAAGGGAAATAAACTGCTTCTCAAGAACATAAAAGATCAATTTTTTAATGGTTTCCATATGTGTATGATCATTACTGTAACTGTAAGTAAGCTTTGTGTTTATGTGTATGTGTCTATAAAAAACTGGACATTTAAAGAGAAAAAATAATTACATCCTAAAAAACGATAAAGAAACTTAAGTGCAAAAAAGAAAGAACGTGTTTAGGTACATACAACAGCAAGAGCAAGTTTGAAAAATTAAATGTCAACATTTTCTTAAGAGTCATTTCTTTAGTACAAAAAAATACTATTTAAGCCAAAACTTATTCAAATTGCTAAATGAGTAATTTCTGTATAAGAAAGAGAAACGTTTTACAGTTTATTGAGATGATTACATTGCATTAAATGCCTACATCCACTAAAGAGAAAGAAAAAAAATCAATTCTCTAAGCTGTATGAGTAACCCAGATAAAAATTGAACTCCTCTCCAGATATACCTGTTCTTCTTCACTAACTACTCTCTAGGACAAGTCGACTTCAACTTGTTGCTGATCTAATGCCAAGGAGAGATGAATAAAAAACAAACTATGAAACTTTGTTTGATTCCTTCATTAAAACCAGTAGAAATAGAGGAATAATAATGTTAAAAAAACACCTCTCCAGAGTAAATCTGTGTTCTTTCAAGTCTTTAGAGAAAAGGATTTTAGTTTCAAAAAGATCTACAAATTTTGGTTTTGTCATGGTCTCAAAACTCTGACTTCAAAACAGGACCCATGTTCAGCCAAATGACTTAGAAATAGTGTCTTTGACTTTTTCCTCCCAAAAATAGTAGGTCATACTCATTCAGAAATGAATTTTTTTTCATAAAGTGATCACAAGAACATTTTTTTTATTTTCTAATGGGTTCAAGTTAAAGTTTGAAACAATATAACATTCAATTTTTTCTCCTTTTTTTCATATAGTTTTGTCATAAATTCATCATCCTTCAAAGAATAACTGTGAATTCTAACACCTCTTATTTATGAGGTTAAAAATAGATCAATATGATGCTTAACTGAGTATGAGCCATGTGGTAGCCCGGTGCCAAGTGCAAGGATGGTCTTGTTTTATCATCAGGCTCCCCAAAGAAAAAAGCTAGTTGGATTCTGGTTTGGGACCCAGTCAAATCCATCATTTCATTATGAATGTGTCGTATCTTTGAGTAACCTTGACCAAGGGCATCAAAGCCTGAAGAAGTTACCTATAGCTAAGTCCTGGTGCTGCAATTTTGCATCGTAAGTGTTGCTGGTATGGGCGCAGGGAGGCAACTCTAGAGAAGTAGCTAAGCTTTGTTGACCCAGATTGCATTTTTTCACCTACAAAATAAAGATAACCGTGATTTTCTATGAGACATTTTGAATGTACTCCTATTGAGTGAATAAGTAGATATCATTATTATTGCTATTAATAATAATACATTTGCTGATCCACTGAGCAAAATCTTTATGTGGAGCTCCAAGAAAAGTAAATCTCCTACTCCCTCTATTAGCCAACCCTTTTCTTCACTTCTTCCCTTCATTAAAGTGAAAGGAGTACAAAAGGTCTGATCAGGATTGTAGCTGTAAAGTCAATAGGAGCCAGTCATTTAACTTCTTTAGGCACCTTTGAAAATCCCAGCCTGACATCACTACAAATTAGCTGCACCAGAGCGGGGTTTTTCTTGGCAAGTAATATGTGAGTTACAAAGCATTTCTGCTTAACAAATGTTTCCTTTTCGTTAAAGAACTCTCAGAGATTTTTTTGAGCTGGATTCTCAACATGGATTTTTCATATGGAACAATAGTTAGCACCCTCACAGTTAACACAGTAATGAACGATTAGGCAGTAATTTATCCGCTACATTGTATAGCTCCAAAGAGACGAGACAACTTTTCTTAAGATTTCTGGCAGGGATTTTGGGGGGTCTTTGTCAGTCCATTTTTATTCATATCTGGCTATAGTTACACTGGACCATTGTATTATGTAGATTGAACAAAATTTCACTCACTTATCTTGTTTTTAAAGGAATGCACCAGTTTTGAGTTTTTTTCTCCACACCCTATTTATCTGAACCTCACTGTCAGGGTATGGATTAGCTCCATAAAAGTTTTAGAGGTTGTCACTTAATAACACGAAGAATTAGGTGTTTGGATAATGTATCTAGTACACGGGAAAAATCAGGCACTGAGAAAACAGTGCATAAAGCTGAGAAGCTACAGTAGAAAATGCACAGGTGAAATGAGACACAGATTTCAGAGCTGTGGGAAACATATTTTGATCTGGTTTGAGAGAAATCTTTATTATAACTGCAGCTAATTCTTGAGCTTTCTGTTAAAAAAGAATCTAATTATAGACATTAGAGGATGATCAAATCCGAGAAGGACACCTATCCTTTTACACTTAAAAGCAATTCAGGAGTACATTTCATCAGACCTGTCTTTTTTGCTTAACATGAGATGAAAAAGTCTCTTGAGTGCCTTTACAGGATGACTAAGCTATTTTTAAGTTCACAAATCTGAGCACATGAATGACTATAAATGACTCCCTCAGCTGACCAAGACTGTGCTAGTTCCCTAAATCTCTCCACGGTAGTTCCACCAGGTTACCTAGAGAAGTCTAAGAAAGCTTCTAAAGACACATGGTATCAGTTCCCCCACTGCTGTATCTCTCATAAACTGTAGAGAACAGCTGCACGACTCCTCCATTTAAAAAAAACAAAAAAGAGAGACTGAACCTTCCCCACGTTATGAATTCCATCAGAGCTCAGTGGATCTCACTAACCAAGTCACTGAACTGTTGGTTGGTTACACACGTCTTGGTACCACAGTGTGCATGTCTAAATAAAGTGTTCTGAAGACTGAAATTTTGGGCTTGGGGTATCTCAAACACCAATTTTATTGCTCTGCAGTACTTACTCAAAGGATCAAACAACTCTTTAGTCTTACATCCTACTGGTGTCAACAACCCCATAGCACTTACATACAATTGTAAATCTAATCCCCCCTGACTTGCCTCAAGGTCTAGATTATAGCAATTATCACTGGCAATAAAAAACAATAAAAAAATAGGTTATTATTAATGATTCAATATATTAACATTATTTCAAGATCTACTTCTATTAAAGAAGCATTAACCCTTCTGTGATCATGGTCCCAAAAGTCATTTTTTTAAGCAAAAAATAAATAGATCTTCTGCAAGCTCTTTAATGATGGATATGGCCCTAAGTCATTCACTCAGCTGTTTTATTACTTGTCTCTAAGTCTGATGAGTTCAAAGCAGATGTGCATCACTGAATTCTCAATAAAAGGCCACTGCTTGTCCTGCTGAATAATAAGAACTGCTAATGACACCAATTAAGAGCTGTAAATGTCATTTACACTTGTTTGTTATTTTTCAACTCAATAAGAGTATCGAAGGCAAAGGAGCCTGAGATCACTTGGACTGAAGTGAAGCAGTCTGAGGCGACATTTCAATTGTTATATAAGGTGTACTAATAATTTTAAAAAAATATATAATGGAATGATTACATTTGTGATGGGGTCAGTTGCAGAACATGCTTCAGTCTTGTATTTTTCAAGAACTATGAGCTATCAAAAGTAAACGTCCAAAACTCCAAAATCCAAATCCATATAAAATAAACCAACACCACACATACACACACATCAGTTGCAAAGGATTAAAAATAAATCTCTCTTAATACTGATTTCGTGTTCTACACTGCATTAGCTCATGGGTGCCAGGCCTGATATACACATTTAATCAAACAGCTGAGATCTTGAATAAGAAAGAATCTTAGTGCCAACAGGACTGATGGCTGCACGGAAATTACATTTATTTGGGGTTATGTTGCAGAAGGTTGATAACAGGTGTTCTAAATGTGAACAAGTCATCTGGAATCAGATGTGTTTAAGAACAGATTTTGTTCCAGGTCTCAGGTTTGGAAAAGCCTTATCCTTAGGTACAGGGACTCCATATCTGTTTTGCCATCAAAACTTTCACTGAAGTATGCCTAACCACACTCCTTGGAAACTGCCTTGGAAAGAACAAGAAGCAAATGAGTAAAACTGAAAAATCTGAATCTACATGGTCCTACATCTTCATATGTAGGAGTGGACTAACCAAAATTTGTAATTTGCCAGCTGGTTATTTGCCTCATCAGCTATTTGCTGCAAATATACTCAGAATTACTGCTCAGGTGACCCAAAAGCTACCTGCATTCCCATGATAATTAGATATCTCCTGCTGGTCCTGAAAAAGATCCTCACGGCATACCTCTCTCTTCACTGCTCAACAAGCTGCAAAGTGCTGCTTTCCTAGTCATGACCCTCACACAGGGAACTTCTTTATCTCTCTTAAACAGGTAGCCCAGTGATGTGGATTCTGTCCTCGGAAAAAGTGTCAGACAAGAACTGCATCTGTGTCTTTACATCAGAGTAAGTCAGTGGAGGATTTGGCATGCTGTATGAGAAACAATGACTGAATGAAATTTCTAAAAACAACAGACCTTAATCTCTTGCCATCCAATTGACTGCCCTCACCACTGACTCATACAAATAATCTGTCTTTCTCTTTTGCTTCTTGCTTCTTTATTTTGGGCATCAAGACTCGGGCATGAATCTGATTTGAGAAATACATAGCGGAGGAAAAGCAGAGTGAGTATTCAGACCTTTACCAAAGAAATCTAAATCAATAGGTTGCCAAGTAATTTGGGGTGAATTTTGTCTTCTTTTTCTCTTGATTTCAGGAAAGCGCTGTGCTTTGTAACTAACATGTGCTTTCCAGTCTTTCTTCCCATCTCACTTAAGCAAAGTTATCCCTAGACCTACCTGAACGAAACCTTTACCTTATAGGGGCTTTATCACATGTGCAGGATCCTGATTGCTGAATTTGGGTCGAAGTGGCTTCTAAGCAACCAAGAAATTTGAAGGAATGTAAGTAATACTTTTTTTTTTAAAGATCTTTTACAACTTGAATATCTTTCAAAAATCCCTAAAGTAGAAAAAGGAAAAGGAAAATGGGAAAAGGAAAATGGGAAAAAAAGGAAAAGGAAAAGGAAAAGGAAAAGGAAAAGGAAAAGGAAAAGGAAAAGGAAAAGGAAAAGGAAAAGGAAAAGGAAAAGGAAAAGGAAAAGGAAAAGGAAAAGGAAAAGGAAAAGGAAAAGGAAAAGGAAAAGGAAAAGGAAAAGGAAAAGGAAAAGGAAAAGGAAAAGGAAAAGGAAAAGGAAAAGGAAAAGGAAAAGGAAAAGGAAAAGGAAAAGGAAAAGGAAAAGGAAAAGGAAAAGGAAAAGGAAAAGGAAAAGGAAAAGGAAAAGGAAAAGGAAAAGGAAAAGGAAAAGGAAAAGGAAAAGGAAAAGGAAAAGGAAAAGGAAAAGGAAAAGGAAAAGGAAAAGGAAAAGGAAAAGGAAAAGGAAAAGGAAAAGGAAAAGGAAAAGGAAAAGGAAAAGGAAAAGGAAAAGGAAAAGGAAAAGGAAAAGGAAAAGGAAAAGGAAAAGGAAAAGGAAAAGGAAAAGGAAAAGGAAAAGGAAAAGGAAAAGGAAAAGGAAAAGGAAAAGGAAAAGGAAAAGGAAAAGGAAAAGGAAAAGGAAAAGGAAAAGGAAAAGGAAAAGGAAAAGGAAAAGGAAAAGGAAAAGGAAAAGGAAAAGGAAAAGGAAAAGGAAAAGGAAAAGGAAAAGGAAAAGGAAAAGGAAAAGGAAAAGGAAAAGGAAAAGGAAAAGATAATAAAGGTACTACTAGTAGTTATTTTCAAGGGCAGGTGCTGGTCCAGATTAAATTGATGTCCCCTGGATATAATATTCACAGCAGGATTATGCTCCTAAGTGAATGGCAGCCCAAACCAGAACAGCATCCCAGTAAAATTTCTTCAAGGGAGAAGGGGAGGGGAAATAAAAAAATAAAGCCAGATAAACAACCAAATAAACAAAACAATTCTACCTTTGCAGACTTCCATGCCCTCTACATCTCTCTTGCTGTACTCCCACCAACTAGCTGTTATTGAGTGCTTTTCAATTGGCATTTATGACTGCCTCTAATGGCTTGCTTGTACATGAGGCTTGCATATCTTAACTAAATATTCAGTGATTTTTCCTTATTCTAATGTTCTTAATTAGATTTATGAACTCTTTACTATGTTTTATGTTGATGAGGGACTGAGAATAAAATCCCGAAATGCTCACTCTAATAAAATATCACAGCTAACCAACTTGTGCTATTGCATGTGTTATTTCAGTGAATAATGAGCTTTAAATAATGTTCTGAATATGTTACCAAGGATGCAGTAAAGAAATATAGACTGGTGATCTATTATAATACATTAATAAATACACTGGTGCATATAGTTCACTGTCCATAAGGGGTAATGGATCATGTTGTGAGAACAAGTTAAGGGATAAGGGGATTGAGACTTTTTTTTAAAGTCTTGTATATGAATACCCATTTTATATAAAAGAAATTAATATTTGTTATTTCTATTCTCTCTTTTTTTTTTTTTTTTTATTTTTTTAGTTCTTTGAATCTGAAATAAATTAACAAGTAAAGTTAAAAGGCAGATATAGTATAATACAACTTTTTCTTAAATTTCGTATCTGGAACTATGATATTGAAAATGTTTAAGCAACATAGACCATAGTGCTGTAATTAGTCAAATTGACAAAAATCATGCCAAAAACCTGATACCTAGCAATAATTACAGGAAAATTTTCTATACCTATATATTTGTTGGGGATATGAAGACCAAGATTAATTTTTCTTAGCACTATCACATCACTCCAGTGTGAATTCTCTGGGTACTAAGCCTGCTAATGCACTGTGTAGATAATCATGCCTTCAATTCAGACAAAAATGTACATTTTTCAGAATTATATCCAGAAGTAATATATATTAATACAGTCCTATTGACTTCAGCAGCTCATATGAATAAACAAAAGCATATTCTGCTGCCATTTACACTTCTAAAAATCCTTGACACTGTAGGAGAGACCAGGAGACTTACTCTGTTTTGTGGTGGTTTTGTGTGAGCTGGCAGTCATATAATTCCTTATTCTGCCAAACAGAATCATTTTGTGAATACCTTCTATCATTCCTTCTTTCCTCTTTTATAGGACTCTTGCTGGCTTTGCCAACAGACTCGGAGCACTCCAGTCTTTCCACTGACTCCACTGTGTGTAGTATAAGAATCTATAATGATGTGCTCTTTCTGTCAGAGACCGTTTTTCACTGTTTTCTGAATAGCCAAGTGGATTTTGAATGTTGATTAAGGCCTGCCAGTGTTCAGGAACCTGCTGCTGTGACTAAAATGATCTTACGAAATAAAAGTGACATTCCAAGGGTAGCTGGTAAAAAAACTTCCAAGAAATTCCCTCCAGAATGCCACGAGAGCTCATATACACTTTTTGACTCACACTGATTCACGTACAGAGCAACAGGTCTTTCCAATGTTGTGACTAACTTATAGAAATATGATTTTCCACTCACGTATATTTCAAAAAATGCACCTTAAAATCTCAGAAAACTACATTCATGTGTATGTGAATGCCTGTGTAAACTACAAACCAGGACCAACATACGTCAAGTGGGTGAATCTCAGCTCAAGGGTTCAGGCATATGATATCCAAATCCTACCTTCAGGTACAACTACGATGTTAGTTCACTTTTACACAAATTTTGACTGAAAGCATGAGACAGCAAGCGAGAAAAGGCCACAAAAGATAAGACAGGTTAACAGAGTCAGAGGGTGTTAAGACAGGAAAAGTTACGTACGGATTCAAGAGTAAATACACTAAAATAGAAAGCTAAAAATCTCTAAGTAAAACTGCAAAAAAATTAAGACTTGGCAACCTAGCATTGCTGAAACACTCGTAAAAGCAATGCAAGCCACATTTTCCCCGAAGGACTGAGAAAATAATAAACAACTACATTTAGAATTACAGAATAGAATAATGGGAAAATCCAGGCTGTATCTCTAGAGATCTATTCCATCTTCTCTTAAAGGAAAGGCCTTTGATCACAGGTGCTGTCAAACAGAATTTCCAATGAGGTCGATTCCACCACTTCTCTGTGAAACTTATTCCAGCATTTTACAGTTCTCACAGCAAAAAGGTTTTCCACCTCCCTCCATAAATCAGGTTCTGCAATCCTTTAAGCCCCCTGCTTGGTGGTCCTACTCTAGACTACTTTTTCAAAGCAAAAATTACACCATGGAGAAAATTAAAACTGAACACAGTGTTTCAGGTGTATCCAAACAAGTGCTGGCCAGAGTGGAATAATCACATCCCTTCATCTGCTGGCAATGTTGCTGCTCATGGATCTCAGGAAACAGCTTGTCTTTGTAGTTACAAGAGCATTCTGCTGATTATGATAAATTTAATCTCCCTCAGGGCCCAAAGGTCCCTCCAGCAAAGATACACCTAAGCAAGGCAGACCCCAGCCTGTTCTGCTGCTGTTTCTGTCCTAGCCACCAGGATTTTCCACTTATCACATGTCAAAGTTCTGCAGCTTTTGTTGCCCCAGCCTTTTTTGTATTCTACTTGCAAAATTTCTTTCCTCAAAATAGCAGTTATCCAAATGCCTGTGACCTGTGTGGGTGAAGGTATTTACAAATAAATACAAGTTATCATGGTTAAAAATGACATTTAACATAGTTTATTTGTCACATATATGCCACACGTAAAAGTTTCTGAGACACTTGTAAAGGATTCTTATCTCTGAAATTTCCACTGATACAGGAAGTAAGATACATCTTGTGCTCTGTGAAGACCACGTGTGTGAAATGGGTTTAAGTTTTAACTCTGTCCAATGCCATTCAGGACCGCAACCTGGGAGCTCCTGAGCCAGTCACTACCTCTTTACCTCCTTGCTACACACAGCTATTCTTAAAACAATGGCATCATCCTCTGATCTTTCCTCCTCTGCAAACCTCACCTAGCGTTCCCCAGTTCAAATTGATCTCTACTTCCAACTTGTGTTCTGTAGCTGGGAGGAGGGAGGATGATAAAGATGATAGATCTGTCAGCCCAAAGAGGACTCTCCATACCTTTTCATAACCCCCAGGTAAGAGCTGTGAGAAGAGCAGGGAGAGCTACTTTTCTTCCTGAAGTTTATCCTGGATTACATAAAAAACTTCATCTTCCCTCTGTGGGTGTGCTGGCATGAAAACACAGCCCAAAAAGCAGAGCCCAGAATCATGCAAGTAGGAACAATCTCCTTTCAAAAGAAATAATTCGCAACTAGAAAATATATTTTAGTCAAATGTGTTGTGATTTTGACAATTTTTCTTTTGTTTTTCCCAAATGTCATTACAAACCAAAACAGCACCACATATTGAGAGCCACAATAAAATATTTCATTTGAAAGTGTTAACTTGACTTCAAATTGCATGTAAAATGGACAGTTATTTCAAAATAAACTGCAATTTGGCACATCAGAGTTAGACACGCTGAAATGTCAAAACGGTTTTACTTGCTGGATTTGCTTCTTATGAAAATATAGAAACTTCTTCCTGGGCGTGCCTAACTAAACTCTAAATTGGTTTCTAAAACCAAACCCAAAAGAACTCTAAACCATTTTTTTCCCCTAAGTTTTCAGTGATTTCAGCTTTGTCCCACTTTGGAATGAAAGTAAATGTCAAATATTGGAACATCAAAACATTGAGATGGAGATTTTTTTTTTTTCTGATGAGTTCTAATATATTCTTATACCAAAATGCTTCAAAGCAAGAGTTTGTCATTTTAAAACCCAAATGACCTGTAATAACTTTTGCAAAAATGAAAAATTCTTCAGATTTTATGTTTATGCTTTTATATCATAATGTTTGGGGGTTTCTGAGATTTTATAGATGTTGGTTCGAATACGACATCAATGGTTTTGCCAAGGAAGACACAATTTCTTACTTCTGGTTTAATGATTAAGTACAGAGATATAAACACAACCTTTATAATCTGTGCTTCTTATATGAGGTCTGTCCTTCCCTCAAAACACCAACTCTGTATGTGTATGCCTTTATTTATATGTATATGCCTTTATTTATGTGTATATAATATTAAACATGAGTTTTTAAATCAATATTTATAAATTAATCTTAATAATTTATGGAGGACTCATTAACAAAAGTTATTGCATCATAAAAGTTAGTCCTAATATACT
Organism: Dicrurus megarhynchus; assembly: GCA_013399195.1. Lineage (NCBI taxonomy): Eukaryota > Metazoa > Chordata > Aves > Passeriformes > Dicruridae > Dicrurus > Dicrurus megarhynchus. The sequence goes on from VXAD01006011.1 coordinate 134,126, forward strand.
ACATTAGATATCCTTAGAGTCCCAAATGACTATGTCTACAGTGCGTATCTGTTACTGCAACCTGCACAAATATCCAGAAAATAATGTATTTTCTCTGTTTACTTTTCCTTAGGATAAACAGCAAAACAGTAAAAAGAGGCTAAGACACAACAGGGGACGCAAAACAGACAAGCTGCAACAGCCTACATGGGAGAATATTACAGAATTACAGTTGTTGCAATGGCTACCAGCTGTGCATCTGGAATAAACAGGTTTGGAGCCCAGGAGTTTTTAATACAGGGAAAAGTTTACCTAGGATGCTTACTCCTTTACATTTTCATTTCAGTCTTTACTTCCACTGTTTTTAAGAAGAATATGCCAAAACCTCCAGTTATTTCTGCTGTTGTTCTTGTTGACTACTCTGTCAAAAGCTACAGGCAGGTAGAGGCATATCAAAATCTTTGTTACTAATATTTCAGTTCACTGCATTTGATCACTGAGGATTATCTGCCTGCTTGCTTTGTGTAGCTTTGGGAATGATAGGCAGAGAAAATTTTCGGATGCATGAGCTCTGCAATTGTCCCTTTAGTGCTATTGATCCTTATACAAACCACACAAACAAGATCTTTCTCTGTGCCAGGTTTCACATGCCTTGACCACAGAAGATGCAGAATTTTTCTTTCTCTTTTTGAGGGGATGTGTATATGCACATGGACAGCCCCACCATTAAGACATAGTCAGCCTCCAGAGCACCATCTATTTTATGCGGTGAAGGAGACTATGAAGACTGAAAACAAGAGTTTTCAGTTAAATTAGTGTGTTCAGGAGTCTATCTTCATACATATGATAGCAACTGACAGCTCACTTGGATGGCATAATAGCTGTAATTCTGTCATTTCATCATTTTTGAGGGCTTGACTTTGCATACCTGCTTATGGCAGGTAATGGAAAAGAGTACAGATAAAAACAAACAGGCAAAAAAAAAAACCACCAGCAAACAAATCCAGAAATGGGATTATGTTGTGTGTATGCTGACAGTTTCATGGCTCACACAGCCCTTGTGAACTCAAATAAAACTGGGACAGATTAGGAAGTAATTCTTTAAAAGACACACACTTGCCAGTAGCTTTTGACTTGCAACTCAGTGTTCATCCAGACTTTCATCTGTTTGGTGTGCATCCCAGTTGCCACCTGAGTTTCATGACCAAATTATTTTTAGTGGGAAAATATAGTGTTTTGGCAAAAAACCTCAATATCTAGAGCTCTTCCAGGGGGTACACAGGACAGACATTCCAACCCCAGAATTTGGAAGCATCTTGAGTTTCCCTGGACATCACTATCCTTGAAAGCCAGCACAACACAGCGTTGAGAAAGTTTATGTGCTGACTGCTTTGAAAAAGAATGAAAAACCCTAAAACTTTAGTTTTCTCTCCAGAAAAATTCCCTGCATGTGAGCATATTCCAGTGGAGAAAAACTTTTGTGGATATTTTCTCCTCAGTTGGACCAGATCTATCCTGCACCTCATATGAACAAGATTATTGCATCCTAAGATGTTATCACTATAACGATATTAAACCTAATATATTTTTTTTAACTAGCAAGCAAAAAAGTCATCAATAATTTCCTTAGTAATATTTTATCCATTTTCCCCAAATTTCCTCTCTCAGACAAAGATGGTGAGTATTTCAGGTCTGTATCTTTTCAAAAGATGAGATAAGTCAAATTACACTGAATTTATCAGAATCAGATGATTTTTAAAGATACTCTCTGAAGCAAGATTGCAAAACTAATACCTGACTTCCACCCCAGGCTGACTACAGTAGCTGTGGTCTGCTCCTATTCTACAAACCGTCAGTTCTCTGTCCTCCAGCTGTTGTTGCTTATGGTTTCCAGCTTAGTCGTAGAAGCAATCTGTGAAAATAAGCATTCTTTAGTTTTTCCCTTTCTCTGTTTAAAGACTCGGACAATTCAGATAATTTCCTGGCATTCCTTAGTAGCCCTTTCTTTAATGAGAATATCAGCTGGCTGTATAGCTTTTTTTTCAGTGTATACTGCCAGCTAATGGCAACTTTATTAGGTATCTGCAGTGAGATGATGAGCCACCTGGGAGTATTAACACCTGGATTTACAGTCACAATGGTAGAGCATATTGAAGTCCTTCACTACACTGAATTACTCAATAATAGCTTTTGGAAACATAAATAATCAAGAAGCATCATTTTTGAAGATAAAAGTCAGGAACATGTCTGGCTAATTGACCATGATGGAGTTATAATAGTGAAATACTGCACACTTTTGGAGTAAAGTTCTGTATTGCGCTGCCTCTATCTAAGCATTGAGGGCTGGCAACTCTACAGAAGTTTATGGATAGTGACTCTTGCACACTGCTCCTGCCAATAAGATGCACATCAGATTTTACATTTGTCTAATCTATTGCAATAAATTCTGGCTCTAAGAAAAACAAAGATAATGTGAAACAGGAGGACTCCAAACAAGATTATCTTGTGGAGAATGCCATCAAGATTGCTAATTCAGTTTGCATCAAAACCCAGGAAAGGTCAGATCCTGGTGGCAACAGAATGTTTCATCCTGTTTTTCTACATTTAGTTAAGAAAGTGTTGAAATCTATTTGTGTATTTCAATCATTTTAACTCCATCTGATTAAGAAAATGCTCTAAGTCACTTACAGATATAACTGCTGAAGAAGAGACTTAAGTGTGGGCTTTACAGCTTGGCTGAGATGAGACATATTTACTCAAGTTACTTCAGAGGATTCAAGGCAGTGGCAAAATGCAAAATACAAAACTATAAAAGTCTCTGTGAATATATGACTATATTTTAGTTCTAAATTGTACTTGACTGTGCAATGGTTTTCAAATGGAAGTTTCTGTTGTTTGCTTACTCTTGCTTTGACTTGGGGTTTTTTTTGCCTTTGTGTTTGGTTTTGGTTTGGTTTGGGGTTTTTTTTTTTGGTTTGTTTTTTTTTGGGGGGAGGAGAGTGAATTCTTGTATATTTTTCTTTTATTTTCATTTCCAAAATTTTCTCAGGAAAAAAAGTTGTAAAAATATTCCTATACCATCTATTCATGCATATAAATGATAAGCTTACCTCTCTTACCTGCATATTTCTGGGATGGAAAAAATTCCCGAAGTTGTGGTTTGTATCTGTTTTTGTTTTTGTTTTATTTTGTATTCAATTTCTTCTTCATTTGCTTTTTTTTTTTTTTGTAAAATTATAAAATAGGAATAACCCTCCCTTTCTTTGCCAACACCCAAACTTTCTATAGATGTTTTTTCTCTAAATGCTAACATTTGGAAATCAAAAAAAAAATTAGAAAGCTACACGAACAAAAGATATTTAAACGTCAAGGAGCATAACAAGTTTCTCAACAAACTAACACTGGAGAAATTATTTCAGTAACAGTTTTTGAATAGAAACCACAAGATTTTACTTGCTGCCTCATGCAATTAACTGGTGAGGTACAGAATCGCTTCTCTGTCTCTCCCCAACCCAATGAGTATTTAATTATTCATACAAAGTGAAACAGCTTCAACAGAACAAACACAAGAAGCCCAGGCTGCTGTACCTCATAGTCTGGTGGTTAGAGCTCAGTGTTGCAGGTTCCTGTTTCTCCTCCTCTGCACCAGGGAGGCAGAAGGCTTTAGCTGGGGTGCTCACCATGCAGGTGACAGCCCCTGGTTTCAGGGCTCCCTACATCTCATGTGGCCCAGAATCACCTTGTCTCCCCAGGGCTCCCAGGCCCCTCCTGACCCATCTGTGGGATGAGCCCTGCAGCTGTGTCACTTCACCAGAAAATCTGACTTTGCCGCAGCTCATGTTCCTGCAAGGTCATTTATTATGCAACAGAGGCTCAATAAATTAAGTATAATTTGATCTTGCATCCCTCCCCAGCTTTTAAAATGCAGCCACTCATGCTGCCAGCCTGTTTTGAAGCCACAGAAGGAATTCTTCCCTGTGAGGATGATGAAGAACTGGCACAGGCTGCCCAGAGAAGCTGTGGCTGCCCCATCCCTGGGAGTGTTCAAAACCAAGTTTGGTGGGGCTTGGAGCAACGTGGTCTAGTGGAAGGTGTCCCTGCCCATGGCGAGGAGGTTATAACTTCAGGCAGGGCTGAACAGGACACAGAGACCATTCCTAAAATGTTTACATAGATTCACCCTCACCTTTGCAAGTCCTTGTGGCTGTTTTCTCTACAGCTCCCAGGGTTAGGAACGGCTCCACCTCCCCAGGAATCCCATACTGTTACCGAGTCCTAAATTCAAGTCTGACTGGAAACACTCATAAAAACATGTGCCTTACAGCCCTAACACGTGTGGTATTTGAAATCGTTATCCTGAATTGCATTCCAGTGCAGTATTCTAGAATTTTTTTCAACGTATCAGCAGCCCTCTTAAGTATCCATTTGATCATAAAAGAACACCATATGTACTGGCTGAGGGAAGAAACGTTGTGGTAAACTAAGTCAATGGGTGTTTCCTCCATATACATGGAACTGTAAACCAGGTATATCACACTGGGAACCCAGAATTTGGTTGAGGCAGTGCTGAATGGCATTTGAGGATGTGGGGACCAGACACAGACACAGGGAAACACCCAAACTTGAGTGGGATGTCACAAGACAGGCCAGGATTGCAGCTGTAACCTTAGAAACTGGGGAAGTAAGCCATGGACAGATGTGGTTGTACTTTGGGGGAGACAGTTACACAGGGGCAGTTGGAGTGGTTATGGCGAACCTTGACTACATCTGTGAATAAAATAATTAAATAACAATATAATACCCAATTATTCACTAACAATGCAGAAGAAGTTGCTAACTGCCAAACTAAAAAAGGGCCTGGATTTCAGTTAATGACTTAGAGCATTCAAAATTTTAATTAAGGAAATGGACATGAGAAAGACAAGCAGTGCAAATATTCCTGAAAGGAACAGTTAATGAACTACAACACACAGGGCATGAAGCTTTTTAGAGTTGGTGCCATTTTCTTCTTTTCCCTGCTAACCAGTCAGATAAAAATTTGCTTAGGCGAAGGCATCCCAATTTAGACTCGAGGGACTTCGGCGTCTATTGGAATCAAGACAATCTAAAAACAGCTCTGTTCTGCTTTGAAAAGGTAAATGAACCTTCTGTGGAAAGCAGAAGTGTGAAAGGTTCAGAAGAAACCTATTACAAGCTTCGGCACACACTTGTGACAAGAATTGTGACTCTGTATTTGCAGAACACAGTCTCCCCAAGGGATGCCAACTAATCTGAGACATTAAAACATTGCATTCACTTCAGCTGTATAACTTCTTCCCTCAGATTGTGGTCTAATCATTCCCTGTAATGGTATTCCTAAAACAAATGAAGATTTTTTTAGTATTCCTAAAATCAGAGCTGTTAAATGTTGCTGGTCAGAATATACATATTTAAGTTAAATTGTACCCTACTATGCTATTTTGTTAAACTGGGAGAATTACATGAAAGTGCATTGGTTGCAATAAAGTTTTCTTCAGAATAAATTTTATTTTTCAATTAATCTCTTTTCTTTTTTTCCTTTGAAAGAGAGTGATGGGTGCCTAAGTTCCTTTTGACATGAAACCAAACTCCATCTGGTTCATTAGGAAAATATATGTTCCAACACTTTTTCCTAAGTGGAAAAAGAACAAGTTTCAAAACCTTGAAAGTTGCCTCAAAATGAAAGTGTCATCCTGTCGACAGCTCCAATTCTTTAAATTGTTTTGCCTGACACTTAGTAGAACTTCCAGTAAATCGAGTTCTTCGATCATATCTGAAGAATTATATGTCAAAATCGTGAAGCTCCTTGTTCACTTTCAGTCTTGCTGTCTTGCTAAATAAACCTCTGTAGCTTAAGTTTTTCATGTAGCTTAGTACAGAGAACCAACACTGCAAAAATCAACATTGCAAATAGTCGAAGTGAAATCACACTTCAGCTTCTACCAGAACTTCATGATATATCCATCCACACACAGGAGCACACACATTAGCATAAATGCACATAAATGTGTTGGGGTGTATTTGCAACCCCTCTCCTGCTGCTGGCGCCAACCAACACCACCCACACAGTGAGTTGTGGGACAAGTTTCTGCAGCACTGTCTTTGATAAACAGTGCCTGCTGCAGATCAGATCCTGGGCTGTTAGTCCTTCAGATTCCCCATCTTTCACAGACTCTGGAGAGGGTTCCCAGAAAATGAATTAAAGACATTGTTTTTATGAGTTGAAAAAGTGGAGCAGTTTGCAAAAGCCAAATAGTCAAGAAAAACTAAGCAATTATAAGAAAAATTACAAATCCTTACCTTATGGTAGGAATTATTCCAAAATAGCAGAATCTATTCAAACTGTTTTCTTTAAGACAGTATTTTCCTCTGACCTAAACTAAAGGCCCAGGAGTAAGAGGAAGACTAAGGTAAGGCACTTGGTGAGATTTCAGACTTCTGGAAGAGGAATATCTGGATGAAGCTGCTCCTAGGTTTTTCATGGGTGTCAAAGATTTCCCATACTAGGCAGGATAGAAGAATGTTGCTGTTTTTGTAATATACATAGCATCTAAAGTAAAAAAGGGACACAATTCAATCTTTTAATGCCATAAAAATGCAAACTCAGTTTTAAAACCTCTTTTGAATAGAAATAATTACAAGCACTGACATCTCAGTGGCTGGTTTTGGATTTTCCCAGGTTTTTTTAATTCTGTAGTAGAAATTCTGAAATTAACCTTATCATCTGGCTGGTTTTGTCATGAAGTTTCATTTTAGGGCTGTTCTCTTTTAACACCTCTTATTCTCTAAGTTCCTTACTTAGAGTTTGTCTGATATAAATTTTTACTCACTTTTTCTTTAACATCAGTTAACAAGCAGTGCCTTTACTGTAGAACAAAGTAAAGGAGACACTATTGCACAAAATTCTTTCTATTAGGGCCTGGTCAAGGCAGAGAGTTTGTTTGCCATGTTTCCAGTGCTTAATTTTCATGTGCCCTATAAATTGTACACAGAGGCAGGAGGAGAGGTAATTTTTTCTTTTGACTGCTTCTCCTTCACATGTTGCCCAGCTCTGAGTGAACATGTAAATCCTGCAAACTCTTCTTCCATCCACCTTTCAGATTCATAAGCAGTCATTTGCAGGAGTGGAGTGGCATATGCACTTTTTAGGTGTTTAGTTTTCATAGCATGCCTGACCTTTCAAAAATGAATGGAGGTGCATATAGATTCTAGTACAGAGCTCAGAATGGAGCTCACAAACCAACCCCCTAATTGCAGAGGGGTTTTCTTCCCCCATTTTACTTTCCATGCAGTACAAGGTTAAATGAATGTAAACACATCAGCTACATACTTACAGGGTTCTAGCATTTTCCCTCTATTCTCTCCAAAATATTCTAAACAGCCTGAACACTCTGGTTATTTAATCAGTGACATAAAGTAATAATTTATTATTGCTGTTGTTATTATTATTATTATTATTATTATTATTATTATTATTAGTTATAAACTCATGACTTTCCATTCAGCAGAAACTTTTCCAGTATCTACTTTCTCCAAGCCAGTATAAGTTTGACTGGTTTCCCTCCAGAAAGTAGCAGGGAATGCAGAATGCAAGATATTCTATGTCTTAATGCCAGAAACATTCAGGCACTGTTTATTTTTTTTTACTCTATGAAGAAAAATAAACAGAAATTTGTAAAGTTTCTCATGAGTTCCAATATAGACATAAACAGCCCATTCTTGTCTCACTGTTCTTATCTTAAATCTGTGCAGTTGCAGAATTTTAAAAGAACAGTCAAGTGTAGCAGCACAGCCAAGGGAGTGATAAAGGAGAAAAAGAGAAAGAGATGTAATAAGACTGGGTTTGAAAATGAAGAGGAAAAAGGAAATGCTTAGTCTAGCAGGTTAAAAGAAGGCTCAGTGAGGACAACTCCACCCAATTTGGTGCAAATAATATAGCTGACTGGCTTGCCACCTCATATGTACCAAATTTCACTCTGTATCTCTTCGGAGCCATAATGCTTAGCACTGCAAATCACCCACTGAAAGAACCTTCAAATCTTTGGAACTTATTGGTACAATTACCTTTGTGCTGCTGAGCTGAATGCAATGTCCATTGTTTGTCTGTAAACTTTGTCTGCAATTGCAAGAAAAAGAAAAGAAAGGAGAGTATTAATCTGTGCAGCCTGTGCTCTATGGGTACTCTTCCTCTTTGCATCCAGCTAAGCTAAGAAATCCATTTAACCTTTTAGTGTCAAGTTTGATGGACCCAAGGTGACACTGTATTTTTTCATTGTGCAGTACAGTTTATGATTGCAATAAACCTGAAAGAAAAATTGATGTTGACAAAGATTATATATATGTTTTTCTTCTCGTCCTGCTGAGACGGAAAAGTGACAAGTGTCACTTTTAAAAAGCAGTAGCCTCACGTACAATCTAAGGACAAGGTTAGTCATCAATCATGTCTTTTCATAAGTCTTCACTGATGAGTTTGACTTTGGACCTGCAATCTTTGAACCCTCTCTCAGCTTTTGTCCCAGAATCATAGATTCATTCATTCATTCATAGATTCATGGATTTTTAAGGCCAAAAAGGACAATTACAATCATCTTGTGCGAACACAGGCCACAGAGTTCAAGCTTTCATTCTTCCTACCCCTACTTCTTTCACAAATGTTTTCACATTTTTCTTCTCTTGCACTCAGTTGCTTATTAAACCCATTGTGATGCTTAAACCTTGTTCTGAACAGCCTCTGCCTCCCCTTATCCTTGTTTAGGATACCTTCCTGCCATGAATCTCATAGAATGACTCTTGCATAAATCTTGAAACCAACAACCTACAACAACTCCTTGTAGAGAATGTTACATCATCCTCTTAAAAAATGCATGTCACCAGTAGACTACCTCGAACTAAATAGTCATCGACAGATCTCTTGGAAAATGTGCATTTAATAGTGTTTTTTTCTAGAAAATAACTTTGTCGTCGTAAATATACTATACTTAAAGGTAACATTTCAATCATATCCATATCTGACTCTTCTCCAAGCCTCAGTCTCCTACTTCCCTTTTTTCTCCTTCCATCTCTTAAGTCTGAGTGTGTCTCTTTCCTCTTCCATCTGTCTCATAAAGGTTTTAATGCAAAGAACATCGCAGTTCACAGGTAAAATAAATTGTCAATGTATTTCTAGTAACAGTAATAGCCTTTTATTCCCTCCACCCCTCATACAAAAAATTAATGGGATACACCAATCTGCCATTGTGCCCTTGACACGTAATTTGTTATAAATAATAATATAAATGATTATAGGGAAAACTACTACTGCTAGGAGTTCATCAGTTTGCCAGCATGGAGATAAATAAGACAGCTCTCTCTGTGGGTGACTCTGTCATCACGTTTTGTACCGGTGCTACCCAGCAGGCTTAACAACCTGAGTCCTGCCATGGCTGGTCTCAAAGTTTCTTCAGAGGTAATCTGGGGGGGCTAAAGCCGTTTTTTTAGAGAAAAAAAACCCTAAAAGGAGTCAAAAATAAGGCTCTCCTACGGGCCTATGTGTCAAATTTATTTAATTGCCCACAAGTCACGTACCTTCCCTTCTTCACATTATTGCAAAACCTGCTGCATTTCTTTGGTACAGCAGTTACTCAGGTTTTATCTTCTACAGAGACAAGCTGTAATTTCTTTTATAAGGAAAGGGGGAAAAAAAATACTCATAACAGTGAAGGCAATTACAGGAACAACAGTCAATGTCAGGAATGGGAGGAAGAGTTGCAGTGTTATTCAGGCACTAACCTGGGAATAAGAAGCCCTGGAATGTACAGCAGTTCTGCCCCATACCTGTGTGGGTAATTCACTTAGGCTTGGAAGTAAACTGGAGAGATTTAAAGGGAAAAATATTTTTTTCTAATCCATCTCCCAAACTTGATACTGCTTTCATCTTCTTACTGGTGGTACTATCAGATGTTGATATGTCCAGATTGTTCATACTGTGTTACCACTTAAGACTTATTTAAATACAACTGTGTCAATAAAGATCAATAATCAATCAGCTACCAGAACTGTTTTTAGAATTTCAGGTTCTGCAGGTGGTTTATTTAGTTTTTGGTTGAACACAAAACACGTTTTCTAGGAAAACATGTAGGAATTTGCCTTGCCTCTTTGAAGAGCTTCCAAAGAAATATGTTAGGGAATTTGAAGGCTTCAGCAGAAGTTTTGAAAAACCATAGAGATCAGTGGAATATGGAGTACCAGGCAGTAGAAGGTCACATTATGCACTTGTCCAGCTGATTTGGGTTATTTTTTTGCTAAAGGATTCTTTCTTTTTGTGCTTCACAGCATCCTGGAAAGTATAACTCTGATTATCATATGAGTGGATGAGATATGCTGTTCATAATGAATTGAGGCTTCAAGTGACACAATTTTTCAGCAACTGCATATCATTTGGTGCAATATGGAAACATAATCTATTAGAGGATTTACATGGCATTCAATAGAATCAGTGTCACTTACCTGGAAAGGTCAGATTTTAGTACGTAAAGGTAAGCAACATGAAACTGTGCATTTCAGATTTAGTGCAAAAAAAACCTCAGTCAAAAAGTGATTAAAGAAATGTTTCATTCTATAGAAATATGTTTTGAATATTACATTCCATGTTTTCTTTTTCTAATTCTTTTTTTTTTTCATTCTGATTCATTACAAAAATATTAAAAGTGAGATATCATTTTTTTTTCCCCCAGAAAATAGAAGTTCCTCATCTTAGTATTTATCTTTTCATTACTGAAAATCAAAGCATCCATTATGATAGTACTTATATAAGTGTGGATAATAGTCTGTTTCTACCACCAGCAGTTTACAATTGAAATAGGTTGCATTGTCAGGTTATGTTAACTGCCCCAAAAGTTCCAAACCCAAACTTTTTTCCCCTGTGGAAAAGATATCATTGCAGTCAATGACAGGTACTTTCAAGGACAGGGCATCCTCCACTGCTCAAGCAGGTCTCCCATTTCCCACTCACACTCACAGACACACATCCAATTATGTAGTGAGAACATAATGTTCTAGTTCCAGAAAATAGTTCTGTAAAAGCAGGAATGTATGGATTTCAGTGAGGTTTACAGGAGCAATGTAACCACCTCGCAGTGGAACATTCCCATTAGAAAAATGAAGCAAATATCTTGTGGGGAGTTAAAGAGTTAGTAAAGTAGGGACATCAAATCAATTACATTCATTAGCAGAGGTAGATTGAGGAATATATATATAATATTTTCTAAATAGAATTGCTGTAAAAAGGGTTATGCATTTTGGAATACCAAACAGTTGTCTTAGCATCTCTTCCTAATATTTCCAAAATACAAATTCCACAGTCGGAAACCCCAATTCTTATTAAGTATTAACAGAAAGAGAATGGATTTTCTGAGGAACCACTAGGCATTTCCAGTTTAGGTCAGTACAACAAGGAGACCCAGATGCTTGATCCTTCAGAAAGCTGGTGTTTGACTTAGTTAGTTATGGCATTTTGGTGCCTGCCTTTGGAACCTTATGTCAAAAAAAGTCTTGATCTACTTTTATATGCAACTGTTGTTTATGCATTTACTTTCAGTTTGATTTGCAGCATAAATAAGTTCTAAACTAAAGGTAGCATGTACTGACAAACTTTATGACACTGTTTTAAATATTGCTGTGGAAAACAAGACTTTAGCACCAAAAAAAAAAAAGGCCCCAAACCAACCACCACCGAAATTCTAAATAAACATACAATAGCTGTCAGTATTAGAAAGCTGTATCTCTGAATTGAATTCAACACATAAAATTATCAGGTTTCTATTCAGTCTCTAGGGATACCCTCTAATCATTTATTCATTTCCACTTGTTTCCTCTCAATTGACAGGGAATGGCTGTATAAGGTTTGAAAAATCAGAGGCCTTTCCAAATGGACTAAATGCTGACAGCTTTGAATTGTGGGCTACAGGTGCTTGTGAAATTTAGTTTGGATAACTGGACGGTCTGGCTGTACCCTTCCTTATAGGACCTCTCCGCTATTGAAAAATATTATGAATAACACAACCAGGCTATAAAGTACAAACACTGAAAAGTAGCCAAGACACACCTTTGTGCTGCCATGTAAAGGTGGGCTGTTCAAGTTGCCATCAGGAATGTTACAGGAAATAGTGTTGTGGCTGAGAGAACATCATGCACAGTGCCCTTTCTCTAAGCAGCATCTGCTACAAATACTGAGGTGGAACGAAAAAAATCCCACATTTGTTTCATAACCTGACATTAGATATAGTGTAAATTTAACTACATGATTAATCTCCTTTATTTCCTATTTCCTTATTTTTTTATCCTGTGAAATTCATTCCTTTAAGTAAACAGCCCTTCTTTTTTTTTTTCCTGTTTTCCCCATATTTTCTCATTTGTGTCATCCTTCAAAGTGAAGTAAACCCCTCCAGTTTAGTTTAGAAATAAATCAATATCTTTCAAAAGTGGAAGGCATGTGCACTCAATGAAAATAGCAAAAAAGCTTCACTGCGGACAAGTCGAATGTTAAGACTTAATAAAAATGGGATGAAAAGTTTAATGTGAGAAACAAGCTGCTGAAGTTTCTAAAATAAAAGAAGTAATAATAAAAAGTTTTTCATATCCATCAAAAGCAAGAAACTTGCCAGAGAGTTTATGGGATTTACAAATGACCAAGATGTAAAAGAATCATACAAGGAAGATAATGTCATAGCAGAAAAGAAAAATGAATTCTTCATATCCATGTTCCCCGCAAAGATGGGAAATTTGGTTGTTTCTCTGTGTTTGAATGTCAGTCTTAAAATGAAGTGTCAGCAGAGGAGATTTTAGACATATCGATAAAAAGTAACAAATCATCAGGACCAGATGGTATTTACCTAAGAGTCTGAAAGGAATTCAAATATATAATTACTGAGTTAAGTGTGTTTTAAATCCTGCTGCTTCAGGATAAGAAGTAAGGGAGTAAGGAAATGGGGAAGAGGGAAGAGGGAGGAGGAAGGGGGAAGGGGGAAGCAGGAAAGAGGAAGGAGGGAAGAGGGAAGATGGAAGGAGAAAGGAAAAAGAGGGAAGAAGGAGATGAGAAGAGGAGAAGGGAGGAGAGAAGAGGGAAGGAAGAAGGAGGAAAGGGAAAGAGGGA